>OZ034801.1:40381459-40696459 GCA_964028335.1 Altica lythri
TTTCAACAAATTCTTGCTAAATTAATAATATGACGCATCCCTTCCCTTCCCTATCCCTATCCCTTCCCTATCCCTATCCCTATCCCTATCCCTATCCCTATATATTATAAATGTGAATGTAAGTTTGTTTGTTACGCTTTCACGCGAAAACTACTTAACCGATCATCATGAAAATTTGTATACATATTCTTGGAGGTATTAGAATTAACGTGGGATACTTTTTATTAAAAAAAATCACAAAAACTAGCTTCTTCAACGCCATCTAGCGGTTCAGTAATGAAGTTCAAAGCCTGAGTATGCCACCGTGAGGTCGCGCAGTTAATATCTTATATATTTAAAGTAGCAATTACGACTTAATAAAGTACTATGGCGCCACCGTAAGGTGGCGCAGTTAATATCACATATATTTAAACGAGCAATTCTTACTTAAGGTTTATTTTGCATAATATCTCATATATTTCAACAAATTCTTGCTAAATTAAATAATATGACGTAAGGTGCCGCAGTTGCTACCTAATATATTTAATCGATAAATTACAAAATATAATCAAAAAATAGTATACAGCTGAAAATTTACGAGAAAATATGATAAAAACGATAAAATAAAAAAAAAAAAATTGAACCCAAAATAAAATCGTAAAAATTTGAAAAAACCAAAAAATACATCCGTTATATGCGGTACGAAGTCCGCGGGGTCAGCTAGTATGATATAAAAAACATTAAGGGAAGCCGATTTAGTCGAGTAAGGTGACTGGTACTTTGATGTCATTTCGTCATTTCATCAAAAGCGACAAAAAGCTTTCTGCTCGACTCCCAAAAATTGTATCTTCGTTCACACAAAAAAAAATTACAGCATGTGTATTTTGTGTTGCCTATATTGACAGTCAAACTAAAGTGACGTTTATTAACAGATTTAGTATTTTTCTTTTTTATTAGTTTTTAATTTCTTAAAATATCAGATAGTCAAATAAAATATTTAGTAAGTAGTCTAAGGTTAATTAGCAATCGGAAAATATATAATTTTCTGCACTAGAGCAGAAAGTGAGAGATGTTGGCAAACGACAACTTTGGATGTGGAAAAGTTAACTTTCAATAGTGATCGTATATTTTATATTATAGTTTCCCTTTATTGAATACAAAGTAAATCGATAGTTTTCAAATAGGAATAATCACACGAAATATTTAGTATAAAATTGATTGGTTTTATAAAAATATTGTTCTTTGTGGTTTCTGTTGTCATTTGCTTTAATATTCTATGAAACCAATTAAAGATTTAATACTAAAACCCTATTTAGTTATAAATCGATTTTTCGCTTTTAAAAATTATCTCTGTATTTATTATTTTGATGGATCGTCAATAACCTAATATCGAAGAAAAGGGTAATTATACGGGCGGAGTTAGAGTAGTGTTTAATATAACTTTTCTAAAACTATAATTTGGATCTCTTTAGTTTACTTTAAAAATAGGTAACTTCTGTTTTAAAGTTCTATAACATTTTTTTACTAACTTGTTTTTTTTGAAAGTAATGATTTTTTTGAAGTAAATGTTTTTTTAAGTTTTATTTGGTAGGTTGCATATACAGTCGGGGAGCCCAGAGGGTTTTCGTAGCCGGTAAAGAGACAAGGCTCCACCAAAGTTTTTTCTATGTATTTTGACACCCTGATTACAAATATCAAGGATGGATTTCCGAGAAATGGT
The DNA here is from genome assembly GCA_964028335.1 of Altica lythri. Lineage (NCBI taxonomy): Eukaryota > Metazoa > Arthropoda > Insecta > Coleoptera > Chrysomelidae > Altica > Altica lythri. The sequence goes on from OZ034801.1 coordinate 40,383,159, forward strand.
TAGGAAATTTGTTATTAACAAATAATTTGTTACTAATAAAAAAATTATTTTTTCGCAAAACAAAATTTTTTACCGTAATCCTTAATTGATTTTGAGCAAAACAGCCTCCTATGTATTTTTTCGTCAGACGCACCGTTTTCAAATTAAAAATCGTTATAAACATTAGAAAAATAGAATTTTTGACATTTTTCAAATTTGCATAATTTTTATATAATTAATATTTTTTAACTCTACGATGACTATTCGACACTTAAGATCATAAAGTATGAGATGAAACTGGTTGCAATACGAAAATGCAATAATTTTATTATTTTTTAACGCTATAAACAATATGCATACCCTTCATACACCCTGCGTCGTACGTTACAGGAGATTAAATGCATATTGTTTATAGCGGTAAAAAATAATCAAATTATTGCATTTTTGTATTGCAACAAGCTTCATCTCATACTTTATGATCTTAAGTGTCGAATAGTCATCGCAGAGTTAAAAAATATCAATTATATATAAAGTTATGCAAATTTGAAAAATGCTATTTTTTAAATGTTTAACGATTTTTTATTTAAAAACGGTGCGACTGACCAAAAAATACATAAAAAGCTTTTTTGCTTAGAATCATTCAAGGATTACGGTAATATATTTTGTTGTGCGAAAGAATAATTTTTTTATTAGTAACAAATTATTTGTCAATAACAAATTTCCTAACCATTTTATGAAAATCCACCCTTGATATTTGTAATCAGGGGGTCAAAATACATAGGAAAAACTTTGGTGGAGCCTTGTCTCTTTAACGGCTACGAAAACGCTATGGGCTCCCAAACTAATATGGTGATTATGAAAACAGGTTTCGTCTAAATACGTAATTTTGATAGTGATTTAATTATTGTAGTTATTTCTTTATTGGACACCTATTAACCAGTACGTTATTTTAATATTTTATCTTACATTTGAATACACAAAAAAAACTATTTTGATTTGTTAATTCATTCTTTTTACAGCCATTTAAAGTTGACGTGTCAGTGTATTTTGTTAAAATCAAAAAAAATGAATAACATGTAGTGATAAAATTCCTTGTTTGAGAAGCTTTATCAGCAACAGAAATTCATAGAAAAACGGTAAAATGTGTTAAAGGAATTTACTTTTTCTACTACACATCGATGGTTTTTAGAGTTTAAACGTTTTTGTACAAGCATCGAAGATGAACCACGTAGTCCCGAATCCACGAAGGTAAAACATAACAATTGGTGTCAGAAGTGAGAAAGTAAAAAAAGACGTCTAAGTCTATGATAAACAGCAGACAAACTTAACAATTTATTGATAAGAACAACTAAATAACATTTCTTAAAATAATTTACACAATTTTGACAGTCACAACTACTGGATAACGTTTTTAAAATATCTCGCACTTATTTTACACTATATCACCAGCTATTACAATTACAATTCTTTTTTTCCATCCAAAGCGGTCCTTTAGATATAAAATTAATTCCTTTTAGAAGCGTCTCCACGTCTCTAAAATTACGTCTAGAACAAAACACTCTTGAATTATTCGGACGATCCAACAGCCAATAGAAGATTCGAAGACTCTAGGAACTGGCGTCTGTCTCGCGCTACTTCCTGGGTGACAATTCCGGATCGGCTCGTAACAAAATATTCGTTTCAAAATAGGATTAGTTTGGTAAATTTTTAAATTGTGAATCTTTTTTGTTATAGATTTATTATTATTATTAATTCCTTTATTTAGCTAATGCTAATATTACAATAAATACAGACTTTAGTTTCATCAGTAAAATATAAAATACAATAAGTTAAAATATATATATATATCCACATAAAATTAAAACCAGTTCTAAAGGCTGCTATTGTTTCTGGAGAAACTGTTCAGTTAAATAAGATGTGACACGGGTCTTGAAAGTAGTTACAGAATTTATAGTTTTAATTTCCTTTAAAAAACAGTGAGTTCTGTGTTGCAGTTTTAACAACATTATCAATATAGAAGTTATTTCTATTTCGTGTTTGATAATTGTGCACATTATATTGATATTCAAGCTTTTCCTGTAGGTAAGTCGGAAGTAATCCATGTTTGATTTTATGAATAAAAATTAGTACATTCCTTAGTAAGAAATTTCTGATTGGCATCCACTTCAAAGTTTCAAGCATTACATTAATGGAAGTATATTTTGAACAAGATAATATTATTCGCATTGCTCTATTTTGTAATTTTTGAAGTCTGTTCAACTCATTTTGATTTAGTAAAAAAAGTATTGTAGAACAGTAATTGAAGTGGGGTAGAATGATTGTATTATATATAATACATTTAGTCCATTGTGAAAGACCATACGAACTTCTAAATAGGAAATTTAATTTAAATGAAATATTCTTGATAACTGCGTTTGCATGGTCTGCGAATTTCATCCGTTTGTCAATCATTATCCCTAAATACTTGAATTTTTCAACCAATTGTAAAGAATTACCTCCAATTGTGATGTTATATTGTTTATCGACAAATTGTTTATAGCCATAGTTATTAGTTATCAACATGTATTTAGTTTTATTTGTATTGATTTTTAATAAATTATTGCAACACCATTTGTTAATATTTTCTAGTGTTTCATTAATAACTGTAACTAACTCATCTAAATTATAAGATGAAAAGTATATAAGGGCATCATCGGCAAACAGATAAATGACACATTGGCCCTTAAAATCAACAATATCATTGATGTAAATTAAGAAAAACAGGGGACCTAATATACTGCCTTGAGGGACACCTCTGCTATAGTTTATTTCTTCTGATAACATGTTGTTTACTTTTAACTTTTGTTTTCTGTTTTTTAGGTAATTTATACACCATTCTAAAGCTTCTCCTGCTATACCCACACTTTTAAGTTTTTTAACTAAACGGTTTTGATCAACAGTTTCAAATGCTCTTTGCAGATCTATAAAAACTGCCAATGTCGGACAATTTTTATCAAATTTGTATTTCCAATCATATAGAACACATTGTATAGCTGATTCACAGCTATGCCTACTCCTAAAACCCGATTGCATTTTAATAATAAGTTTATTTTGTTCTAAAAAATTAATAATCTGCGCAGCAACAACTTTCTCAATAATTTTTTCAATACAACTTAACATACTGATTGGCCTTAAATCTGAGGCTTTATTCGAGTTTTTTATTTTAGGAATGGGCACCACTGTAGCAACTTTTAAGCCATCGGGTATTTTTGATGTTTCTAAAGAGGAATTTACCAAATTTACGAGTGGTTCTGAGAGGTTGGAGATGCAATTTTTTAAAATATTAATGTTAATATCATCTGTGCTACTTTTATTTTTCATTGAAAAGAGAATTTCTTTTAAAGATTCCACCGTACTTAATTGGAATTTTTCAAGAACTTGTCCGTTATGTTTATCTAAAATTTCATAATCAGGTATTGTGCAATTAATCATATTAGCAATTGATTGGACACTGTCTATGTAATATTTATTTAAAGCATTGGGTATTTCAAAAATATCTTTCATAATCACATTATCTTCTAGTTCAAGTTCCAACAGATCATTTGACTTACTATTTCTAGGCATCAAACATTCAAGAGATTTCCACATTTCCTTTGAATTTCCCCTATTTTCATATATATTTTGCTCTATGTACTTACTTTTTTCAGTTCTAATTACATTAACGGCCCTATTTCTATTTAATTTGTATTCATTCCAATTGTCTTCCGATTTTTCTTGTGAATATTTTTTATATGCAAGGTCTCTACACCTTGTGGCAGTTTTTACGTTTTCATTCCACCATTTTTTATATTTAGGAAATATTTTTATTTGTTTTTTTGGCTCTATAGAGTCTAATACGTTTAATATATTTGTTACAAAATTATCACATTTATAGTGAAAATATACGTGTCATCTATTAATTACGTAAGGTCTCGAGGGTAAAAATCTCCACATACTCTTATTTTTAGTAGGAGGGGGTTGTAAAACCCATTCTTATGTAGATAATATTAATTTTCCAAGTGATATTTTATATTAGGAATCGCGAAGTCAAGTGATTTTCAGGGATAAAATTTCATTTGCGTCTGTTTCATATTCCAAAGAAACGTATTTATCAAATAATAAATGGTATAATCAGTAGTTGACAGCAAGAAAATAATATAACTTATCTGTTGACAAATATTTGTTTATATAGGTTCCTTAAACTAGAGGTTTTAGTGTAACTGATTCTTTTCTAATAAATGGTTTTATTTTGAAACACAGAATGGAGTCTTACACAAGAAAACGATGGGGAGGTATTTTAAAAATCTTACGAACCCTTACATCGAGGTAAGGGGATTAGCAATTGCCAAAATCATCCTAATGTAATTATTGAATGGCCCCTTAAATCGTATGAAACAAAAACGACAACTAATGAAATATTATTGGGTATTCAAAGAATTCATGTTAATGAAACAGACCATTTAATAAATTTTAATGAAACAGATCATTTAATGAATTTTAATGAAACAAAAATTTTAATTTCTAAAAAAAATAAACAAAACGAACATTTCTTGAAATGGCTTTTATCTATCAACATAATAATAGCATAAATCAGAAATTGACCATTTAAGTGATTTCTATTTTTTTTGACTTCCTCTAGATTTAAATTCTTTCTTAGATATGTAAAAGAACTAACGAGTTAATTTATGAGTAAATACGTAAATACTAAGTATAATAGTTGATTTTCTACCATATTACCTACTACTAAGGTACTCAGTACCCAGGTACTAAGAATAATACTAAGTAGGTGCTCAGTAAGTCTTTTAGTAGTAAGTAATTATTGTTTTTGCCGTTTTTAATTGCTTGTCTTTAGGAGTCTACATAATAATTTTTATAGAAAACGGAGTAATTTTTAGATATATTTAGATATTATCCATATACCCCTTAATTGCACCCTAAAGGGTTGAATGCTAATAAACTATGAATAATATATTCAATAAAATATTTTTAAGACTCTAAATTTCAAATTTATAATAACTGTTGCCGATTTAAAGATTTTTCCATAACTACAACCTTATTTTACCCCTTTAAAGTATTTTTTAGTGGGTGTTTACATTATGCAAATAACCTTCTGTCCAAAATTTCTCGTTTCTACCTTCAGGGGTTACGGCTGTGCGTGCGTCTAAACCTCAGTCAGTGGGACTTCTCCTTTTGTATGTAGAGATTACGACATTCCTTTTTTTTAAACAAAAAATACTATCTTCTTAACAATCTAAAAAAACTACAAATCCTAGCGACCGATATCCTTAAGGACAAATCACACACCAAGAGAATCACCGACAGAGTGCGCCACTGCGAAATAAACACTGTGGTCGGAAATAAAGGAGTACATTTTTTAGTTAAAAATGGCGTTTTTGTTTTTTTGGGCAATTTAATTTCTTTTTGCAGGGCTGATACCCTAACATGTCTTTAACATGACTACAAATTTGGAGGCAAAAATAACGTACAGGGACGGACTTATAAAAAAATTATGTAACGGTGCATTTTAGCTCGTTGCAAATGAAAACTGTATTAGCTAAAATTGAACTGATATTTTTTTTTCGTATGTTAACTATCCAGAACACTTCAGTAAAAGGGAATTTTTTTAAAATTATCGGATTCGCAAAATATAATTTTTATTATTAAATTAGGAAAATATAACATTTTAACAAATAACACATTTATGAAAACAGTTTTCTTGCTTCTCACCACTATTTTTAAAAAAACTACAAATTACAAATATTATAAATTAGACCGGAGAAAACTATGTATATTTTATAATAAAACCAAAAATGTATATAGACACAGAAGTAAAATTAAAAAAGTAACTTATTTTTAAGGGCTGGATTTACAAAAATTTTAACTTATATTGTTAATAGTATATTTACTAATCTATTTATTAGATTTCAACAATGCTCATTATTAAATCAATAAATCATCTATTAAATTCGCTTCGATTATCCATATAATTAATAAAGTACATGCTATTGTGATAAAAATTAAACTAGTAATATTATTTTTTTTATTTAAAATATTCAATTTAATTAATATATATTTTTTAATTACAGGTTTGAACTGCACCTCAGTGTCAACTGCGTAAATAAGTGTGCATAGTTTTAAAAACTAATGTGATTAACAATTTAGTGTTCAATTTTAATTATATAACTAACTTCGCAGTTACAAATTGTTGGCTAAGATTTGAAACATATCAATCGTTTTTAAAATAAAATTGACGATTTAGAAGTATGTAACTTTATGTGACATTCGTCCTCGGACAAAATGAATAGTGTATTTGCTCTAGCATTTGTCGCTATTATTGCTTTTTGTAGCGGCTTGACGGCTCCTGCTTGTGTATGCGACACCAGAGAGTGTGAAATTATCAACGAGATTGACTGCCCTGGATTGGGAATCGTAGTTTGGGATCCTTGCAAGTAAGTAAAATTAACATTTCTGTAGGAAAGGGAATACTAATGTAAATATGGCCGCGGGATGTTTTTAGGTGATGATTATGTAAAAGGTTACTCTGGAAATGCTAAATAAGTAAATACTGAATTCATTATCTATAAAATTCCGCATAATGTAGGTCAAATCTAAAGGACATTCAAATTGCTTTTAGATATTTTTAAGTTTTTGCTTTCGGGTTCTTTTAGGAAGACTTACAGTAGAAGATCTATTGTAAAATTAAAGTTCACATTTTTGTGATATACCCAAAGTGCATTTTTGTCGTTTCTAATACCTTAGAAATATAATTTTATTTTAAAAAAGGCTACAATTTTTTTTTAAGACATAAGTTTTAAATATCGTCTATAGAACTGTCATATACGGAAATACCTGTAAATATCAGGAAAATTCAAAATTATTAGAAGTTACCACGCATAAACAGTAAATATCTGAAACTTTTTCTGAACTGGAAAAATCAGGTAAAATCAATTAAAACTCAAAAAAACCTGTTAAAGCAAATGATAAGCTCTTACTTTTTGGGATATTTTAATATTTGTATATTTCTGGTATTGTTTATTATTTAAAACATTTTGAAGTATAAAAAATAATTGATTATTTTAAAATATGTTTATTTATTTATTTGATATATTAAAAACTATTTACATCTTTAACTGTTATTGGACAATTAGAGTTTAAAAACAATATACCATCGATTAGATTACACAGAACTTAAATGGGAACCCCCTAGAGCTGTGATGGCCAACTTGTTTAGACCCAAGATCGACTTTTTACTAACGGCACCAAGTGACCCAGTGCTTAAATGAAAGAGACTAAGGTAGGTACATGCGCCCTGTAAAGCCCATCTTTTGATAAATTTTAATAACTGGAAAAGAAATATATATTTGTGAAAACTGCCTTTATCACAACATAGGTGATTTATTTGTAAATAAAATAAACATACAAATTAACATGTTTGGAAACAATTCGTTAAGATACTAAAAATTGTTTTTTAAAACCTCTAAAGGCTTTTTTAGGAACATAGGCACTTATCATAGCCCGATATTAATTATGTAATCAATAAACCCTATCAAAACAAAAAATATAAATTTTTTGTACAACTTAACCCAATATATGATATTCTTAGGTAATCAGTCTGATACAAAAGTTTTTTTGGTCACAAATTGGACGGTGGGCCATCTTAGACTTAGCAAAACCTAATTTACCTACTAAACAAAAATTTCTAAATAGACTAAACAAATAACAATTTTGTGGCGGTATTCAAATAATCACTTTTAAAAAAAAAACATGTTTATTTAAAGACTAAATATTTTTTTCAAAAATTTAAGTGGGCCTTATTGGGAGCCTTATTAGGAGTATAGAAAAAAACAGCAAAATGGGAACCTACAACAATCTAAAGCGTAATAGGCTCTTAATTACATTCTGGACACAAGAATTTCTCTACGTCCGTCGTTCTTAGTTAGCCCAATACATATATCTCGTGGTACCACAAAAAACAACTAATGACTTGTCTCATATCTGCGACTGGCCCGAGCCATCATGGGATTTGATGGGCCTTTATAGGGTAATTTACCCCGTCACGAGAACTACTTTATATAAATGAAAATTAACAAATAATATAAACAACTCAACCTTGATTCAAGTGCCCGTAACCCAAGTAATATTATATTTAAAAAAAAACACGAAAACTTCTTGTTTTCTTAAGAAAATACTAAAAAGTTTTAAATAACAATGTTATAAATCGTCAGTCCTTTCCAACGACATTAAAAAACTGTCAGCCACTGCAAAAATGACGACTCTCTTCCTTATATTTGAAGTTGCAGTTTTGTTTATGGTACTAACCGAACATGGGCGCGAAAATTAAACTCATTCGAACTTTTAAAAGTACAAAATGTTGAAAGTTGGCCATCTTTGGATCAGGGCCTTATTAGGCGTAAGTACCTTAGTTCTTACACAATAATATAGTATTTTTATTTTGTTACGAGAAAAAACATAAAACTAAAAATTATTCTTAGTAACCTCTTAGTAATAATAGTATGTGCATTGCGTCTGAACATCTTCGGCTAGATTAGCAAAATCGGATCTGTGGTTAGAAGTTGCAACGCTTAAAGAATCCAATGTATGAGCGTCTGTCAAACTGTCAAGTGAGGACGGTGTTTGCTTGTTTTAAGTAGAAAAATGCTAACCTAAATATGTTAAACCAAAACACAATTATAGTGGTTCAACACATTTCTTTAAATTTGAATATTTCCCGTTGGAAATCAATGTCCAGAAATCTAGACCTGATTTTGCTTCGTCGTTCATGTGGAGCATTGAAATTGTATTTGCAAAGTTTGCAGCTATTTAATAAATTGTTGAAATTTTTTCTTTTTGTTGTCGACTATCATACACAACTATCAAACTTGCTTCGACTCAGCCACCTTACGTAAGTGTCTAATGTCAAATCTGGTTCCTTCTTATCTAATCGTTGTTTAAAGAGCCGCTCTTGGAGAGATTTTCTTTTTATGGAATTAACAATCATAAAAGAAATATCCATAACATATTTTGTGTTCAGTCTCTTACTAGCCAGTACTTGTTGATAAATTATGTAGTGGTAGCTAATGAAGTCTGAAAAATCTTCGTCTTTGTAACAAAGAGCAATAAACCATTATAAATAACCAGGAGTTGTCATTGATTCGAGTTAATACAAAGGTAGTTTAATGAGGCTTTGAATTCCGTCAAAATATTAAGGCTACGAGTTTTTTCTTTAGAGGAATCATACTTAGCAGTTCCTCTTTGTACAAGTAATTATTAAAAAGAATCCGAATGAAAATAAGTAATTGTGCAGAATCAGTGATATCTGTTGACGATATCCTTTTGTAGTAGTTCTTTTATGTCTTTACCTATCGTTTCTATACAGCGCATCACATTATTTCGAGACAGCTGTAAACTTTGAATAGGTTTTTTAGTTTCGTTTTTATTTTTAAAATTTACGAACAGCGACTCTGACACTTTTTCGAAGATTTCCTTGATGTCTTCTCTATCGGAAAAAGGTTTGTACTTTTATGTATTTCTTTAACTTACTTGGAAAGAAGCTTTAGTTTAATTGCGATTTTAATGTTTGCAATTTACTTTCCTCGCGCGCCAAAAAAACAAAAGTGAGGTATATCTACTTAGGACGATGACTTGACGATACGGCAATTGAAAAATGTTACAAGGTAATGTGTGGACAGTTTGTTAATATCGCTGTGCAATGTGTTCTACGTGTTTGACACGATCAACCGGTTGGCCACCTATGCTCTAGAAAATAGCATATTTTTTATTAAAGAATTTTAAAAATATTTAAAACCAACCAAAAATCGGTTTCAGTCTTATTGATCTCCATGATTCCGATCGACTTGTTGGCCTCCCATGCTCCAGAGAATAGCACATTGTTTATAAAATAATTTTAAAAATAATTAAAGCCCACCTAAAACCGGTTTTAGTCTTATTGATCTCCATGAGTGTATGTATACTCATTTAATATTAGGTTATTTAAACTGAAGGGTAGATAGATAGATATTTTTGGGTTGGCTGTTAGCCTATATCACTGCGACCTTTGCAGATCTATTGTGAACACCCATTATCTGTGGAGTAGGATTAGAGCACCTTGTCCAGCTCTGCCATCTTAATGAGACTTAATAGCCTTGACAGTGGCCACTCCGCATAACTTGGAGCAGCCGGTTTCTCCTCTCCCAGTAATAGATACCGCGTCCTTGCAAGGCATTCACATTGGCATAGGACATGAAATGCAGTTTCCTCTTCCTCTTGGCAGTATCGACAAATGTCTTCATCTGCTAAGTTTAGCTGACTCTTGTGTTTTCTGAGCCTACAATGTCCTGTCAAGAGACTGACAATCATTCTGACATCATTTCGCCTTTGTGATAGCAGCTCCGCAGTAAACTTCGCCGAGTATCCCTTTATGAAGAGTTTGGCTTGTCGCTTGCCCGGTGATTTTTCCCACCACTCCTTGGCCTTTTTTAGCCTTCATTTCTCAATGGCTGCCTTTCTGAATGTATAAGCAACTCCGCCGAATGGTTCCGGGCCAATCATTGGAGTATTAGCTCCCGCACGGGCCAATTCATCAGCCTTCTCATTGCCCCGAAACCCTGAGTGTCCTGGTATGCATGCCAGTGTCAGAGAGTTTTGACTAGCGGCATGTGTCGCCCCAACGCAGTCCCACACCAGCTTAGAGCTTATTTGTGCTGAGACTATCGCCTTTAGAGCTGCTTGGCTGTCCGAGTATATGACTACGGTTTTACCCGTTATACCCTGACTTACGATCTCCGTTGCACAGTGTTGTATGGCCATTACTTCAGCCTGAAACACTGTGGCATACGCACCTAGACTTAGTTGGACTTCTGTCCTGTGTCCTCTACTATATATACCTGACCCTGTGCCCTTCTGAGTCTTTAAGCCATCGGTATACCAGATGGACTCCCCTTGGATGGGGGAGCAATTCTTCCATGAGTCCCTTTCCAGTATTTCTACTCGTAAGTTTCCCGCAAAGTTATACCTGGGGACTATCATGTCCTGAGGCATGCTCATTATTTGATCCGCCTTAACCCTATCATATAACTCTGCTTGCTTTTTTCCTTTTAATGAGGTAATGGGAGCCTGGCCTTGTAGCATCCTGTGAGTAGTTGCCATAGCCTCACCCTGTATGTAGATGTGCAATGGTGGTAGGTTGAGCAGAACCTGTAGTGCGTACGTTGGGGCGGTCTCCATGGCACCTGTGACATTCAGGCATGCCTGCCTTTGAATGCTTTCCAGCTGCCTGATCGCCCCGGACTGTTGCGTTCTACTTCACCACACCACCGAACCATAGGTTAACATTGGCTTAATGACTTGTGTATACAACCAAAGCTTCATTTTGGGGTTCAGGCCCCAGTTCTTGCCACACAATTGTCTACACCTGCCAAGGGCTATTGTCGCTGTGCGTGTGACCTTTTGAATGTGTTGCTTCCATGATAGCCTCTGGTCAAATACCAAAAACTTAAGGGTAATTTATGCAACTTTTCCTATATAATTACCTATATAATTTTTAAAGCAAGTGTAGAACTGGGTGAATTTCAATGAACGTGAAATTTTAGCTACAAAAAGGTCTAATGAAAAGATACGTTTTTAAATATTTTTACAAACACATAGAAAACAAAAATAAAAAAGTAATAGATGAATAATTCATAATAACGAATAATTACTAATAATGTTATTAATATATTACAATTTTTTAGTTTTTAACCGTATTTGCATTATATAAATGTAACAAAAGTGTTGAAATATTATTTTAATTGAAAGAACAGCTATTTACAAAATTTCTGTAATAACTATAAAATATTACAACACAGCACTGCCAGCGGCCCTTTTTCTTCAATTGTTTTTAACTTACGTGACGTATAAGGGATTCTATGGTAGCAATATGGATTTCTCAAATCTTTTGAAATTGGTCTTTGTTTAGCTTCATATTCATTTTTATAAACTTTTTTGCTTCATAAAGCCCAACGCCCAAAACTGTTCTATGGTTTTTGTCTGAGGAACTTTAGGCAAATTAACTTGTTTGGGCAAGTATGAGATGCTATTAAGCTGTAGCCATTCGGTAGTTTGCCTGGCATAAAGACAAGCCAATTTAGGCCAGAACATCTTCTTTGACATGTTCGACATATGGCTTTAGAATAAACGGAGCTCCACACCATAATTTTGTTGTCAAATTAGGACTTTATTTTACAGTATACATTGTTAGGAGTTAGGAGCAGCATTAAAATCTTCGGTATAAAATTCATTATTATCTTTATCTTGGAGTTAAATAAAGTAAAATACAGTAAATGATGATTCTGCTATTTGAAATATGTTAAATCCTTTTTGCTCGACAATTGTAGAAACACCATATTGTTCTTGCATTTTTGGTTAGTCTAGCTTCTCCAACATCGGTATTACACAAGGCCTTCCACTTTTTGGGAAGTTTCGACAAGGTAAAGTTTTTTTCAAAGTTAATTTTTGCTTTTTTTGCATTCACACTTCATACCGCCAAAGAATGCCGACATAGGATCATGCCGACAAAAAATGTCGCCAAAGAAAATCGTTTGTCGGAATGAAGTGTAAATGCAAAAAAGGAAAAATTAAATTTGAACGAAACTCTATTTCTTTCTCATATTTACTAATTGTTAGACAAATTGTTACGCCAGAATTATAACTCGTCGGTTTTTGAAACATTTTTTATGGAATCGTTTTCGTATTCAGCAACTAAATTATAAGTACTTATTGTTTCCAATTTTGATTTTGTACGTCACGACATAAAAGATGTGTAAAACTGTCAAAATTCATTATAAAAGGACCTACTGGAATAAATTAATAATAATAAAACCTAACTTCAAAGTTTTGTCAATATTAAAAAAAAAAAATTATGAAATTTGTCTTAAGTCCTTTTTTACCTGAACGCAGAAAATGTGTTTTTGGATTCTAAACGCGGTAATTGATTTTATGAGTACAAATTCACAAACAGTAACGTGATTTTGTAATTATTCAAATTTTACGTGGTTTATGTTTAGGATTAACTTAATATAATGAATTCATGATTGTACTTACGTTAGTTACTGCCTTAAAACACAGATTAAATCAAACCTTATAATTTCCTTTCTTCTTTCTTTTTTCTTCTTTCTTCCACAGAAGATTACAAATCTCAAACACTGGATTAAAGCAACCTTAATAATTTCCTGATTAAAAGCTTCCGTACTTTACTCAAATCAACTTTTATCGTGATTGTGATACAGGTTAAGCTTTGGTTTCCTAGGATAGCGGTGCCGCAATAAAGCGGCCGTAATTTGACGGCCGTTTTTTATTAGCGTTCAAGACGGCCGCTATCAATGAGCACAGATGTAAAGTAAGAGCTCAACGTTATTGACTGCCTAAATCCATTTTTGTATTTGCTTTCGTTTTGTGTGTTTATATTTTGTTCTATATCTTGTGTTTAGTTTTATTATTTGACAATAATTAAGGTATTTCTGTATTAAAAGCAAAAAATGGATGATTTTGACTTGCCAATGATAATATTTTTGGAAGACGAGGCTTTATCGGAAGAAGAAACGAAAAGGTCGGAAGAAAGTGAGATTTTTAAGAAACGGAAAACTGAAGGCGTCTACGGAATCTTAATATGTCGTCACCTTCAAACAAATGATGAAAAATTTAGACAATATTTTCGTTTGACACCAGTATTGTTTGATTATGTTTTAAATCACATAAAAAATGACATTGTTTCAAAACCATGCAATAGAAATAAAAATCCAATAACTCCTGAACAAAAACTATGTTTATTTCTAAGGTTCATGGATAAGCTTTATTAATGTTTACATATTAAAAAAGAATAAGATTTTTTACGAAAGGTTGAAGTTGTAAATCCCATAATAAACGGAAATGTATTGAGCATGAAAAATATTTAAATAGTAACTTAAGGACTAAACTTTTATGATATGAATACAAATATACAAAAAATACGTGAGGGAAATAATAGTATCAAAATCTTAAAAAATAAAATTTAAACTAAGATAAATAATTCTACGAAACAGTTCCCAATTCCCAATTAAATAAAAATAAACAGACTCCACACCGCACCGAAGATAAAAAACGTTGACCGCACTGTCTTCCACCGTTATGACGGCCGTCACCAAAATGACGGTGCCGCTTTATTGTGTAGCGGTGTTGCCCACCATTTTCTTAAAAACCACTCGTGGTAAAAATAATAACAACGTTTTATAGCGGCCGTTATATTACGGCACCGCTTTCCTAGGAAACCATAGCTTTACTGTTTGGATTTGCAGCAAAAATTCCCGATTTTTTATATTTTTATTTTTTATTTTTATACACTTAGTAGTAGTAGGTTTGTTATGGTTTGAAAATTGTTTGCAATAAAAAACTGGTTTCAAATTTGTTTTGGAAACTAAAAATTTATCTATTTTAACGTTAAGATTGACGAAATTTGAAATTTTCGTGACTTTCCTAATATTTTTGCATGATTTACAACCTTTTCTTAACTTTTTTTGTAATTTTTTAAAAAACAAATCTTACAAAAAAGTGCTCTCGGTAGACTTATTGATTATGAATAAAGATTTTAATAATGACCTACAAGTGCCCTTTACAAGTTTGTTCAAATGAATTATTTATCTTGTGAAGATTAATAACATACACTTTCTGCATATTAACTATAGATATGGGTCTATTTACCCGTTCTTACGGCGGGTTTGGTTGGGTTTGGATAGCCATTAAGTTGACCGTCTGAATTGCCGTCTAAGCTGGATACTTCTGGAACGAGTCTTGGAGGGCTTAAAACATACACAGTGACCTCAAAAATCCCTTTCGATCTTCACTGGATCTTGTCATAAATATTAAAAAATGTGGACTTGTGAATTAAGAAGATATTTTAAATTCTAAAAAATTTCTACAGGTATTTTTAAGTTCAAGTACCTCTGCTAAGTTTTTTTTCAGAGGCCTATTACATTTGTTATGGTAATCTCTGATGGTAATCTTAACTACGTAACATGCATGAACACCTATATTGGCACATCGGTTACTACAACATAGCAAAGTTTAAGCAAGTTTTACAGAGAGCATTTTTCTGTAAGGTTTGTGCCGGACTCTTTTTCTAAACCAATTATTACGCTTTTTAAATTGAATAAATGTAGGAAAACAAGCGATATATACATCATTCAAAGCTTATTTACATTAAAGTAGGCCTTGTTAGGGTCATGAATTTCGCCCTGTATATTTAATCTTATTTTTAGTTGTAAATGCGCTGTTGTCACGTCCTCAATAAAATCATAATGTTAGTGACAATAAATAAAATAACAATTGTGTACTCCATTTCAGCGCCATCAAATCATTAAAATTTTCACAAAAAAAGGAAATCGTCAATTTAAAAATATATATTAAGATATAATGAACGCATTTACAAAATAATAGTAATTAAATGAAAGCAAACAATAAAAACATTTAAAAAAGGCCTTCAATGGCAATTTAGAACAAATTTTCTATGTCTATATAACGATATTATAAAACATTTAAATGAGAAAATAGAAAATATTTCATTTTGTCGATAAGTATTACATTAGCTATATATTGAAGAATTTTTCGTGGAGCTTTCTAGGTAGTGCGGCATTATGACATACCGATTGGTTTCAGCTATTTTGATAAGTAAAACAAAGATAAAAACTCCCACAAAATTTTATGCTTCAAATAATGGAAATCCGTTTAATATGTGTTCAATAGTTACAGTGCAATAATTCAGCAGAAAAGCAGATACACTAATAGTAAAATAAGCAAAGTAAAAAAAATGAAATATACAATATTAAAAAAACATATAAACAAAAATTGAAGTAACAGATTTGGTTAAAACTATTTTCACGTTCATCTATTCGTTATGTATTTTCAATACACCTCCAGTATCAAATGTAAAATGTTGTCAAGTGAACAATTTTTCATGTAATAAGTCCAACCCGTCGAAATAATTTCTTCTGCATGTCTACAAAATTTTTTCTCATGTCTGGTGTACATTGTCTTAACGCTTCTGTCCAAGTTTTGTCCAAATATAAAAATGCAAAATGGAGGTAATCGAAGTAAATCATGTCTATGTTGGTTTAATATTTCATCTGTTACATGTCTTATCGTTGCTTCTGTATTGTGCAAGTATAATTGTCTTTTTTTTTTAATTTTTTATCAAATTCGATATTGTTGCTGCTTAACCATCTCTTTTATATCTATTTTGTTGCTGAAAATGTAGGTTGTCTGTTTTGTTGTACAAAATGAACTGAAGCATTATCCATGTTTACTTTATACACATTTCTCTGGAAAATTGAATAAAGCAGAAATAAGTTTTTGAAAATATCACCATTTATAGTTTTGTGATAGTCAATGCCAGTATTTGAAGAGTCTAATAACAAATCACATCCCTATTGACCCACCATTTGCTCCTGCGAGTAAAATTTGTAAATCGCTTTCTATCGCTATCCTTCTTGTTTTCAAGACCAGAGAGCTCTCTCTCTTTAAAAGGCCGGGATTCAAACGCTGTTATGTTGTGTCCTCTTCTATCGCATGGGACGGTAGGTAGTGACCTCTCAGTCGCACAAGTTTTTTTTAAAAATTAATTAAAAATATCCTTGACTGAAATTCGATAGGCAACTCATATGCAATATATTTTTTGATATATTAAATTGCATAAAAACTATGTTTGGTCCATTAACCAGCTTGGTGAAGGTCGTTCTATATCGGGATCTTGGACTAATAGTTCATGTAAAATTCTGTTGCTAAATCCACAAAGTATAGTCAAGGAAATAAAGCACCAAAATGGCATATACCTACAATTTTTTAAAAAATAAGAAACATCGTGCGTTCGATTTGGGAGAGCTTCAGCAAACTTGAGAGATAAATGAGAAACGCATTGTTGCAAGTGAAAAATGCATTTTCCAAAGTGCATCTCAAAGTGAAAAAAAAACAACAAACAATTTTCTGCTTGAAGGTTTTTAAGGACGGTTTGAACAAAAATATTGCATCGGAGATCTTGTGCAAGGTATTTGTGGCACGGTACGTTATATAAAATCACTTAAGGTTGTTATTCTGGGTTTTTTGAGGTCGCTGAACACAAATATCGCAACACTTAGACTTAGAATTAAGAGTATATATTCGGCAGAAAAGTATGATTTTGTTTAGGAATTTGGTATGTAAGAGGACCCTGTTGTAGGACTTACCTACGTCCTTTTCCCATTTGCATTTCTTGTGAAGTTGGATCTTCTAACTTCACTTCGTCCCTCCATGATGCTTGAACGTGCCTAAAAAGTCATTTTTCTTTGGTGTAAGTGTAGGTGTATGTGAAAGTGTGACCCACGTGGTGTAATGTGGGGTTGGGAGATTGACACTGTGGCGTGTCTCCTTCGTCGTGGAGCCCTTCTATTTGGCAAGGACGAAGGGAACCACAGAAACCTTCGCCAAGGGCCCATTTTTTCCCAGTATCCAGTGTGAGTGTACGAAATACCTGTATGTACGTCTTCTCCTGTAGTTTTGTAGAGTTTTTTTTTAAAATTCGTTTAAACCTGTTATCCGGGGTTTTTGAGGTCGCTGAACACAAATATCGCATCGGCGATCACGTACGAGATAGTTTACAATATTTTTCTCTATTGTCCTACAATCAGTAAGAGCAATAATAAATAGAAGAAAACTAATGAAATTTTGTAAATAAAATGATATGTACCAATAAAAAACTTTTTAAGAAAAATGAAAAATATCTTATTTATTTGATTTTTGTCTGTGTTAGCGGTTTATTTTATCTCTTAAACTCAATTAAGGAGACAAAATAAATTCACAGTGTGGTAGTATATCTGTGAACATAAGCAAGGTTTTCTACAAATATAGTCGATAGTTCTCATTTCATTGGGAAAAACGTGTTTTCTAGAAACGCATTTATCCTCTCTAGGATATTTGTCGACCTCCATTTGTTCCTGTGGGACAAGAAGAGATACGGCGTATGTAGGAAGGAGCTATAACAAATGGCGTGCTTTGCTTTGTTTGCTTTGTTACGTTTTTTTATTCATTTTTGCTCTGGAGACATTTTAAATAAATTATTTTAAAAGCCCTGTTTACTTTTAGTGTTTTAACCAATCTATTATTAAAAGAATTTGCGATGGATATAATATACAGAGTGTTTTCGATGTAAAAAACTAAAACTCATGACTTGATCCTTAAAGTAAAAAATATTGTTGCTTAAATGAACTTACCCCAGTTTAAAATATTTTTTTTTAATATTCCTAGAAAAGCTGGTAATTTTCGTCCTTTAAAAGAGTAAATCTAGTAAGAGTGACAGAAAATCCAGAAGTTAGTAGCTAGAAGGTTACAACTAAAACAAAAATAATATTCCCTAACATCTTCCATTAGGAAAATTTGTAGGTCTACGATCTTACACCCGTACAAAGTCTTTTCAAAGCAACGCTACCCATTAGATTATAGTTTACTCATTTCATGTACCTAAACTCAGCAAGATTGTCACCATGAATTTATGAATTTTAAACTAATGCAGTATTGACCACTGAAACCACTTTTCTAAGCCAAAGAGTTTTCAATTTAAGCACACATGAACTTCCTCTGAATTTGAATTTGAGCAATGAC
This sequence comes from Altica lythri, assembly GCA_964028335.1. NCBI lineage: Eukaryota > Metazoa > Arthropoda > Insecta > Coleoptera > Chrysomelidae > Altica > Altica lythri. Next base: position 40,401,792 of record OZ034801.1, read on the forward strand.
CTGTTTTTATTCTACAGCACCATTTAGTTATTAGCTGGTTGATTTAGCACTTAAAATTTACGGCAAAATGTCTACATCATGTAAAGTGGGGCTTCTTCTTATTTTTTTGTCGAAATACAGAAATAAATCTTTCAGATTTATAAATAGGTCGTAGGATTTTGTGTATGTTAGTGGTCATGATTTGAATACCAAGAGTTTCTGATTTTAAGGGTTTATAAAATTAATTGTATAAGAAAAACTATAAACAGCTGACATAAAATTGCCATCACTGCTGAATCATTTGGTGACGACGATCTCTATTAAAAAAGTCTTTTTTTAATAAACGCGTTAAAAAACGCATTAAAGTTAGTGTTTTGAAGCAACTACAGTTAAAAAAGCAACTAATCTCTAATATTTACTTGTTTATCACAAGTCATAATTTTAACCAACATTATATTGATAGTATATAATTTGGAATTTTTAAAATTAAATGTTTTGATAAAGGTGCAAGAAAGCGCCTTGTTCAAAGTTCAAAATTTTTTCGGTATTGCAATAAATATGATGTTTTGACCTGTGAGCAGTTTATCTAAATCGCAGTATTCTTACCTTACAAACCAAGTTATACATTTTGGCCCAGTACGTTGGGATTACCCTGTATATAATTAAAACAAATTTATCGTTGAATCTAAGTTACAAATTATATAAATAAGATATTACTTAAAGTAAAGACATAAATAAAAAAATAATTAAAAAATAACAAAAAACCCGCCTGCATGGATAGCTACAACTAATTTTCGTCTTGTTTCAGTCTTTTCAGTTGATTTTTAGTTGTAGCTATCCATGCAGGCAGGTTTTTTGTTATTTTTTAATTATTTTTTTATTTATGTCTTTTTAGTTTAGAGTGCTTATTCATGAAACTAAACAACTTTCGCCAAGGAACTTAGATCGAAATACAAAAAAATTCCGATTTGCTTTGCAGAAAAAATATTCATTTCTGTTTTTATCGTTCTATTTAATATTAAAACTAAAAGTTATATACATATTTAAAATTTGTGTTTAAAATCCTTCTTTTTGATACCCCACTCGAGATGCTTGTTACAATTTATTTTTTTATTACCTTCCAATGAAGAAACATTTTTATGTAATAAAGGATTGTTCTGTGCTTCTGCTTTCGTTAGAAAAACGTTTAGGTAAGTCTTAACAAAATCCTTCTTGATGTTAAATAATTCCTTATTAGTATTACCTAGTGTATTTCGTTTAGGTTTAAGCTTCAAGTAGTTGTTTTTTAACCAAAATCGGTTTTTTTACTTGACGAATTGACGAAATATTTCTCATGAAGAATAATTTTTCTTTAAATCATTGTCAGTGTTTGGTTTTTAGTTATACAACTACAAAGAAATTACCTTTACTAATCAGTTCTGCTGATTTGATTAATTTCTCTCGAATTAAATTTCAGATTTTATCGGAAAGGTCCTAATATCCCTTTAGATTCTCCTATCACTGCTTAGATTTACTTAGAGCACCTATGCTTTTGTTAGACCAAATTTGGACCATTGCCCCATTTTTGGATCACCTTTCTGGAACCCGCATAACATCTGGTAAAATATATTGAATCGTCGTCGCTAATGGACAAAAAACAAATTAAAAATTGGAATATTTTTTTGTAGATTATAGCCATTTAGTTACACCAATTTTTCCAAATTATCTGGCGTTTCTTACTTTATTTAATTCACTCAAATTGTTACTTTAATTAAAAAATCAGTTGCATCCTGATTGGTTTCTGATGTGTAAAGTTTGTACTCGGTGCCTTACATCCTTTAAACTTTTAAACTATCACATTGAGCTAGTATGAAATAGTTATTTACGTAACGAGTTATGAAAACTCCAATTTTGTTTAACGAGTGTGATGTTGCAGCAAGAGCGTAGCGAGTGCTGCAAATGAACACGAGTTAAACAAAATGGCGTTTTATAACGAGTTCCGTACAAGATTTTTTATAATTTTGACGAAATTCCATAACTAATAAAAATCATAATTATCTAATAATAAGTAAAAACAATACATCTAGTTCTCGTGTTTATTTTGCATTGACACCTTTCTAATGACAATTCTATTTAATACAGATATAATTAAAAGGTAAGTTTCTGACTTAAATATTAAGTATTATTATTTAATTTTTTGTTTAAAAATGTCTGCTTTTAAATATTTCTTTAATAAAGTTAGTATAAAATAGTTCTTAGTTGTTTATATTTGCTTTATATTTTTCGTAACTTGTTTTGAAATGAACTTTTCAAAACTAGTTACGTAAAGTTTTACTTTTCAAAACTAGTTATGAAAAGTAATGACTTTCAAAACTGACAGCAGTTTTGAAAAATGTCACTTTACTTGTCAAAATTATAAAAACTTAATTTATTTGAGAAATAATTATTTTTTTCGGTTTGTCATAAAAATGTACCTCAAGTATTGTTAAAGTTATAAAAAAGACTGTCACAAGTCTCATGTTTTGCAGTATTTTATTTTTATTTTGGAAAGATGTTTAAATATCTAGCTATTTAAGTAACGCTTAAAAACTTTACCCACAGATGCTTTAGTAATTAGTCGTCGTTTCGATTGTCATAATTCAACACATGTCAGATGTGACAGTAACTTACTTCCTCCTTAAGCTCATGTATGCATGACTTTAATTAGAGAGAAGATTTGTCAAATCGACAATAGAAACATCAAACTCTAAGTCACATTTTTTGCCCTGTCTTATATTTTTATTCTGTTGGGGGACCGGAACCTTCGAATTTTAGTAAAATAATTATTTTGGAAATTAAGAAATTATGCAAAAATATTTCATTAAGGCTGGCTAGCGATTATATCTCAGAAATTACTGGACGTAGAATACAGGGCGATTCACGACTTTTGAAACTGAGTGTAAATAGGATTCTTTGTGTATGCGAACTTTCTTTTGATAAAACCTTACTTCAATTTATTTTATCTTGGAAGCACGTATGGAACAAAGAAAAGTATAAAATGCAATTTTGTAAATGCGGTAATTTCAGTAAAAACTTTATATAAGGATTTCTCTTTTATAAATTTATTTAAAAATTCCACAAAGAATTTTTAAATCTAACATTCTAGGTTATATACCTACTTTCGTAAGATTTGAAATATTTTTAAGATAAGAGCGGTTACGTAATATTGAACATTAGAAGGGAAATTATATTTGATGGGAATGGAAACTGGGATCTTTATCTAAACGTGACGATATTTATAATCTATCTTTCTTTATTTTTAGTTCTTATATCTGTAAAAAGTATACGTTATGGTATTGGGGTTAAATTGTTATTAGTTTGATATAAACTGTTTCTAGTTCTAGTTTACATACCTTGCATTTTATTCTACTTCCAGACGTTTTTGCGTTTTCTTTAATCGCAATGAATTATTATTTGGTCTACTGTTTTAAAAATTCTAAAAGTCTTAGTAGGAGAAAACATGTGACAAAACATGAAAAAGGATACGTAATCTATTCAGAAACTATTAAATGAAGATAAAAAGCAAATTAGTCAAAAAAATGGAGATATTGACATTGTTTAAACATATTAATAATTCAATTTAATACATTCTTATTTCGAAATTTGAGACTATATCAGATAAAAATATTGTTTTTTTTTTGAATGGACCTTGCCTGAAGTCGTCGCTGAGACTGGACTGGAGCGACCACGTTAAAATTTGCGGGAAATAGTTGACTGGTATGATGCTTCATTCCCAAACACAGACACCATTTCAGCGAGACATTGCTGTTGGGATAATCGTCTACGAAAATTATAAAAAAATATTGCTCGAAAATGTTCTTGGCTAATCCATTTTTTGATCGGCTACCTAATTTCATTGTAGTACCTACACGACTGAAAACTCTATTGGTGGCGCCTTCTAAGCAGCTGTATGCAAAACCAAAATGACAAGCCGATACAGCCGATATTACACTACTATTTAAACACTCTACTGTTTCATTATATTGTCGGTAGATTCTGATACGTTAAAGCGTATATAATTTTTCCTACGATTGTTATAATATACATATAAAAACGCACTACTAACTGTCATTAAAAATTACAAATTGCACATAGTAAGTTGAAATTAGCGTGTGAAATGTTGTCGCACGCTGTAGCGTGTGCGAACGTTTACACACGATGAGCTAAGTGCTTTGCTATCAAATTATGCCATGACCTGTCAAATTAATTTTGTGTCTGTCAGTAGAATTTCTAAGTCACATACAACAGTCAATGAAATTTGTAATAAGTAGAAAATTACAATATCAATTCTAAAAAATGTTAAGTGAAGAAGAAACGTGTACACCACCTGAAATATCAAAAAGAGCGGACGAAGTATCATTAAATTTGTTACCATCGACTTCAAAAGGAAGATATGTATTCACGTATGATAAATTTCTACAATGGAGGAACGATAATAATTTGAAATCTTTGTCAGAGAATGTTTTCTTGGTTTATTTTGAAGAACAATAAAAAAAGTATAAATCTTCAACATTATGGTCGATCTACTCAATGTTACGAAGTACTATAAACTTAAAGCATAACCTAGATATTTCAAAATATTTAAAACTTCAGTCGTTTTTAAAAAGAATGAGTGAAAATTATATTCCAAAGAAATCCAAAATTTTGGATCCCGACGATTTTAACAAATTCATTGAATTAGCTCCAGATCGTACATATTTATTGGCGGCGCTATAGACGGTGGCCCATTAAGATATCAATTTGAGACATACCTCGTTTGAAAGCTTATGATGAGTGCCTTTCAACAAGGTATGTCACAACGATGCCACGCATTATGCTTAAAACCCATATTTAAAAAAAAAAAAAAAAAAAAAAAAAAAAAAAAAAAAAAAAAAAAAAAAAAAAACCCTCCACTCAGGTTAACCTAGAGATCATTTACAGTCACAGGAGTTTTTTATAACATCTGTAAAAAGTACGCTAGCCTTCGTCCTTTAAACCTATCAGAAAAAAGATTTTTCCTAAATTATCAAAACGGTAAATGTACCAAACAAGTGGTAGGAATCAATAAAATCGGTAGTATGGCTAAGGACATAGCCACTTGTTTAAAACTACCGAATCCCGAACTCTTTACCGGACATTGTTTTCGGAGATCTTCGGCTACACTGTTAGTCAATGCAGGGGCTGACTTACTAACTCTAAAACGCCATGGAGGGTGGCGTTCTAGTGAAGTTGCGGAAGGATATATTGATAATTCTCTCCACAAAAAAAAAATGATGTTGCAGCAAGAGCGTAGCGAGTGCTGCAAATGAACACGAGTTAAACAAAATGGCGTTTTATAACGAGTTCCGTACAAGATTTTTTATAATTTTGACGAAATTCCATAACTAATAAAAATCATAATTATCTAATAATAAGTAAAAACAATACATCTAGTTCTCGTGTTTATTTTGCATTGACACCTTTCTAATGACAATTCTATTTAATACAGATATAATTAAAAGGTAAGTTTCTGACTTAAATATTAAGTATTATTATTTAATTTTTTGTTTAAAAATGTCTGCTTTTAAATATTTCTTTAATAAAGTTAGTATAAAATAGTTCTTAGTTGTTTATATTTGCTTTATATTTTTCGTAACTTGTTTTGAAATGAACTTTTCAAAACTAGTTACGTAAAGTTTTACTTTTCAAAACTAGTTATGAAAAGTAATGACTTTCAAAACTGACAGCAGTTTTGAAAAATGTCACTTTACTTGTCAAAATTATAAAAACTTAATTTATTTGAGAAATAATTATTTTTTTCCGTTTGTCATAAAAATGTACCTCAAGTATTGTTAAAGTTATAAAAAAGACTGTCACAAGTCTCATGTTTTGCAGTATTTTATTTTTATTTTGGAAAGATGTTTAAATATCTAGCTATTTAAGTAACGCTTAAAAACTTTACCCACAGATGCTTTAGTAATTAGTCGTCGTTTCGATTGTCATAATTCAACACATGTCAGATGTGACAGTAACTTACTTCCTCCTTAAGCTCATGTATGCATGACTTTAATTAGAGAAAAGATTTGTCAAATCGACAATAGAAACATCAAACTCTAAGTCACATTTTTTGCCCTGTCTTATATTTTTATTCTGTTGGGGGACCGGAACCTTCGAATTTTAGTAAAATAATTATTTTGGAAATTAAGAAATTATGCAAAAATATTTCATTAAGGCTGGCTAGCGATTATATCTCAGAAATTACTGGACGTAGAATACAGGGCGATTCACGACTTTTGAAACTGAGTGTAAATAGGATTCTTTGTGTATGCGAACTTTCTTTTGATAAAACCTTACTTCAATTTATTTTATCTTGGAAGCACGTATGGAACAAAGAAAAGTATAAAATGCAATTTTGTAAATGCGGTAATTTCAGTAAAAACTTTATATAAGGATTTCTCTTTTATAAATTTATTTAAAAATTCCACAAAGAATTTTTAAATCTAACATTCTAGGTTATATACCTACTTTCGTAAGATTTGAAATATTTTTAAGATAAGAGCGGTTACGTAATATTGAACATTAGAAGGGAAATTATATTTGATGGGAATGGAAACTGGGATCTTTATCTAAACGTGACGATATTTATAATCTATCTTTCTTTATTTTTAGTTCTTATATCTGTAAAAAGTATACGTTATGGTATTGGGGTTAAATTGTTATTAGTTTGATATAAACTGTTTCTAGTTCTAGTTTACATACCTTGCATTTTATTCTACTTCCAGACGTTTTTGCGTTTTCTTTAATCGCAATGAATTATTATTTGGTCTACTGTTTTAAAAATTCTAAAAGTCTTAGTAGGAGAAAACATGTGACAAAACATGAAAAAGGATACGTAATCTATTCAGAAACTATTAAATGAAGATAAAAAGCAAATTAGTCAAAAAAATGGAGATATTGACATTGTTTAAACATATTAATAATTCAATTTAATACATTCTTATTTCGAAATTTGAGACTATATCAGATAAAAATATTGTTTTTTTTTTTGAATGGACCTTGCCTGAAGTCGTCGCTGAGACTGGACTGGAGCGACCACGTTAAAATTTGCGGGAAATAGTTGACTGGTATGATGCTTCATTCCCAAACACAGACACCATTTCAGCGAGACATTGCTGTTGGGATAATCGTCTACGAAAATTATAAAAAAATATTGCTCGAAAATGTTCTTGGCTAATCCATTTTTTGATCGGCTACCTAATTTGATTGTAGTACCTACACGACTGAAAACTCTATTGGTGGCGCCTTCTAAGCAGCTGTATGCAAAACCAAAATGACAAGCCGATACAGCCGATATTACACTACTATTTAAACACTCTACTGTTTCATTATATTGTCGGTAGATTCTGATACGTTAAAGCGTATATAATTTTTCCTACGATTGTTATAATATACATATAAAAACGCACTACTAACTGTCATTAAAAATTACAAATTGCACATAGTAAGTTGAAATTAGCGTGTGAAATGTTGTCGCACGCTGTAGCGTGTGCGAACGTTTACACACGATGAGCTAAGTGCTTCGCTATCAAATTATGCCATGACCTGTCAAATTAATTTTGTGTCTGTCAGTAGAATTTCTAAGTCACATACAACAGTCAATGAAATTTGTAATAAGTAGAAAATTACAATATCAATTCTAAAAAATGTTAAGTGAAGAAGAAACGTGTACACCACCTGAAATATCAAAAAGAGCGGACGAAGTATCATTAAATTTGTTACCATCGACTTCAAAAGGAAGATATGTATTCACGTATGATAAATTTCTACAATGGAGGAACGATAATAATTTGAATTTTTTGTCAGAGAATGTTTTCTTGGTTTATTTTGAAGAACAATAAAAAAAGTATAAATCTTCAACATTATGGTCGATCTACTCAATGTTACGAAGTACTATAAACTTAAAGCATAACCTAGATATTTCAAAATATTTAAAACTTCAGTCGTTTTTAAAAAGAATGAGTGAAAATTATATTCCAAAGAAATCCAAAATTTTGGATCCCGACGATTTTAACAAATTCATTGAATTAGCTCCAGATCGTACATATTTATTGGCGGCGCTATAGACGGTGGCCCATTAAGATATCAATTTGAGACATACCTCGTTTGAAAGCTTATGATGAGTGCCTTTCAACAAGGTATGTCACAACGATGCCACGCATTATGCTTAAAACCCATATTTAAAAAAAAAAAAAAAAAAAAAAAAAAAAAAAAAAAAAAAAAAAAAAAAAAAAAAAAAAAACCCTCCACTCAGGTTAATCTAGAGATCATTTACAGTCACAGGAGTTTTTTATAACATCTGTAAAAAGTACGCTAGCCTTCGTCCTTTAAACCTATCAGAAAAAAGATTTTTCCTAAATTATCAAAACGGTAAATGTACCAAACAAGTGGTAGGAATCAATAAAATCGGCAGTATGGCTAAGGACATAGCCACTTGTTTAAAACTACCGAATCCCGAACTCTTTACCGGACATTGTTTTCGGAGATCTTCGGCTACACTGTTAGTCAATGCAGGGGCTGACTTACTAACTCTAAAACGCCATGGAGGGTGGCGTTCTAGTGAAGTTGCGGAAGGATATATTGATAATTCTCTCCACAAAAAAAAATGAAAATACAATTGCAGCAACAGTGACAACTAATCCACAAAATGAGAATGAAAATATACAATATCCAATGTTACCTGAAACTTCAACTTCTGCTAGCACTATTATATCACTTTCTCCAAGCAAATTGTCAGAGCATATTGTCCCAAAAATGAATTTGCAAAATTGTTCCAATTTCACAATAAATTATAATTTTAAGTAAAAAAATTCACTGAAATAACCAGATTGTCAATATACATACATTCAAAATTAAGATTTGTTACTCTAAATAAAAAGTTTTTAAAGCTTTTTTTATTAACAATTGTCTACTATACAAGAGCTCAGAGTTGACCATTTTTCCTACCGACCGAAAAACATTTAAGATTTTGCAAAAACGATTACATCTACACTGCTTATCTGCAGTCAACTGTTTTTTATAAAACAATGTAGCTAGAAAAATCGTTTTTAAACTTTTTTGCTGATCAATTTTAATTTTCAACCTCGAAATTTGCATTATTTAATTTTTTACAAAACGACTGTGAAACGCTTTTTCGTACAACAGACAGCTTTTTAAATATTTTGAAACGAGTGTTGTTCTCGACATTTTTTAATTAGAAAATGAGAGGCATTTTGTAACAGTCATTTTACAAAAATTCGATACTATTAACCTGATTATCGACTTTTTTAGCCAATTGAAATATTAAATAAATTTTGTACTCTACACATAAGACAACTATCTAGTTATTCGTATCATTATGATTTAACAATTCTGCTTTGTTTTTTTGCTTTATCTTTTGTGCGAGACAATAAGAAGCTGACCTATTCGTTGAGTAAAATCTGACTTTACATAGAGAAAACATGTGATTAACAGGATTTTAATTTTTTATAAAGTTGAGGCTCTTCACGTCGGATATCTTGAAAAGTCAGGATTAACCTTGCATGTATTGTAAAGCTTTATGGTCAACTAGTTCAGGTCTTAACTTGAAATAAAGTTGAGAAAGGTCAGCTTTGCAACTTTTGAGAACATAAAAGACAAAAGACCGTTATCCGGCGGTGCGGTGGTGTTGATAAATTTCTAATTAACTTGAAAAATATAGTTAAGAACTTAAAGTGAATAATTAAAACTTTAAACTATTTAACTAAAATGTTTAAACTTTAAAAATGGTTTTTCGAAATAACAGATAAAACTGTATATTTAAATAGATATTCGTATATTACAAATTCAATATAATATAAAAAGTACAAATATGTTGTAACTTTTATACATCATTTGATTTTTGAGTACCTGAATGATTAGATGTATTTAGCCTAGCGGCCAGGACGTGGCCGATCAAAGTCCACGGAGTTTCAAGGTGTATTTTGATCCGCTGAATCCGAATTTCAAATAAGCTCACTCGCCCGAAGTGACGGGAATTTGAAACAATCTAAAGTAGATATCAATATTTAACCACCATCAATCTATTCTTAAACTTAAATTAAACAATCCAGTCCAAGGCTCATTAAAAAAGATTAATCTAAACCGGAGTATTGCAACTTTAGTGAATAAATATTGCAAAATTACGGTATCTCGGCAATTTTTCGCATATTTCTTGGATATATTTTAAGTAAAATAACTTTAAAATAAAAAAAATTAAAGTAAAACTATTTAGCTTTTGAATAAAAAATTAAGAAAGAAAGAGCAATTGTTTATAAAAAATTACAACAATTTGGAGATTACAAGCTTTTTAAGCCACTAAATCTTTAAGGTTACAAACAAAAATAATCTGTTTCTACGGTCCAAAAAAAAAGGATTTGTTGTATTATTATACCCAGATCTATTTTTTAGTGCTAAAAAGATGATTTGAAATGCACGCCCATCCAGAACTGCACTTACGAGTGCGCGCTATTCCAACTTTTACCACGATTGCTTTTTCATCAATAAATCTCCGAAATACCATAATGTTCAATTATTTTTTCAATAAGTTTGCAATATCTCCTGTCCAAATTAGTCTTTTTTGATAAACCTTGAAATGGATTGTTTTTGTTTAAGAATCGATTGACGGTAGTTGAATATTGATATCTACTTTAGATTTATTTCTACAGCGTTTTAAACAATTAAATTGTTTATAACAAATTTCTGTCACTTCGTATTCAGCGGGTCAAAAAATACATACGAATATACCTTGAAACTCCGTGGACTTAGATTGGTCACTTGACTAATTATGAAGAAATATTTAGTGAACGATTATTTGAGATTTCTCTCATTGGATTTTTTGAAAATTTTGAAAGTTTTTAGAAAGTATACAAACATGAATATATTAAAGGACATTAAAGAGAAATTGAAAAAATGTCGCACCCAGCGAAACTCGTACTCGCAACCTTCAGCTCTACGCGCTGACGCTCTAACAACTAAGCTATAGGTGCTTAGCCATCAAATCGCCGAACGGTCGTTAAATTTAACTCATGCCACATGTGACACTTACTCACTCTCTCCTTAAACTTAGTTGTTAGAGCGTAGAACAGAAATATTTTTACTAAGAACAATTTTTTTAATTTTTTAAGAGGAATTGTATCTAATTTTAAATTTGACCTTTGTCATAACTTTAAAGCTTCCTAAAACCAATAAAGTATCTAAATCAAGATTTTGTAAGAAAAATATATTCCTAACGTCTTTAAAAAAGGTAGGTATCAAACGAGCTATGAAATGATATCTTCCATCAATCTAATGTTTAAAGTTGTATTTACAATAAAATAAACGAAGCAAATATAGGTTAATGAAAATTAGAAGAACAATAAATTGGGATGATCGAAAATAATTGTGATTCATATTAACGAAATTCGAAAGACATTATATGTTTAAGCGTTGTAAGGTTTCAAAGGGTTTAAAAGGGTTTATAACGTAACAAAGTAGGGTCAACCGACCAGTAAGTGAACACCAACTAATGAAAGAACAGAATCTGCTCCTATTACAAAAAATAAGTACACCTTATTCCAAAACAATATTGTTTTTTTGTTACGCCTACGCATTACTGTTAAAGCTTTTATTTACTGGTACACTTTAGCAGTTTTGAATAAACATGAATAAACAGTGTTGTGAAGTCACCGAAGCTAGTTGTGCAGTCATTTTTTTTAAGGACGAAGGTAAGTCCCTTTGTCATGTTTATCTATATGTAACTTTAATATTTTCTAAAATAATTGCAAATTATTTACAGCACTTTTTAATATCCAAATGCTTGCAACTAGTTCAATTGTTTTAATTTGCGAAAATTCGCACAAAAAAAAATTATCAGGCATGTTCAGTTACTGGTTTAAAAATTCTTATATAATCGAATCAATAAACAACCTGTTCATTTACAGGAGTTGGGAGGCAAATTGGATAACGTATGAATATCGACTACGTACTACATTGGTGATAAATATGTTAACCAACCTTCAATTAGCCAATATAACATCAAACCAGTTAGTGAACAGCATATTTTTGTGTTCATTAACTGGAGTGGTATACTTTTTAAGTAAATACTTTATACATGCGTTTTAAATAAACTGAAGAAGCTGTAGTCAAAGCTTTGAAAGAAAATAATAACAAAACAATTAGTTTAAATAAAGCTTCCTCCAATATCCATCTTGTACAACAAATTACCAGAAAAGAAACCAAATGTGCGAGAGATGAGATATTATGTAAAGCTAAACTGAGATTTCCTGTGCACCCAGATGAAGGTAAAGATTCAGTGCAAAAAGTACTAAAGGACTAAATAAGTTCATAAATGATCGACTTGGTGATAAATGGTTAGAGTTATTTCTTTACAGATTTCCAGATAATACTAAAAGAAACACTGAGATTATTTCAAAAAAATCCCTACCTCCTTCAAGCCTACCGTAAGAAACTTCGTTCCAAAAAAAGTCGTGCTTAAGTCACCGAAAATACAATCCGTATGTGGTTTTCTGAACTTACGGAAGATTTATTAAGAAAAAGTCTGTTAGAAATAATAAACGAGTCATCCTGTATATATAACGCTGATGAAATGGGTATGAAAATCTGCATAAAATCTGGATTTCTACTCCGACGAGAAATCACTAAGCACAATGCCACTGTGCTTTAATAAACGTTACAAACTCGATCAATGTCGCAGGAGGTACGGGGAGAGTCACGTAGGGTTTGAACGAATCAGATATCGTGTCGCGTTGAGTACTGCACGCAGAATGCCTACACTTTATTTATAGCTCCGAGACAGTAGCTAGAGAATGCGTCTTTGATAAATGTTAATACATAAATAGAATAAAATATATTTTTTTACATGCGTATTTTTTACGTTGTGGGTTCACGTGCAAATGTGCTCTACCGAACCAACCGCCACTGATTGTCTTCCCATATAAAAAATTAGCGCTATTGGTGTCATCACGCTGAGCCATTGGAAGATCCGACTCTGATTGAATATATTGCAAATATTTTTTATCCCCAGTTCATTAAAAACAATATCACACCTCCAGTAATTATTTTCATAGATGAACAGAAATCTCATTACAATTTAGAACTATTTAAGTTCTGCATCAAGAAAAAAATAATCATTTATTATTTATACCCGAATGCAACACATATATTACAACATTGCGATGTGGGTAAGTGGGACATGTCACCATATATTTTATTTGGTGAGATTGGTTTATATTATTCTTGTTGTTATTATTTGTTATTTTTTAATATATTTGTTTTTGTAGTGTTTATCTCATATTCCACTCGGATAAGTTACTGCCATTAGCAGAATATCTTCCAGGTGGTAAGATTACCCCTCATGCAACACCACCAGATTTCACACAGGTCTGACAGTATAATATTCATTTTTACATCACGAACTTACAAATACGTTTAACAACTTTTTAAAGTATTATTTACATAATAATACCTAATACACAATAATAATAATACATAACATAATAGAATCACATATAGATAGGTACCCAATATTATCATAACGTAGAGATGTTGTGTTTAATTGTATACAATATATAGGTATACTAAACTTTTCTGTTATTAACTTATTCAAAACAAATGAAATTAAATTATTATTAACGTTAAAAGAATTATCCACTTTAAAATAACCAGACGAAACTTCATTAATTATAGAAAAGTCCAACTTCATATTTTTTAATTTGACTAAAAGTGTAACTCATTTTTCGCGCTAAAGTAGATAGGTATGTTGTGTAAAAATAAAATTACAAACTTTGTTATATAACTCTTGAAATTTTAATCAGAATTCATTATTTTCACCTTTAGTTTTGTAACAAGATCAAAAAGTAGCTGGAAATAGCTGACTACATTAATTTCAGGTAAACTTTGAATACTACCCGGCATAAATGAAAAACGGTATAAATATTAAACAACAGATAGAAACTTTACGAGTGATAGTTTACCTAAACGGGAATAAAATAATTTATTTGCCAGAAATGAGAAAAATGTATTACAGTGAAATTTTATCCTTACAAGAGAAGGTATCAATTTAATGAAATGATGTCTAAGATACAAACAAGTTAATTCGTTAAAGGTTTTAACGTCAATGTTTGTAATTTTTAGGAGTGTTTATGCGAAAAATTATTGAAATTTCATTTTCAGTAGTTAGGTAAATTGTAGAATTTGATATTTGAGAATAACGTTAAACTAAAATATAGTATAGTTTATATAGTCCATTTCATCGTTTTGGCCGATTTGATATTAGAAACCACTGAAATAAGATTAAACTGTCATCCAAGTTACCAATGGCGGAGAGTTTTTTGTTCTAAATTAGGTCGTAAGTTTCTGAAACTATCAGTGTGGTGTGACATCTACAAAAATATGACATTAATAATTATTAAATTCAACCCTTCAACAACGAGCCGTACATGACGGTTACTAGGAATGTGAATTAAGTCAAGACGTCCGTATTGAATACTTTTTATCTACCGGCGAAACAAGATGCAGTTACGTAAGTGTTGTATTAAAAAACAAACGTCCTCATTTAAATTTCTAACTTGCCTGTATCTGAGAGAGATGTAACTCTAAATTTACTCCGAGTATGATTTCTGTTATCGGCCAAAATCAGTGAAATGGACTATAGTACCTATATTAAATCTTGTATGATAAATACTGGACACTACACCATATTTTTCTTTATTAAATGTGTATACAAATAAAAATCTAAATAAGTGAGTATTTTTTTTCCACTATGAATCATTTTCTGCGCTAAGTATTAATCGATTATTTCCTTTCGTACGTGTCATTTTTGGATGTAAATTTAGGGCATTTAACTAATCAGCTATTAAAAATCCACTTTCATTAATGGTCTATCGTCACATCATGTCAGTCGAGTCATTCCTAAAAGTCGGTAAATTGTCGTTAGACTTCTGGCCAAGTTAAAAATAAGTCACAAATCATGTTAAAAAACCGGACAAGTGCGAGTCAGATTTGCACTCAAAGGGTTCTGTATTCTATTTGTAGTATTTGTTGTTTTAGTGGAAATGGAAATACATAATTTAAAAAAATCAGCTTTCTAGCTACCACGGTTTATGAGATACAGCCTGGTGACGGACAGACAGACGGACAGACAGCGTAGGCTTCGTAATACCTTTTACCTTTTTAGTACGGAACCCTAAAAAGTATTTGAATGTTCTTAGATATCTAGTTTCGATAGTCTCATTCTAGTTTACCTAAATAGTTAAGATTAAATCCAAACTGTACCAAGCTACCTCCAATATAAAATGACAATGCTTAGTTACCTCTATTAATACCTTAGATATTCTACTTAAAAAAATCGACAAAGTAGCCGATAACTCGATAGCGATCTGGATTACCATGAGCAGATTCTGCTGCGAAAAATTTGATCTCTTTAATACAGTTAAATTCTTTCCTGTACATGATTTAATTTACCAAATAGCAGCTCGCTTCATTTTTTGAAATTAAACTAACAAATCATAATCAACGCAAACTTGCAACTTTTACCTATAAGCAGTACCTCCTCAACCACAGATGCCTTTTAATGTTAATATTGATGCTTCTGTAATTCTAGAGAATTTACGAACACAAACAAAATTTAAAAAAAAAAAATCTTGTTAAAGCATTCATTGAAATTCTCAGAATATTGCCAGATATGTACCACAAGAAAACAGTACCTATAAAAATTTTAATGTAAAACACACGTTAAATGCAGCTTATTTTAATTATCTACTAAAAATATTTTTCAATAAAAACAGATATTTCATAAAACAAAATTATCATTCGTTCCAAGTTCGTGCGGATTACTAATTTTAACAGCTATTATACCTATGCCGGGACTTTAAACCTCAGGGCAGTAATAGGATCTAAATTATTCTCGCAGGAATCGACTTTTCTTTTCAATTATTTTACTGAACCGCGGCATGATAGCAAAGATGTTTTTTTTTCGTAAACCCAATAAACGACTGCTATTTTTAATATAAACTTATTATAGTACAAATTAAAAAAGATATAATTTATAATGATAATTACATTCAATTACACAAAGTTATTCTCGCACAATCAAGCACTTCTTTTCTTTTCAATAAAATTTAAATGGACGTGAAGTAGGATAATTACTTTTCGCCCACATATTATATATAATATCTCGTACTTGACCTAAATAATGCGTTTTTAAAACCTTTAAAACCGCAATTAACATCCGTTTTTTGTTATTAATTTATATACGTTAGTTCGCGACACTTTTGTAAGGGTTACAGTTTGGTTTACAGTATCTATGCTACACATTTGTTTTCTAAACAATTCATACACATCTATACTTAATATTATAAAGAGGAAAGGTTTGATTTTTTGTTTGTTTGTTTGTTTAAAATGAATAGGCTCCGAAACTACTGGACCGATTTCAAAAATTCTTTCACCGTTGGCAAGCTACACTATTCCCGAGTGACATAAGCTATGTTTCATTTAAAAAAAAAATATGGATCGTTACTAAAATGCCATTAATGTAACCAAAAAAGACTTTAAAATCCTTACATCGCGTGCGCTGAGAATAATATTGATTATAGAATAAAATAATGTACTACGATTTTGAAGAATATATAAATATCTACAAAAAATGTCGCGACAGCATATGTCTAACTGTTATAGTTACGTCACAATAACGATTTTTTAATTTTTTAAAAGTTTTTATCTTGGTATTAATCCTTATCAAAATAACTTATTTCATAATCACGACAGATATCACAAATTTAGCATGTGCAATGGGACGAGGCTACTTAAAAAGGAATTAAAGGACAATTAAGTTGTAGCAACCATTATAACTGAACCATCAGCTGGTCAACTAGCTCATACACTGAGGATACCGATGATCCCAACTGATCTACCAAATCCATTTAAACCGCTTCAATTTCCTATCAAAACATCTTTCGCTTTTACAAATAATAAGTCTCAAGATCAAACCTTCCAATTAGTAGGGATCGGTTTTCCTCATGGCCAACCGCCTAAGGCGGGTCGGAGCACCTGAAAATCAATTTATTTTGCTGCAAGAAAATAAAACAACATGTAATATTGTTTACAGGGAAGCGTTGACCCAATAAATTAAATGGCTTTTGTTATTTTTCCTTAATCCCCGTGGAAAGCCGGGGCGGGCTGCTAGTTTAAAATAATTTGCTGTTGCATCTCCACTATAAATCAACTTTAACTATAAGATCATTATCACTCATATCTAAAAAAAGATTGTCCTGATTTTCAGTTTCTGGTGTTAGTTTGGGCTGCCATATGTTGATCGAAAATAATAAAATAACAGTAATTATAAAACAAAAACACAATAAATACAATAACCATAAAATATGAAGGAGAATAAATATCAACACTACTCTGAGAATACTAGAATTTGTGCATCCAAACCTGTACAAATTAAAACTAGGTAATATGATACAATGGGAGCATAACGATCAACCATTAATCCCCCTATGAGATAAAAAAGATCAGTCCGCACGAACAACTAATAGAAATCAATCCAATGTGAGTGAGTGAGAAAGTGTGTGAGTGAGTGAGTAAAAGAATAAGTGAGTGAGTAAGTGAGTGAGTGAATGATAAGTAAGTAAGTGAGTGAGTAAGCATGTGAGTACGTAAGTGAGTAAGTGAGTGACGGAGTGAGTTAATGAGAGAGTTAGCGAGTAAGTGAGTGAGTGAGTGAGTGGGTAAGTGAGTGAGTGAGTGAGAGTATCATGTGCATGGAGACGATCAGAAACGCCGACTAATTTATAATGATTCTGTGGCTAAAGTTGTTAGAGTGTTACTGGCTAAAGGTAAAGATTGTAGTTACGAGTTCTGCCGAATGTGTTTTTTCGATTTCTCCTTAATTACTTCTTTGCATAATTTCTAAATTTTAAAAATTAAATTATTTCAAAATAGTTAGTTGACTATACATCATTGTTTTATTATTATTATTAATTAGAATGTTGTTTTATTTTTTTTAATTAATACAAGTAATGATAATGAAAAGTTCTTATTTTCTTAACTAGATTAAATAGGTGAAGATAAAGTAGTATATAACTAAATTTGTAAGTATATTACCTATATACTACGGAAATTATCCTGGCGCCACAAGTGGCATCGTCGTATGGGATATTTATTCATAATGAACCCCTTACATATCTGTCTACGCAATATACTATTTTAAATGAGAGTAATTGATAAATTGACGTTTTTCGGTGACACTGATTGTATAAGTCACGAAGACTAGATACCAGGAGTCTACACGGTATAGGCTTTTTCATAATATTTCTGGTCTCAATAATCGGGCCAGATCATAGTTCTATTTTTTGCCACTGGCGGCGCGAGGAGCAGTAAGAACCAAACCGATGTTTATGACATTTAAATTTCACGAAATTAAATTAAATATATGATATTAATTTATTTAAAATTACTTGTAATAAAATTAATAAAAAGAAATGGGAAAGTATTGTGCTGTTCATGGTTGTGTTAGTGGCCGAAAGGCAGATGACAGTGTAAAAAAAGTGGGTATATTCAAAGCACCAAAAGTGAGTAACATCAAAATAATATCTGTTTAATTTATCTGGCGATTGCCAAGTAGCAGAGCCATATAACAAACAAGGACATCAATAATTAATTTATAAATTTGTGTAGTTTTTAACTAATATTTGAAAATTTTTGTGCATTTTCATTTATCTTTTGAAATATTGTAATTAAATCTTAGGAACACAAGCGCACTCTACCGGCAATAGTTCTGTCCCCTAAATTGAGACCATTTTTTTAACATTACGTTTAAACTCCTGGTATCTAGTCTTCGTGGTATAAGTGATTAAGGTGGTTTTCGTTTATTATATTTTTATGAAAGAAAGCTTGGTGCACAACAATCTTCTTCTAGTTGATTGAACAGATGTTTCTGTAAAAATAATATTGCACTTGAAAAAACATGGTTAGGTAAATAATGTTTAAAGCAACTGTTTTCTGAACAATCTAAACTTTCAAAGTTTCTGAAACACGAAGCAATATTTCGGGCACAATTCTCGCGTTTTCAAGCTGTGTATGGCGTAAACTATTTTACTATAAAAATATTTGAGTTTGTCAGTTATTATTTTAAGTTTATCTAATCGTGTATAGATACGATGGAAGCACTTTGTTTTGAGAATTATAATCAAACACGAATGTTTGTAAATAATCTATTTGTATTTTAGTCCAAAGCTTTAGACATTTTTGGGTAGGTATTTAAGGAAAGTTTAAAACTGGTCCTATGACTTACCTAGAATATATACGAGGGTTGTCTTTTATATTTCGGGATTTGGTAACCCTAGTTTAGCAATCTGGCAACTGACAGCTCTATCGTAAAGTTTGACATTTTTGAGGTTACACGTACTCAGAACGTTTTGACATACGAGCGCTATTTGTGTTGTTTACATTAACTTAAAAGATTTATCTCGGCCCAAAAATGGAATTAAATCGTGAACATTTTCGTGCGATTATTTTTTACAACTTTCGACGTGGATTAACTCAGCAACAGTGCATGGATGAACTTAATTCAATTTTTGGTGATGAAGCCTCATGAAGGACCAGTGTTTATCGATGGTATGGTAAATTCAATCGTGGTTTTAGTTCACTCTAAGCCGAATTTCGTAAAGGCCGTTCAAAATCAGTTGTTGTTTCGAAAACCATTGATGCTGTGCGCGAACTGATATTGCAAGATCGTCATGTGACCTATCGTGGGATTGAAACAACCTTAGGCATTAGTGGGACCAGCATACATTCAATATTGCATAAACATTTGACTATCAAAAAAAATTGTTCGCGTTGGATCCCACACAATTTGTCAATCGCTCAAAAGGGGCTGGTGTCGATTGGTCGAAGAAAATGCTTAAACAATACGATCGTAGTACTTTGAAACACGTCTATTACATCGTGGAAGGTGATGAATCGTGGATTTACGCGTATGAGCAGTCGACTGTATGGCTGTTTCAAGATGAACCAAATCCAACAAAAGTTATTCGTGGACGAAGCACTTCCAAGCAAATGGTCACCTGTTTTTTCGGAAAAGTAGACATTTTGCAACTGTACTACTAGAACAATGCAGAACATTCAATTCTGAGTGGTACACAACCATTTCTTTGTCAGTTGTCTTTCAAGAAATCAGGAAAACCAACGGCTAAAGACGGATTACTCTTCACCACGACAATGCGAGTTCTCACACATCGGCTCAAACAACTGCATTTTTGAGCATCGACCACATCGATTTGAGTCATACGCCGTATAGTCCTGACTTGGCACCAAATGACTTCTTTTTATTCCCCTACGTAAAAAACAAACCGGGAGGTCAACGTTTTTCGACACCTGAAGAGGCGGTTACTGCATTCAGAAATCATGTTTTGGAGATACCTTAATCAGAGTGGCAAAAATGCTTCTACAATTGGTTCAAACGCATGGACAATTGTATAGATTTTCATAGAGAATATTTTGAGAAACAATAAAGTGATTTTTGATGATTAAAATTTGTTTTTGTTGTCTAATCCCCAAAATATAAAAGGCAACCATCCTATACTCTAACATACAAATGCAGCGGGGTTAAATAAACCTTTTACTTTCAAAGATACAAAAATATCCTTGACGCAATCTGGTATTTTTCTATCTTCAAGTTAAATACTTGAAGAGTAAAAACATAAATAAGCCAGGTCAGTCAGTTATAGTATATTAACTATCAAGAACGGTAAGGACATTTTACCGATCGAAGACAATTGTTTGGAGCAATCAGAGCAGAGTTGCTGGGCAACACATTACAGTACATGATACCGTAATGATTTACTTACCGGCGCCGGATTGCTAAATAATTAAATAAACTTTTTTGCTACCTGTTGTCGGCACTTTATTCACCACCGTCCTATGATAACTAGTAGTAACCATAACGATTGTATATTGTATATCTAAGTTTATCAGAAGATGATTTTCAAAGCAATGCAAGAAGTTTGCTCTATTAATCTCGATATGGTAATCATCATCATGTTTGTTAGAAAAAAATACTAACTCTGTTCCAGAAAAAATATCCATGAGATGAACCTGCATACAATACTACATACCTGCAACAAAAAATAAAGCTTTAAAAGAAAAATTAAACTCTGCTCCAGAAAAAAAATCCATAAGATGAACCTGCATACAATACCAAATACCTGCAACAAAAAATAAAGCTTTAAAAGAAAAATTAAAAAATGAAAAAGAATATTAAATATAAATAAACCACTAAATTTAATTAAGTTTTACGAACCTTATATCCACAACTTTATTTTGTTTAACACATTTCTTGTGAGAATCTAGCTATGAACGTCCAACTATATCATACAAGCCTTCTCTTTTAATTTTAACATACTAATGTAAAAAATGTACAGGTTTAAAAGCAATATTAAACCACGACGTTGATCTTCTTTTTTGTGTTTAAAACTAATGTTTTTTAAAATTTTCCAACATTATTATGAGATACAACCAGTAAAGAGTTCTTAGAGTTTTTCGTTTAAAGTATGTAAGTTTATGTGTTTCTTAAGAAAAATATTTAATTAAAATAAGAGAAAAAAATGTAAATGTGATTAACAAGACTATAAAAACCATAAATATTTTGAGAATAACAAGACTATAAAAGACGCAACATTTTTCCATAGAGGATAATTGCAATTTTTATCTTCCATCTTTTCTAGGTAGATACTTACTAACTTGTAAAACGATTTTAAAAAGTTTAAATTTCGATAAAAATGTTTGGTGAGTAATTAATTATACACTGCATTTTTTAACTGAAGCTCATGTACCATAAAATTTCTCTCTTGCAATTTCATCAGATGGTTTTTCTCTGTAACATTTTCCATCATTACTTATCAATGATAAAAGATCAAAACGTTCAAAATAGGTAGTAGAATTTTCTCTTTGATGTACTTTTTACCTTCGTTAATCTTACGTTTTCAAACTATAAATAGAAACTCAATTTTAAAGGACAAAAAAGCACACAAAGTATAATTTTTGCTTTGTACCTACTTACACTAATTAATAACGATTGTTAAAATCATTGCGTACTTGAATGATTTTTTTTTATTTCTCAAATAATACATAAATATTTTGTGTAAAGAAATAGCAGACAGTTATAGCTAAAACCAATACGAGTATGTATATAACAAATACTATACAAGTAGCTGTTCACTGTTCTGATAGCAGGAAAGCTAAAACCTAAATTTCGACATTCGTAATAATAAGACATTTATTTTTTGCAACATGTTCAGTCAATATATAGGTATTTAGTCGAGTGTGTTGCTACGATAAATCGAAATCACGACAGGCAAACACCTTACTGGATACAAAGGAGGTGGCGGACAAGGGTAAATAGGGCCAGATTTTGGCACTCTTTATCTTTGTCTGCCACCTCTTTTGTACCCACCTAGCTTTCCTCTATTTCGACCTAAGGCTTCCCAACGGTCCAACATTACATGGTACAATGGCGGGCATATTACCGAAGATAATTTTTTCCCCAAATATTGCCCTTGTCCGCTGCCGCTTTTGTATCCGCCCAGCTGTCAGCCATTTTGGATTTAGGCTTCTCAAGGTTCCAACATTACGTGGTAAAAATGGTGGACATATTGTAGATGACAGTTTCTTGCCAAAATGTTGGCCCTCTTACGCTACTTTCTTTGTATCCACTCAGGTGTCTGCGCGTCCGGATTTCGAATTGTTGACAAGGTAAATTTTCATCCATATTATCGATGACGACAATTTGCCGTAAAAAATTGGCACCTTTCACCCCTTTAGCTACACCTGTATCTACGAGGGTGTCCGCATGAGCAGAAACGTAAATACTTGTATGGAAACAATATGTTACAAAAGAGAAATCTCATATTACGGATGACTGTGAAATTCAGGCTCTAACTCTTAGACTATGATAACACAATGTTGGATTTAAAGTATTATAGAATTCAATATATTTGACACGCTTTACTTTTCAACAAACTTTTCTTTGTCAGTTACAACTATCAAAAATTTTGTTGTGTTATTTCTTACCCAATATCTAAATTAAAAACTAAATTAGGTCTCCAAGAGATTTGTTTAATTTACAAACAGAGTTTTTAATAAACTTTATCTAATTAATGTGAAAAATCACTACATTCATGACAATAATTACTAGTATAGTAATTAAATAATTGTAACCTCGTTAAAACTGCTCTTGTTACAAATTACTTACTCACTACAAATTTCTGATAAGATCATATCTCGATTTATTGTGCAATACTCGTTATTCGTCTTTTCCTACTATACTTCATCGGTTCATGATATATTTTACTTCCTCTTTATCGATTTATGATCTCATTAAGGAACGACCACAAACTGACAGATAATTTAAAATACGCATTCTGGTTCTGATTTCCTCTTTTATAAATATTTTCACTGTGTTTTTGTGACTTTCAACTTTCATAATTAGTCTGTCGTATTGTCTGAATGAACAATCAGTGCTGTCGAAAGCAGCTCTTCTTTCACAGTGTAGCATGATATATCTTTAACACATCGCATCTCGCGCTGTGATTGTGTGATTTTAGAATTCTCCATTTTCAATAATATCTTACGTGGTGCATAAACAATTTTAAAACACTCTTACTTTCTGGGTTTACGTAATATTGGTAATTAGTTACCTTACGTTTCTAGTTTTGAAACAATTAAAAATTATCTGTTTATTAAATTTAATTGGCGAAAATAGATCATGAATTGGGTAAACATTTAAGTAAAAACTTAACTTAAGCTATTACTTTGAATTGACTAAGATGGACATGTACACTCATGTTACAAATCCATCTAATTCTTTTTCTTTTTTATTACAGTATTTAAGGATTCCATAAGTACCTATTTTTTATCTACCTAGTTATTGTATTTAAACCCTATACGTTGCAAAAACGTCCAAACAGTTGTTCTGCCGCACCTAATTTTAGTGTTGTCGACGTAAAGCCTGTTCATTAAAATATCTTGTGTGGGGACAATTTGTTCTTCAAACACGACAAACACTTTGCGACCATTAAGATGTTCATCTGCACGTTCGACCTTTCGAGAAAAACTGTATCCTATCTTGCATTTTATTGGTATAATAAGAATACTTACAATTTTTCTGAGTGTGGATAATGGCATTTTAGTCAAAGCCACCGTTTCATGTGAGGCTTCAGTAAAGGGGCTACAAGAGTTCGGGACCAAAATCGATCATTTTTACATGTAAATCTCCATAAGAAAATCTAAGGTCGATTCTGGTCATTTTTGGCTAATTTACCCCCCACCACTCCAAACATGTGACTAGACACTAGAGTCGTATCATTATAATGATTCAATAGGGTAACAGGGTCGTAACTGCCAAAAGGGCATTAACGTTGTATCTCGTAAACGGCCGAACGGATTTCAACGTATGACGTATCATTGAAAAGGGGTTGCTGTATAGGGTAATATAAAGCTCACCTCCACTCACCTGTCCTACAAGAACTTACCTTTGATTTACCTGTAATTTTACCTTTTTCTTTCACCGTACCTTGACTACCCCTCATCACTAGCCCCAATGTCATTTTAGTCACCCTACCACCACTCATCATCATCCCCAGTGCCCAAATAGAACTTAGAATAATTTTTTGGATGAGAATAAATGTAGAAAAAAAATTCTGTGTGATGGCTGCTGTTGTATTCGAAGCCACAAACTCATGTGTACAAACTTGACGCCTTAACCAACGGGGCTATCAAGTGACTTGTAAAATAAAGTTGAAATGTGATAGACAAACAGCTCCGTATACGTCACATACGGTTGTAGATGATAATAAGCAAAGGCGTACTGTCGATTTTTAGATGTGTAATTAAGACTTTTTTATTTCTTTACCGGTTACATATATTTAATTACAGTTGTATTTCGTGAACGATTAAACAGATTTCAGAGTGTGATGTATTATTGTAAAGGAAATAAACAATAGGGTAAGATGCGATGCCAAAAAGACCTTAAATAAAGTGCCAAAAAGGCATTATAGCTATATCTCATAAACAGCTAATCAGATTTCAGCGTGTGACATATCTTTATAAAGGGAAGGAGCTATCGGGTACGATGCGATGCCAAAAAGACCTAACATGAAGTGCTAAACAGGCATTATAGCTGTACCTCGTAAACAGCTTATCAGATTTCAGCGTGTGACAGATCGTTGAAACGGGGTTGCGGTATAGGGTAAGATGAAGCGTCAAAAAGTCCGTATTGATGTTGCCAAAAGAACATTACTACAGTATCTCGTAAACGGCCAAACGGATTTTGACATGGGACGTATCGCTGTAAAGAGAATGCCGAATAAGGTAAGATGAAGGGTTAAAAAAGACATATATAAAACTGCCAAAAGGGTACTAGGGTAGTATTTCAGAAACGGCTGATGGAATTTGGCGTGCGACATATCGTTGGAATGGGGCTGCGGTACAAGGTAAGATGACGGGTCTAATGGGATCATAACTGTCAAAAGGGCATTAACGTTGTATCCACTAAACGGTCGAGCGGATTTCGACATATGACGTATTATTGTATTTTATATCGAAGAAACCTCTCATATCTTCTTACTAAATATTTTATAACCTTTGAAGGTCCCTCGAAATTTAAAGCACTACTCAGGAGACTCGAGGTAAGTAAGTAAGATATCTAGACATGGTTGATAAGACACGTCAGCGGCTCATAAGTACTTCACAAGAGGCCATAGGTGGTTCTTTAATAGCCGACAGGTGACAATTTTCCCTGATCATGTTTTATTTTAAACATACAAAAATACTATACGTACTTAACTCAATAGGTGACAACTCGTTTTGTAAGCGAGAATTACAGACACCTTGAGTTTACAGTACTTCTCCCACAGTGTGGTACCTGTCGTATTTCTGTGCGGAAAAAAGTCGACCACCCTTTTTATACCCGAAGGAACCCCCGATATCTTCTTACTAAATAATTTATAACCTTTGAAGGTCCCTCGAAATTCACAGGCACTACTCAGGAGGCTCGAGGTAAGTAAGTATGATATCTAGACATGGTTGATAAGACACGTCAGCAGCTCATAAGTAATACTTCACAAGAGGCCATAGGTGGTTCTTTAATAGCCGACAGGCGACAATTTTCCCTGATCATGTTTTATTTTAAACATACAAAAATACTATACGTACTTAACTCAATAGGTGACAACTCGTTTTGTAAGCGAGAATTACAGACACCTTGAGTTTACAGTACTTCTCCCACAGTGTGGTACCTGTCGTATTTCTGTGCGGAAAAAAGTCGACCACCCTTTTTATACCCGAAGGAACCTCCGATATCTTCTTACTAAATAATTTATAACCTTTAAAGGTCCCTCGAAATTCACAGGCACTACTCAGGAGGCTCGAGGTAAGTAAGTAAGATATACGTTACATTTATCTAAAAAAAAAGTGTACTGTTGTTTATCACATTTGGCACGGTGATCTGGCAAATCTGTATGCTTCCACATCAGTCCTAAAACAAAAAAAAAATATTAATTATAGAGAAATTGTAGCCCTAACCTAACCAGTTAATGTTTAGAAGAGACCTTTGCTGTTAATCGTTGAATATATTCTCAAAACTTATACAATAATATAAAATTATTATATCTAAAAACTACATATAGAAATGGTATAGATCCTTTAAATTGATAACTGACCACAAAAGACGAAATTAACTAAAAATAATATCGAAATACAAAATAATATTTTAATAACACATAAGATTCTTTAGATTAACCAATTTCAATATCTAAAATCTAAATCAAATAACTAAAAAGTTACAAAGTTTTTTTTTGTTTTTTTTGAATTAACTCCAAATAGTAGGTTTCAAAAGATACTTCTATGAATAATACTTTCAAACTAAAGATTGTATGTAGGTATATGACAATTTTAAATGGTTAATATATACATTTCTGTCATGTTTTCATATTAGTCTAATTTTATCTTTTTCTTTAAATCTACCTGCATCACAGCAGACATATGACTTTTGTACTTTTTAATACTTAAATCGATACTACAAACCCCCATCCCCATAATATTAAAAAAATCAATATTTTTCGCCAAATTCAAAAAGGAATGACAATACTAATGGCTTTAGTGATATAATAAATATATTTCTACTCTTTAAACTTTCACACTATAATATAAAATCCACCTGCATCACGCTAGGTGTAAAACTTTTTAAAAATTTTATTGTCTAAAACAATAACCGAAAGCCCTATTTTTCCAAATATGAAAATATTTTTTTTTTTTTAGATCAACCCTTAACAAAATGTTTCAAAATACAGTTATTTGTATTATATTTTTAAGTTAAAAATTGCATATAACAATTTTAAATGGTAAATTTATGTCAAGTTTTCTTAATTTTTTTCTACAAATCCACCGACATCACAGCAGGAATAAAACTTTATTATAATTTTTTTTTTGTTTAAATCATTACCTTAAACCCTTAATATTGTTAAAAAAAAATATTATTATTATTTTAAAATTACTAACAACTAATAAATACTTTGAATTTTTAGAATATATTTAAGATCTATAATACAAAGTCCAAATAAAAAAAGTAATACATCTTAATTCTTTCATATTGAAAAAAAAAAAAAAATCAAAAGTAATCAAAAATTATTCAACTTACCAAGGTGAGAGAGGTCAAAACACCGCAAAATAACACCACATACTAAAGTGAAATTTTATTTCATAGTTTAATTATAATTATTCAAAATTCAAGTCTGAACAAGTTAAAAGTGACGTCACCTTAATTAGATTTTCACGTAAACCGGAAACTCAACTGTTATCAACATCAACTAATTTTATTGAAAAACATGTATTTTTTAAAACGTTATCATATCAAAAGTTATATAATTTTATCAGTGACATATAATAAATTATATTCACTATATTAAAAATAAAAAAAAAACGAGTAATATTTATTTGAACTTGTTTAAAAAATTTGTTATACGAAGTAACGAAGATATATTTTGAAGTAAATTATTGCAAAATCAGGTACATATCTAAAATTGCAATATTTAGATAAGCCTCTGATTTACGTTGAAAAGGAATTTGCGTTCTCATCAACTTTGTAGATATATACCGGTGGTATCAAAAGTAAGTGTCTCTGTAGATTATTGTTATAAATTGAGAAAGATTATTGATTTAAAACTATTTATCAGTCGTTTGATTATTTGCCAATTTAAGGCTACCTAATAAGACGGTTGTTATAGAGGGTCCATACTTTGCTCTATTGTGCACTGCTACGCTCTGCTATGCTCTGCTATGATGCTCTGCTACACTCTGCTACCGCCTGCTACGCTCTGACGTTAAATGGTTGGGGTTTGATAGTTCACATAATAGGTGGATCGAAAAACTCCGTTGTTTCTTACTTTGAACATTTTTTACACGTATTCTTATGACAAACAAGATACGTTTTTACAGCTTCCGGGGGCTTTTTTGATTCATATCATCTATTGCTTAAACCGTTCAGTCTACGGTCTGACTAAAAAGTTTGACTTGGAAAAACATTTTTTTTTTTTTAATTTAGTTTCAAACAAAATGTTGCAAGATAGTGGTTATAGTAGTGAAGACTTGGTAGAGTATTCTGAGAGTAGTAGTGCAGATTCTATCTATATGGAAGAAGTAAATAGAATTTTAAATTTTTACGAAGACAAAGTAAAACGTGAAAATTATTTGCTGCTACAATCATCTTTCGCAATTAAGGGGTATGTTATAACAGTTGGTTTATCTCCCGCAAGAACATTTTCTCCAGCTATTATTTTATCAGAATACTGTAAAGTAAATTGTCGTTTGGAAAAATGGAATGGCTTAATCTTATTGAATTTTTAAGCAGAAGCACATTTTTTATTGAACCACTACCAACCTACGTAGATGAGTATGATCCAGTAACATTTTCATGTGGAGATTTTTGTACAATACGGCAGTTGGTATACGATGACACTAAGTTCATAGAAGTTGCAAAACATGGTGTAGGATATCATCTAACGGAAAAGGATGTAGATGAACTTGTTAGAGTACATCATTTTATTGTAGCTTATCAGATTTCACTTATAGAAAATATTAACTTTAATTGTTATTATAATAATGTTATAGATATTATTAAAAGAAATTTTAATGATAACTGTTTTTAAGCATTAAATGTATTTTGTGAAATATGTACTGATCCTTTATTATGTAACGCTTTGCGTCAGTATATTTACTTTTATAAACAAAATGTAATAAGAGATTTAGAAAATATGTAATAAACTTTTATAAAAAATAATGACTCTTATTTCAAAATCGATAATTATAGCGTCAAAAAATGTTATTTTACCGTTACAAAATTCATGAACGTCACAGTTCCAAAATGTGAAACGTCCAAACGTTAAAATAGCGCTAAAATTTGTCGCAATAACGCTTTAAAAAACTGATAAGAAAAAATTTACGATTTACATGTATTTCTTATGGAAAAACATAATTTCAAAGTGTCAAAAATGCGTCAGTTTTCGCTATTTTATCGCTACTAAATTCATGACCGTCAAGGTGTCAAAAATAGACGTCAACACGACGAATTTGAACGTTTTTTGATCGTTTCAACGAAAAATATTTAAAAGAAAATAATACACCATAGATTCAGATCAAAAATTTATTGTATATATACACTAGACAATAGAAAACTAAAAACTAACCTAATTAATTTACAACTGCTTTTTATTTCCTAATTATGATTAACATTAGTCGAGCATTATATCGCGATGACCCCATGCTAATGTGTGATATTTATTCTTTAACGGGACATTATGAAGATTGCTTTCAAGGACATTCAAGGTTTTCAAATTAATGAAATATTTTATCTTAAAGAACTTAGCATTGAATTTGGATTCAAACAACAACATTTTCTATTTGAACCACCACAAACTTATCAATCATTAAGCTATGCAGATAAAAAGACTGTGAGATATATAGAAAACCATGTGCATGGAATAAAATATGCTTCTGGAAATATTCATTACTGTAAACTTAATGATATTTTGAAAAACTATTTACTTCACATGTAAGAGGTGAACAGAAAGCTGATTTTTTGCGAAAGAAGTATGAAGAATTTGAAATTTTCAATGTTGTTATTGTGGATGTTGTTAAATTTGATGGAACACCCCACGCCACTGGGAAATTAAACTCTAACTCAAAGTCATGTTTAAACCATTTTACTTATGGACTCTGCACTCAGAGAAATTCAGAACATCTACGTCAATGGTTTGTTAATATTATACTACCGTTGTAATTATTTAAATAAACAATTTTAAACTGATAATAATTGTTTTTTATCTCAAAACCGATAATAATTGTTTTTATCTCAAAACCTTTAATAGCCAAACATATAACAATTTTTATACTTTTACAAAGATTATTGCAGTCAGCAAATTAATAGTTAATCGACCCAAATGTATTGTCTAGAGACAACTACCGATAGAAAAATGCTGATGTATCAAATGTAAAATATTCTATAGAGTTCAATGAGGGTCATTTAAAATATAATTAAATTATAAAATATCATTATTTTAAATAAACAACCTTTTAAATTTTATCACCCTTTTCATAGCCAACCTTCTTCTTTGCATCAGTCAATGCAGTTTCCAACAGATTTTTTAAATTCTCTTGGTCGTTGCTAAGAGAACCCCCTGTATACTAATCACAAACGAGCTGAAAACTATGTAGGTACGCACAAAAAGTAGTTATGAACCTACGAGCTAAAACCTTTAATGACCAATTGTTCATTTTTATATTGTAGATTTGACTAATTCTATACAAATTATGTTTGTCAAAAAGAAAATAAAGAATTATTATTATTGATAGTTTGACACCAAACTTTGGAGCATTTCTATTCGACTCGTGTACGTATAGCGAAAGTGCAAGAGAGATAGAAACAGTTCGAGTTCCTGGAATTGTTAGCACTGTAAGAGCTTTAACATGTTACAATGAAGAAGATTGTATAACATTTGAAACATGTGTCTTATTATTTAAAATGTCTTTCAGAGATAGAGGTATATAGTTCAAACTGGTTTCTTTTTTGGCGATACTTCTGGCACTGTATTAGTAGATGAAAAACCGATAGAGGCAAGTTGCACTGGTTACATATGGGAGGATCACTTTTATTCAGTAGGTATTGATGAGTAAGAGCGGTATGCCCAAGTCGTAATCTGGAGATTATCACATGGCGACGTCTATCACTGAAGAAAGTTTTCCACTGGCCCAAGTCAGGTTTTATTTCCCTTAATTTAGAAGGTGTTGCTGTCCACTTTTGATTCCAATTGTCAAACAGTTTCGTCAGTAAAATATTTTTAATATCTGATGTTACTGATATGTGCTCTCTAGATGCATTAAGGTCAGTGATGGCGGATTTTGCGTTTAAGTCGGCTTTTTCGTTACCAGTGATTCCTATGTGAGATGGGGCCCAAAGAAACTCTATCTTGAAGTTTAGTTGTTCAAGAGCAAAAAGTTCTTTCTTAATTAAGACAACTAAAGGATGTTGGACATATATTCCCTTCAACAGCTGCAAGGATGATAGCGAATCTGAAATAACTAGTGCTCTTAGACAATTCGAGTTCTTAATATTTATAATTGCTTGTAGAATCGCATATAGTTCTCCTGTAAAAACTGAAGCTGTATTTGGTAGCTTATATCTTTTAGTGTCACTTTCTGTCACGATCGCTGCACCCACACCGTCATTTGTTTTGGATGCATCAGTATAAATTTTTTAAAAGAAAAGATAATTTGCCAGAATTCTTTTGAAATGTGAATTAATCAGGATGGTCTCAGAATGTTTGTCGAATTTAGATAAGAATGTGTTAATAAGTGGTGATTTCATTAACCAAGGGGGGGGTATGTCTGATATTAGAGGGGTATACCCCGGGAAATTTAGACCACTCTAATGTATCAAGAATATTTAGAAGTCTCATAGTAAAAGGGGCGTAATTACAATAAATTGGAAAAATTATTATTGAGGAAAGGAAGAATTTGTAGGGAATTTTGGTATATGGGTGTAGTTTCGTTGGAGGAAATTTTTATGGCATAAGTATACGTAAGATGAAGTCTTCTTTTGCTTAATGGGAGTTCATTAGCTTCGCACAAAAGATTATCAATTGGAGTAGTTCTGTATGCTCCTAGAATTATCCTTAAGGCACTGTTTTGGATCGTGTCCAGTTTCTTTAATAGGCTTTTACACGCTGAAGCATAGGCAATGCACCCATAATCAATTTTAGAACAAATCAAAGATTTATATAATAGAAGTAAGATCTTACTATCGGCACTCCAATGTTTTTGCCCTTAGTGCTTGAGAAGGTTTAGCGAACTTTGGCAGGAGATTATCAAGCGTGAAATATGGCTTCTCCGGTTAAGCTGTGAGTCAAAAATCATCCCTAGAAAATGTATCTCGTCAGTATATTTGATTAATTTTCCATTTAGAGTCAACGGTGGCAGTTGATTTTGAGCTCTTTTGGAAAATACTATGCAGTTACTCTTTTCTGGAGAGGAGATGAAGCCGTTTAGGTTAGACCAGCTGTATAGATTATTTAATTGTGCTTGAAGAGTTGTGGCCATAACATCCAAATTTCTGCCTTTGATGATAATTAACAGGTCATCAGCGTATAGAAATACTCTAGTGGGATTTGGGAAATTTTTAATGACTTCATTAATAGCAATAAGGAATAATGTTGGGCTGATTATTGATCCTTGGGGAGTTCCATTTTGCTGTTCGAACTTCTCAGATAAAGCACCATTTACGCGGACTTGCAAATTACGATTTGATAAAAAATTTATAATGAATGCGATAATATTGCCTTGATAACCCCATGAAATGAGAGTTGAGATAATTTTGTGTTTTCATGTCGTGTCAAAAGCCTTACTAATATTAAAGTATATTCCCAAACACTTTTGTTTGTTCTTAAATGCTTCGTGGATGTGGTTTTCAAGATCGACTAGATTATCAAGTGTAGATCTCCCTGTTTTAAAACCAGATTGTTGTGGAGCTAAGAGATTTTCCTTTTCTAATGACCAAGTAAGTCTTTTCAAAGACGTATTTGTCTTCTTTCAATTTAACATCTGGTGTATAAAACTTACTCCCCCCCACCCCTTTAATGGGGTGAGGAAAGAAATTTTTATACAAAAATCAACACGCCACGCGAACGACGTCGCGGGTACATCGAAATAGAACCCAAAAATGTGGTTAGATTTTTTTTGTCTGTCTGTATATTTGTGCGCGCATCACATGGAAACTACTGATCCGATTGGAATGCGGTTTTCACAGTTTTCTTTTAACTTAACATCTGGTGTATAAAAATTTCTCTCCTATTCCTTAAATGGGTTGGGGTAAGAAATTTTTATACAACAATCACACGCCACGCGAACGACGTTGCGAGTACAACTAGTCGTTAATATGTTAAAAAATTTACATAAATACCATTTAAATAACGATTTTATCGTCATACCAACGATTAGTAATAGTTTCCTTTTAAAATCTCTACAAGTAAATATATACTATCGTGCAATAACGAAACATCTTATATCAATGCAATTTTTAAAGTTTTTTGAGTAAATTTCAAACATTGTATGTTTTGTTACAACCATCTCAGTAAACAATAGGGAACCGGACAACTTTTCAAATAGTGTTTAAAAATAATCTTTATTCATATATATAGCCATAAAAAATAATATTTTAATTAAATAAATCCTCTGGAGTACTTGAAAACATCAAAAACATAATTTATTTCAAATTGCCGTAAAAACAGCACTTCATGTCAATTCAGATCGCGTGACGTCATATAGAGGTAAACGAACTGCGAGCCATATTACAAGTGATCAGTGCTTGGATAAATTAAGTATTTGGTGTTTCTTAATCATCATGGACCGAAAAAAAATGTAATTGGTGTGTTGTACATCAGTAACTACTCCAAATAAAATTTTTATTGATGTACCTCGAAAACCAGACATACGAAAGAAATGGTTAGACTTAGCAAGACGAAAGTGCGACGGAATGTCTGTTACTTCACCAGTTTACTTTTGTGAAGATCACTTTGATGTAAGTACTGTACCTAGAGTGTTATTACACAGCCCATAATACAAATAATCATATTTAGTGTGTATGTAATGTAGGTGTTATAGGTTATGTCTTACTTAGAATGTTTTACGTGTGCATAAACAATCTTGTATTTGTGTTTTAGCTGCCAAAGAAGCTATAGAGAATATTTAAACTTAATTATATCTTTTATATACATTTTATTTTACTTTATATTGAGAATGTTAATAAATAAAACCATTGACAAATTGTGTATAATTATTTTATTTAGTGCTTTCATATAAAATAGGGAATATATTTTTTTTCCAAAATTCACTTATACTAGAGATATAATGTATAACTAAAGTTCTGTTATGACTATAGTCCTTCAATTCCCTTAACTAATTACAATTAAATATTTTTAGAAAAATGCAAATAAATCGTAGAAAAACGCAAAATAACATACAAAGCAGTGTTGTTTACTTACGACTACCTCCATATGACGTTACGCACTGTGATTGGCGTTTGGGTTCTTACACGTCACAGATAATTTACACAACTTTATTTATTGATTTAAAAATATGAATCATTGTTATTTCTCAAAAGTCTTTATTAAGTGATAATGTTGGATAACAAACTTTATTTTAAAACACATCTAAGATTTTTTTTCGATTACTGTCCGGTACCCTATTGTATTTTACTTTTTTTAAATTTATCGATAGTTCCAAAGTGAAAAATAAAATTTTCTTTATAGTTAATTACGTCAGTAAAGTCATAGCTAAATTCAAAATCTAATGGTTATTAATCAATCAGTAGTTAATTAATTAAATACAGATCTTTTAAAATACTAACGCACAGAAAAAGCAGAAAATAAGGATCGATATAAAATCCTTTAGATTCAAAGTTAACTTTCTACAACTAACTAAAACTCCCATAATAAAAGTTTTAATTTTATAACCATTCGAAACCTTCGTGCAATATTTTAACCTCTCTTACTCGTTTTCTTGACTCATATATTTGGTTTTTGTCTTGAGCTATGTCATATCTGTATTCATACCTATAGGTACACACATTTTTTTTGCATTAAAAATTATATATTTTTATTGCTCTTGTGCACTTCTTTACATAAACGCGACAATTAAATATCGATACTGGAAGATAACCTCTTAGCTGTTTTACCAATTTTTCAAAAGCTTAGCTGGATTATGTTCTCTATACAATTTCCGAAAATGAAAATCAAATAAAACAAAATTAATTACAACGCAAATTTGTGGCAGGTATTAAATTAAATTCAATTTATCGACATTTTTATCTGCAATCAGGCTTGTTTTACACTTTTAAAACCGCCATCAATTTCAAGTTCGCGCTGAGCGTGAGATAAGCTCGTCGTACCTTTTCTAATTAAACTTAAATTGGATTTTTATTATAATTCAGTTGAATCTAATTTTGAATACAGAGTTTGAAGTAAATGGGCTCTGCTAATGTTGATGTTGTTGCCAAAAGGTTTAAGTATGTAATTTACATACAGGTACCTTCGTAAAAAACTAATGACCAAAATTTACGTAAGTTTAAGCTCATTATACCGATTAGCTTGAAACGCTCATTAAAATAATGTGTATTGATGCTGAGTATTTTTTTAAATTAAACTAAAATATCTACAGAAATATAATTAATTAAAATTTAAAGACAGAAAAATAATTAAATATGTATGTCAAGCAATCAAATCCATTTCTTAACGACCAATTGCAACCAAAAATGAATATTAAATTGCGATTGAAAAAAATATATGTTTTGCTCATAATAAGCTAATCATTACTATCACAAATTATCAAATTTTAATAAGACACAGTTTAATCCCATTGTTTCTGAAAACTGTTTATGTAGTAAGAATGGCATACGGACCCAGAGTACGCATTTCAACTTCTCGCTAGCATCATATGTTAGTAAGAAATGCAATCCCTTTAAGTCGTACTGGTCGCTACAACGACCACTTATTTTTAGGCATTTCCAAGTGTAATACAAGCACACAAACGTCCACTTGAATATGAGACTGTGTCAGCTTAATGCGCGCAATCAATTTCTGGTCGAATATTCGCTCACTTTAGTACTCTGCTTTTGATTGGCACGATAAGTGGTCGTTTAAGTAACCAGTGATCATTTAAGTTTGTAGTTTTTAAGCATAAAGAGGTGTGCTAAATATTTTAGTTATTTTTAGTGCAAAAAACCTTTTTATTTGTAAGATAAACGTGTATAGAGTAAATAAATACCTTTAAGTTTTTCATCTGCTTTCGGATTTTGCCGTATATAATTTTAGTTTGCTTTTATGAACATTATTGTCGACATAAACTTAAATTTTTACAATTTGTTAGGTTGAATGCCTATTGGAAATTTTATATAAACACGAGCACGGCATAAAAATTACCACTTTTTCTTCGTATAAAATAATATACCTTTGACTATATATATTGTAGAATACATTTATGGTTTGAAAATTGAAAATGACTGAGAGCAAGAGCTATATGGGTGGTGTAGATCATTTTGATCAGTTTTTGTCAACATATCTACCCAATAGCTTGGAAAACAAGTCGATGGTGGATGAAAATATTTTACTATTTAGTAGACTGCTCAATTGTTAATCAATTGCCACAGAAAAAATGAAAAACCCCTCTCAAATTTAAAATTTAGCAGTATCTTAGCAGACGAGCTCATTTCTAATTATAACACAAAAATAAGAAAAGGACCAGCTCTTACAATAAACAGAAAAATTAAAAAAATTGGCGGAAGATTAGTCTCAATAGAAAATATGAAAAGGGTGACAAATGTGGGTGATCACCTACCAATTATAGGGTCATCTCGTCGTTGTGCCTATTGTAGCACAAAAGAATAGGCGAAGCGTTCAATAATGAACTGTTAAAAGTGTGAAGTAGCACTCTGTCTGGAGTGTTTTGCACCATTTCACCATAAATAAAGAAGTT
This sequence comes from Altica lythri, assembly GCA_964028335.1. Lineage (NCBI taxonomy): Eukaryota > Metazoa > Arthropoda > Insecta > Coleoptera > Chrysomelidae > Altica > Altica lythri. Next base: position 40,438,875 of record OZ034801.1, read on the forward strand.
GTGTAGTAAAATGTGTTATTACTTGTTAATACATATGTTTATAAATATTTTTCTGCATTTTATTTTTAGTGAAAATACAAGTGGTCGATAAAAAGCTTATACCACAATAATGTACTCTGAGGTACTAAAGGTTTATTGGTCGATATATCGACCACCACTTTGAGCAAAACTGTCAAATCTGACAGGTTTTTATCTTCAATAAAAAATGCTCCTATTAGTTAAAGACATAGGAATATATTATAAATTAGACGATTTGATTCAAAAAATAGTACTGCGCCTTAAAGGGTTTTAATATTCAAATTTCACGGCTCGACATCATGCAAATCTATTGTAACAACACATAAATACGCCTATTTCAACACAAACTATAATAAATTGTTTAAGTAAATGATTTAGACGTTCAGTAGTAAGCTTGAGTCAATCGATTAACTCAAGCGTGATTGACCGTTTAGGAACCCGTTTGACGCGTGAAGCAAGGCTTGATGGTGATTGATAGAAAGTTTGAACAACTTAAGCAGTTGAAGAAGGGGATTTTCGTCAGGCATTGCGTCAGTCACTAGATGGAAACCATGGCGTCCACTGCTACTAAATGTGAATTTCCCGAAAACTGAGCTGGAATTCATTAGCTTATTAATAGAATTATATCCCGATTGTTCAGAATTATGGAAAGTGAAGAGTAAGGATTATTTCAACAGAAATAAGAAAAGTGTTACAAAGTTGGTTTCCCGTTAAATCCCTCATTTTCTTTTTGGGTGTTTTACGACCAGAAAAAAACAACAAAAGTGTCTCGTTCTCGATGTGTCAAAACCTGGTCATGTGGCAACAATTGCTTTAGAAGATTAAAGAACGATTACTTCCGATTGGTATAAATATAAACGTTTGTTCACCAGAAGGTATCGCGAAACACAACGGCAAATCATCATACATCAGGACAATGCAAGTGCTCAAATTTCCCAGAGGAAAATCGAGTTTTTGGAGATTCAAAACATTGAATTGTTAGACCATCTACCGTTGATGCCTTTAAAATAGTGATTTTTCAGGTGTTAACTGAAGACTGGAGTAACATTTTTACCCATTGGTGTGAACGTATGCAAAAGTGTATCGATCTTGGTGGGACATATTTTGAATTTATATGTTTAATCAACATTGCCACGTTCTTTTATAAAACTTATCTGGAAAAATACAAAAAAAATTAATTTCCAACTCCAGTTGAGATTGGTAAGTGGTATTTTCTACTGGCAAATTATGCCTAGCTTAGCCGTAGAGGGTAAGTAACAAGAACAAGTGAGTCGCGCCACTGATTTTGACGGTACAAATCGGAAACCCCTGTTGGTCCAGGCACAGACTTATCTCACTGGAGATAACTGAAGTATGAATTTTAATCAAAGTAATTAAATTAACCCAGAAGAGGTGAGTAAGGCGGTTTGCTAAGTAAGACACCAAAATAGATCTATCACTCCTTATATTGATTTAAAATAAATTACACAAATAATCCCAACAATAGATATTTATACATACATATATAAAAAAAAACAATGCCGCACAAAATATAGGCAAAATATAGCAAAGAGTGATCACCCAGCGCAAATTATTATAATCAATTTCAAAAGAAATGCCGCTACATAAAAAAAAATGGCCCTTGGTAAGCCAGGCGCATCAGTAGATTTATATTAATTGAATATATTAAAAGTATACGTTTTAGAAAAAAATGTTTTAGATAAAAGTTGTAGGTCTCTTCAAGACAAACAAAAAAGTCCTCTAACATTTTTTTGTACAGGGTGAAGTAAAAAAGTTACGAATTTTTTCCATTTTGATTTAATGTCACGCCCAAACGGCCTTACCGATTTGGCCCATTAACGAACTCGACCGAGATTTTTGGACGATTGATTTTTGTACCAAATTTCATTTCGATCCGTTAAGAAATGCGACCGCTATCGTGTCCACAGATTTCGTTATATCGGAACTATACATACATATATATATATACATATATATATATAAACTTTTGAGCGGAAGGTGTTTTTAAGGTCAGGGGGGCCCAAAACGAAAAACTGTAGTGAAATTTTCCCGAAGTCGTGACTTGCGAACCAGCTGAATAGTAGATATAAATCTACTAAAAAATCAGTACATCTGTAAAGACAGAACTACAAATACAATTTTAAATTTGGCTTATCTGTTTGTAAGCGCTTTACTAGCGCCGATGCTCCTCAGTGAGTGGCTTTCTGGAGTAGCCACGCTGCACTAGCAGAAGAAAAAGAATTATGAATATAAATTGAGGTTAGTATTTGTTAGAATAATAGTGTAAAGGTAAAGTAGGACACAAAAAAAATTTAATCACAAAAAATTCAAACTGAAATAATTGCGATAAACTTAAAAAGTGTGTGAATTTGTACGAAGAGCAGAGTAAAACAAAAAGCAACTGAAGAAGACCTTAAACTGGTTATTGATCAGTTATTAAAATTTTATACCACCTAAGTCATGCAATTATAAATTTTATTGCTTCGATTCCAATCCCCCATTAAAACCTTTAAAAACTCCTCTCCAAACAACAAAGTAACTGAAAACGTCCTAGTAACTCATATAAAATGTCCTTTTAGACTCAGTTGCAGTTTAACTTAAAATTCAGTTTTACAACTATTTGGCTTCTCTAAAGTTTTAAACGACTGGAACGTCATAAAGGATCGCAAAATACAATATTGCTTTCTAGAAAAGGAAACTGTTCTATTAAGATAGCAAGAAGATAAAATAATGGTATCTAAATAAAGTAGAAACTAAATTTTGGTAATAGTAACAAATCTTTAAGTTTTTGTAGAAAATGTTGTGTAATTAAAAATCCAGTGATTCCAGTGTAATATTCATTTTGTTTTTAATGTTTGTAACCAAATTTCGTAAATGTTAATCTGATCGATAAAAGATTTTTTAGATACTAAATGTTATGCGGGAGAGATTCTAATCAAATATTTTTTCAGGGTGACTTTGAAACAGTTTCCTTATTGGATTAAAATACGCATAGAAGTATGTATAAAAATTTCGGTCTTTAAAACTATTTAATATTTAAATACTTACTCCATGTATGGAAATTGAAAGGTTGTTTGTATGCAGATAGGTTACGTAATTTAATTAAAATTATGGAATAAAGACACTTTGGAGAATAAAAATCTGACAATGATTCTACTTGTTATTTTTACCAATTTCCTTTGAATTTTATATAAGGTTAATAGGTTCTCTGTTTTATTTGTGGAATTTAGGGTAACACAATTGGAATAAATTATTTGAAGAATTGAATCACTTGAATTACTAAACAGAAACATTGTGGGTCACAAGAACCGGCATATAATTATCTACTTGATTTCATTATATTCATGTTAAAATTATTTGGATACAGTGTACTATTTGTTATGTATTTTTAAAAATGATTATTAGAATAAATTAAAGTAAAGCTTAATAAAGTCTATACAAAATAGGTAAAATGTGATGAATACCCACAAATTCTTCAATCTAGTACCAAAGGCTACTTTAACTTTTTAATAGAAAACTTGGAGCGGCCGCACACGTACGTTTTCCTAATCAGGCTTCCTGAAAAGGAATTCAGATTCAGAATTTCATTTGCTTTCCGCACACGATTGTTTTGTTATTTGATTTTTATACCTACAAGAACGCGTAGTTAAAAGCAGACAAGATAGACGACAACGAATTGATTGCTATTGCTATTGCATTTTTATTTAGGCGAAACTAGGAAAAAAACCTAGTTATTGAGTACACTTATTAATTACTATAGAATTTTTCTTTAGGCACGGTTTGGAACTGAAATTTTGGTTGGTACCTATGTTGCAATACTAACAAAGCCCTGCTTCGGGTCATTCGGTTTTTTCCGTTCCTGAGAATAAAACGCACCATTTGAGTTCAAAACCTAACATCATGGATTTCTTCGGAAAACACAAATATGTGAGCACCTAATTATATTACAAAACTTGCATTTAGACCTACAACTACAAAAAGATATTCTGATTAGAAAACAATACGTAGGCGCCCGGATTAAAATATCATTAAATATGAAAAAATTAGTATGATATAGATGAATTGGTATGGTCAGAACATCAACTTTGGAAAGCTGAAGTTTTAATTTTTAAGGTGCTACTTTAGTATAATTTTGGCAACCATCAATAGTAAACTTTCTCAGTATATTTAAAAACAAAGACAAAATTAATTATTGTTATATAACACAATATTTTTATTTCAAAGGTTCATTTTAACCAATATCTAAACTAAGCTAGATTTTACGCTAGTTTAGATATACTCGTTTAGGTACCTACAACAATAAAATATTTGGTGACAGAGTTTACAATGGGCCTAAGAATTTGCTATGACTAACATTGGTCGGCCAAAAAAAGAGACCATTGGTGGCGTAAAGCCAGAAAATGGTATTGGATAAACGTCGACTAAAGTGTGCAAAGTAGCCAACAGTTAAGTGAAGGTTTAGACAAGAAAACGCTTCGCACACGATTAAACGAGAACACTGTCGTAAAGATTATTTAATTAAGTTTTTGATAATGTTTGCAGTAATAAGGCCAAGTTTTTGCGTCAATTTATTACCATGCAGGACCCATGGGTTGTGAGAGCTTAATTTTTATTGATTATCTTCAAAAAGGGAAAAAAATTAACGGCTAAAATTATGAAAACTTATTGCTGCGTTTAAGTAATAAAATAAAAAACGTGTGCATTTGGCGAAGAAGAAAGTGTCAGGACTATGCACAGGTCCGTTTGAATCGTTATGCACCCTATCCGCCAGATTTAGCTCCTCAGATTATTATTATCTATTTGCAATATTGGAAGATGGCTTGGTGGTAAAAAATATGCTTACAAAGAAGAAGTAGAGTCTGCGGTTGATTGCATTTGTAAAGAATTCGAGGGTTCTTACTATAAACATGGGATCGAAACTATTGGACATCATTGGTAAAGTGTATCAAGCTAAAAGGAGAAAAAAATATATAAATATAATTTTTTATATTTTGTGTTCTCTTTGTTAGATTGAATACTTCTGGAAGTAACATCGGATTATTGGTGTTATTTTGCACTTGATCCAATTTATGTCTATTGTGATAACTGTTGTATTTGTAATACTATATTTAACGATTTTTATGAATCTATTTGCCACGAATCTGCATGTCTTTGAAAGAATAACAAGAGCGTAAACAAAACATAATCTAATAAATTCACCTTATTGAATATTAATACCAACTATGACCAACTGTTTTCCATTCCGTTCTGTTTGATCTCTTAAAACACTCCAAACTTTTTGACTGACTTAAAATATGGAGGGTAGAGCCTCCATAACTTAAACGAACAGTAACTTTTGAGAATTGAAAAGCAGCAAGTTCAACTGTCAAGTAAAGCGTGGATTTGAATACAGATCCGTCTCTAATATATTTATGAATAATAATATCCATAATACCTACAGAATTAATTTTCTGATTCATACATTTATGACTATATATATATATATATATATATATGGTTTCTACTTGTGTTATATTTTGATTTGTATTAATTGAATCATTCACTGTTAAAAGATAACAATAAATTATATTTAAATTTTGTGTTTCATTCCTTTTGTTCATTGTATTTGGAGTTTTATTAATATGAACCATTTCCATAAATTTTCTTTTAGTTGTGTTATTTTCTATGTTTAGTATTTTTACATTATTGTAATCCATATGATGGAATTCATCAATTACATGTTCAGCTAGTGCACATTTTCTTTTTTTTAATCTAGCATCACTACGATGTTGAGTTATTCTTTGTTTAAGATTTTGTAATGTTTGGCCAATATATACTTTATCACAATTATAACAAGATGTTAAGATTCTTCTTTTTGTTTTAATTTTGAGAATAAAGAAGCAATAGGTTTATATGTTTTTTGTGCTATTTTTACATTGTTAAAATTTTTAAAAGTTTTAATAATTAATAAGTGATACTTACATTTAAGTTATTTTCTGTGTGATTATTAGACTTTATAATTGTAACGTAGTAAGTAGTGATTTTTTAAAATAGCACTTGAATAATATCCTTACCTATATACTCAATTTAGAAAACAAAAAATAAAAAATAAAACAAAAGTTTTTGCTTGGAACATACACAAGATATATAATTTAATCATTTACAACGTAAATTTTGTTTAATTTCAAGTTTTAAATTAAACAAATAATAACTCAAGATGTAAAAAAAGAATAAAAGTTTTATTTTACAGGACGTTGGCTGTATGCTTTCATGCTCTAACCACTCAGCGACGAATCCAATTACATAGGTGCTGGATTTTGTTTATTTTCAATTAATTTTAATATATACAATCGCCTTTTTGAAGTTTGCTTTTGTAATTCCATTTAATTTTTTGGTACATATTATGTCTGCTCAAGTACAAAGTTTGAAACTTAATTAGAGAAAAAAGAAATATTTGCGTCTAGCTAGGTTCGAATTTACGCTCCAACTACCTAACCAACAAAAAGTTGTTTTTTCAATTTATCAATTTATTTTTGTGTTCGAATTAGAAATAAAACGGAAATTTCAGAAATAAATTAATACTACAGTAATTAATATATAAAAAACGTGTTGTACCTGCAAGGTAATGCAGTTACAAATTAATAAAAATGTTCTCAGGATCTGATTATGCAACAAAAAACCCAATTGGCAGCTTCAAAAGTTATCAGCGACATCGTTGTAGCCAAAAAAAACCTGTGAAAGTGAACCACATTTTTTTAAAGCTAACTGTCGGTCAAAAATATTTATTTATGAAACTAAATAAAATTTTATAAAACGTAAAATTATAGTCAGTTGTTTATGACAAGATACGACTCTTTAACAAACTGGTCGTTAGTTTGTATTTTAAAAACTGCACGCAAAAATTTTGTTTATATAATTGATCTCCTATAAACATTTTTATTTTTAAGTACATCTATACTATCTATACTTCTATACTAATCTTATAAAGAGGAAAGGTTTGATTTTTTGTTTGTTTGTTTGTTTGAAATGAAAAGGCTCCGAAACTACTGGACCGATTTTAAAAATTCTTTCACCGTTGGCAAGCTACACTATTCCCGAGTGACATAGGCTATGTTTCATTTTCAAAAAAATTAGGGATCCTTACTAAAATGCCATTAATATAACCAAAAATGACCTTAAAATCCTTACATCGCGTGCGCTAAGAATACTATTGTAGCATGTCCAAAAAACTCTAGGCAGCAGATTTTTATTTTTTTTATTTTTTATTATTTTTTCTTACCCAAGCCGACCCTGATCATATTACCTTCCAGAAAATTCTCGGCTTTAACGGTTTAACCGTCAAAACTATCGATTTTTTTAGACCGACCAATCAAATCGGTTGAATAAGATCATGTGGCGCAAGAGGGGTGGTTTGAAGCGACGCGGCTTAATTTTTACCGCGATTTTAGAATTCAGTCTAGGTTGGGTTGCTGTGCTGATAAGTCGTTATGTACAACCCTTAGACTCAAGTACCGGCATATTTCCTTTAGATTTGCAAAGAATTACTTGCGATTTAGTGTTTCTAATAAAGTTAAAGTCAGTGAGTGAGTGTAGAACCTCTCTGATGAAAAATCTGTCTTGTATTACCGAAGAATCACCAGATTCTACTGTACCGTATAAATTGGGTGTGGCCCCATTTAGATCTCCTATCTAGGAAACAAACTGTAAGTCTTTTAATATAATTACTATCTCTTAACTACCAGAAAGGTTGGGATACCATTTTTTTCTTTGGCACAAAAACTTAATTGTGACCCACCTGAATAATATCTAAGTGTGGGTAATTAACGTAAGAAGTGCTAATCGAATCCACAGTAAAACCGGTTTTTATAAAAAAACCCGGTACCTTATCGACAGACTCCTAAAGTGTGCAAATTTCGAAACAGTTCGTCGCATACATACATGTTTCAGTTATCAGTGAAAGCGTTGCGCAGAGCCTGAGTAAATATTTTTGTAACACATTTATAGTAAATTTTTGTTTTCTTAATGTTTATCTAAATTTAATTGTTTTATTATAAATTATTATATGGTACCCCCAATTTTTTACTCGAGTAAAACATCTTTTAAGCTAAAAGTGATTTACAATTTTTTATTAACGTTTGATACTTTTCAATTTCTTTTTAACATCACAGTCTGCTTAAAGGGGTACACAGAAATAACAATATAAAAATACTTAGCTGTTATTGAATGTGTAATATTGTTTCTATATGTGATTAAACACTAATGTGTTTTACTGTATTTTACCTTATTTAATTTGTTGATATTTTATATGTCTATTTGTTTCGTTCATCTGTTTGACTTATTACTACACACAGTAATAAATATTGTTTATTGTTTATTTATATGTTTTATTTTCTGACCTGGTGTAAGTTATTCTGATCTAATCTCATTAACAACAAGAATAAAACGTATTTCACTCATAAATTTTAGCTTTTGACTTGATCAAAATATATAGAGCTGTTGTGATAAGTAAGAACAAAAAGTAAGTATAACTTTCTCTTTCTAGTTTTTCTAATAAAAGTGTTTAATTTAAAATTTTAACCAGAACATCTACCGGTTTACTCAATATTACTGCATCTTATCTTACGTGCCTTATATCTTTCTTATTTTAACTTTATCTATAACATCTAATACATTATTTTATCCAACTTCTAGATTTAATATTTTTTCCATCTGGGTTTCTTATATTTCCCCATCCTTATGATAAAAAAATAAGTGGCGCCCATTTACCTTCCCCTTTTTCCATCATTTCTCTCATTTTCTCTTTAGTCCCTTTTAAATTCTTATATCTTTTCTTTTCCTAGTAAATAGATCCCCTTAAATCTTTCTAGTAAGATTTCATCGAGCTCGTTCGAAGCCACGCTCGTTCTCCTCCTACCCCCTGAGTGCCGTTCGCATTTGTTAACCTCGATAAACGAGCCTTTTAACATCTAGACAAAAAAGAGGTTACACATAAATTTGGCGCCCAACGTGGGGCCTGATGATAAAATCCCTATTTTTCCGACAATAAAATTACACACTTTTGATATCGACAATTTCCGTTACTTTTTCTTATCACAATGGCCAATTTTGAAGTAAATTTCTTAACTGCGGTTGAAATTATTTAAGTACCTATGATCAGAAGAACAGCCACCACCAGGAAAATAGAGGATAAAAGAAAGTCCTCAAAAGAATGTTAACTAAAGAAACAAATGGTACAGTAACATCAGTAAATATTTTTTTCGTCTATCTTTTTCATATCGTTAACAAACATAAATTAAAAGACTGGCTTTAACATGGAACTACTTATGTCGGCATATCTTTTCTTTCGACCATTTTCTTCTTCATTTTTTTATCGATGGTTTCGTAATTTTTCTAGAAGAAAAAATTTTTTTGTTTTTTCTACTCTTTATCGTATTTTATCTAAAAGAAAATAATTTTTTATTTTTCTACTCCATATCGTATTTTACCTAAAGGAAAAATAATTTTTATTTTTCTATATTTTTTTATTTTATCTAAGGGAAATTTTTTTTATTTTTCTACTCCATATCGTATTGTACCTAAAGGAAAATAATTTTTATTTTTCTATAGTTCTTTCTCGTATTTTATCTAAAGGAAAATTTTCTTAATTTTCCACTCTCTATCGTATTTTTTCTACAGAAAAATAATTTCCATTTTTCTACTTTTCCTGTATTTCATCTATAGGAAAATCTATTTTATTTTTCTATATCTTTTTCGTATAATATCTAAAGGAAAATATTCTTCATGGTCCTATTCTCTACCGTATTTTATCTAAAGGAAAATATTCTTCATTTTTCCTATTCTCTATCGTATTTTTATCTAAAGGAAAATATTCTTCATTTTCCTATTCTCCACCGTCTTTTATCTAAATGAAAATAATTTTTTAATTTTTTCTACTTTCTACCGTATCTTATTGAAAGAAAAACATTTCTTATTTTTCTACTTTCTACCGTAGCTTATCTAAAGGGAAATATTTTTCATTTCTCTAATTTTTTCTGCATCCTATATTAGGGGAAATAACGTTTCGTTAAAATTTTGTTTACCGTTTACCATCTATCTCTATCCATCTACTTAACCAATGTTTCTCTGTACGGTTATAAAAGTGGAGTCCGCATGACAAATATCTCTGTATTGTCCCAGCGTGGAAGATTTGTTTTTTACTTGAACTGTCGTACCGTTGTATTTTTTTTATAAGAGAATATACAAATCACTTACCTATCGTTTATCGTACCGAGGATTCACATTAAGGATTCCAGACAGCGTTTCCTTTATGCTTCCTGGGTTTTTTACGTAACAACAGCATGACCGCCATTGTTATCGTTTATCTACCGTTCAAGTGTACTAACACTTGAAATTATCTTATCGTAAGTGGAAAAATATTTCACTTAACTACCGTTTACCAGCTCAAGTGAATTAGCACTTGAAATTATCTTATCGTAAGTGAAAACATATTTCACTTAACTACCGTTTACCAGCTCAAGTGTATTAACACTTGAAAATATCGTTTTGTAAGTGAGAACACACTTCGCTTAACTACCGTACCGTTCAGTAAAAACTATCATTGTTTATATGTCTCGTTATCTCCCCTAGTTTCTTCATTAAGCTTGAAATTGACACTCCAAAGCCTTATGTCTCTGATTCCGATGATTCTTCTGAAGATGAACTCTCCGAATAGGAACTAATGATTCTCTGTTTTCTTAGAAGTATCCGTATAAGCTTTCTTTTTATCTCCCCTGTTTTACTACCTTTTCTCTTTTTAACATCTCACCCTGACTCAACTGTAAATATTTTTCGTGATCTCCTCCCCGTTTGGGAGGCGGGAATATAAAGAATACCCCCAAAGCGATAAACTGCTTGTCGTAAGAGGCGACTAAGTGCAACCTTTTCCCTTTTCTCTTTTGTTCAATTTCCGTATGTCTTGTTAACTTCCTTAGCTATATGTTTCTCTATGTCCAACTTTTATTTTTCGTTTAAGTGTATTCAGATTTATAACTACCGCTTATCTATCGTTTAAGTGTATTACCACTTGAACATTTCATCTCGAAAGGGAAAATACTTTTCTCTTACCTACCGTTTACCTACCTAATAAGTACCTTAACACTTATCTCTATCGTCTCGAAAGTAGAATTTACTTTCCTTCATTTACCGTCCATTTACCTAATAAGTGTAATAACACTTGTTTTTATCGTACCGAAGGAAAAAATACGTTTCTCGTAACTACCGTTTACCTACCTTATGAGTGTTTTAACACTTGTATCTTTTTTCTTGAAGGAAAAAATAGTTTTTCCTTTATCTACCGTTAACCTACCGTACAGGTGCGTCTGCACTTGTAAATTAATTATCGTATCGTTCAGTAATATCTATTACTGTTTTATGTTTAGAAAACATTCTTTTATTACCTTATCTCTCGTTTATCATCCATAAACTACTTGTTATCTTTGATATGGATATAAGACGATTATCGTACATTGGTGGAAGACACATGAAAATTTTTCTCGAAAATTTTTTTTGAAAATTTTTTTTGAATTTTTTTAAAAATTTTTTTTCGTTCTTTCATGCAATTTTATACCTTTACATATCGTTGGTTTAAAGAACTTTGATCCGTAACATGACTACTATTGGAATCACTTTACTTTTTTGACTAACAAAATTCAATCTTAACTACTTCTTCTGGAATTTTATTTTGACCTTGCAATTTGTCACGAGAGATAAGCCTAGGAAAGCCGTAGGGAATTCTTTCCGGTAGTGGGTCTGTTGAGATTGTAAGGAAGACAGATAAAATTTCTTTCTCTTCTCTTTCTTTTCCTCTATTACTTACTCTATTTTTTTTCTAACTAGGATTGAAGACTGTTAGGATAATTTGGTTTTAAGATTTCCTAGATTCCTGTTAATGTCTTAGTGTGATCTATAACCTTAAGTTTTTTTAATAAATGTTCTCAATGAGAATTATATTTTTAGTAATTACTGTTTTCTTCTCTTCCTTACTGTATATTCGTTGATATCTTTAACATCAACCAAGCAGGACGGAACTTTTCCAAACATCTTTTCAGATGTTAACGTATCACGTATTTACCTTGACTGTCGGATCTAATGGAGCCGGTAGGCTTATTAGATTCCTAATTATAACTATCGTCCGTGTTTCTTTCTTCCTTTTCAAAATTATTATTAACAGTTTGGTTTAAATTCAGCTTTTTTCTTTATAGGAGTTCCTAAAAAGGGAAATACGCGTTGTGCCTCCTATGGGAAATTTTACTTATGGGAACATAGCATTCTTTACCTTCTTCCTTGTGTGTGTGAATGTAGCGTGTGTCCGGACATCTTATGTCAAGGGCAATATAAATACTTTTTTTGTCGATTTGCATTAAAGATACCACTTAGTGCTGCCCGTCTAGGCCGAGCTGTACACTTTTTTGTTTCCGTGCAGAAACTTCGGAGTAGACCTGTTCCCGATCACTTTGTGATCTTCCGGTTGGCCGGTACCGTTTATAAAAATCTGGTCACTTAGTATCGAAGATCTACAGATCTGATACATTTTACATACCTTGTGGTTCTTCAAACTCTCGTGTAGTTTCACTTGTATATTAATGCACTAAAGAATAGTGTGAATATTATATCACATTCAATAACTGACACTAATACCCCAATTCTACCTAGATAGTTGTCGTTCTCGTTAAGATCGCTTTTCTACATCTTGATGTTCACTACCTTTATCAGCTTCAGTTTTTTAAACACACTACTGTTGTTCCAACCATAGCTTACCTTTCTTTAAAAACTGTTTTCTACCCAGTTTTTTCTCTTCGGAAGGGGCTGTGTAGCATGTCCAAAAAACTCTAGGCAGCAGATTTTTATTTTTTTTATTTTTTATTATTTTTTCTTACCCAAGCCGACCCTGATCATATTACCTTCCAGAAAATTCTCGGCTTTAACGGTTTAACCGTCAAAACTATCGATTTTTTTAGACCGACCAATCAAATCGGTTGAATAAGATCATGTGGCGCAAGAGGGGTGGTTTGAAGCGACGCGGCTTAATTTTTACCGCGATTTTAGAATTCAGTCTAGGTTGGGTTGCTGTGCTGATAAGTCGTTATGTACAACCCTTAGACTCAAGTACCGGCATATTTCCTTTAGATTTGCAAAGAATTACTTGCGATTTAGTGTTTCTAATAAAGTTAAAGTCAGTGAGTGAGTGTAGAACCTCTCTGATGAAAAATCTGTCTTGTATTACCGAAGAATCACCAGATTCTACTGTACCGTATAAATTGGGTGTGGCCCCATTTAGATCTCCTATCTAGGAAACAAACTGTAAGTCTTTTAATATAATTACTATCTCTTAACTACCAGAAAGGTTGGGATACCATTTTTTTCTTTGGCACAAAAACTTAATTGTGACCCACCTGAATAATATCTAAGTGTGGGTAATTAACGTAAGAAGTGCTAATCGAATCCACAGTGAAACCGGTTTTTATAAAAAACCCGGTACCTTATCGACAGACTCCTAAAGTGTGCAAATTTCGAAACAGTTCGTCGCATACATACATGTTTCAGTTATCAGTGAAAGCGTTGCGCAGAGCCTGAGTAAATATTTTTGTAACACATTTATAGTAAATTTTTGGTTTCTTAATGTTTATCTAAATTTAATTGTTTTATTATAAATTATTATATGGTACCCCCAATTTTTTACTCGAGTAAAACATCTTTTAAGCTAAAAGTGATTTACAATTTTTTATTAACGTTTGATACTTTTCAATTTCTTTTTAACATCACATTCTGCTTAAATGGGTACACAGAAATAACAATATAAAAATACTTAGCTGTTATTGAATGTGTAATATTGTTTCTATATGTGATTAAACACTAATGTGTTTTACTGTATTTTACCTTATTTAATTTCTTGATATTTTATATGTCTATTTGTTTCGTTCATCTGTTTGACTTATTACTACACACAGTAATAAATATTGTTTATTGTTTATTTATATGTTTTATTTTCTGACCTGGTGTAAGTTATTCTGATCTAATCTCATTAACAACAAGAATAAGACGTATTTCACTCATAAATTTTAGCTTTTGACTTGATCAAAATATATAGAGCTGTTGTGATAAGTAAGAACAAAAAGTAAGTATAACTTTCTCTTTCTAGTTTTTCTAATAAAAGTGTTTAATTTAAAATTTTAACCAGAACATCTACCGGTTTACTCAATATTACTGCATCTTATCTTACGTCCCTTATATCTTTCTTATTTTAACTTTATCTATAACATCTAATACATAATATTTTATCCAACTTCTAGATTTAATATTTTTGCCATCTGGGTTTTTTATATTTCCCCATCCTTATGATAAAAAAATAAGTGGCGCCCATTTACCTTCCCCTTTTTCCATCATTTCTCTCATTTTCTCTTTAGTCCCTTTTAAATTCTTATATCTTTTCTTTTCCTAGTAAATAGATCCCCTTAAATCTTTCTAGTAAGATTTCATCGAGCTCGTTCGAATCCACGCTCGCTCTCCTCCTACCCCCTGAGTGCCGTTCGCATTTGTTAACGTCGATAAACGAGCCTTTTAACATCTAGAGAAAAAAGAGGTTACACTATTGATTATAGAATAAAATAATGTACTACGATTTTGAAGAATATATAAACACCCACAAAAAATGCCGCGACAGCATATGTCCAACTGTTATAATTACGTCACAATAACTATTTTTTAAAAGTTTTTATCTTGGTATTAATCCTTATCAAAATAACTTATTTCATAATCACGAATTTAGCATGTGCAATGGGACGAGGCTACTTATAAAGGAATTAAAGGACAATTAAGTTCTAGCAACCATTATAACTGAACCACCAGCTAGTCAACTGGTGATACCGATGATCCCAACTGATCTACCAATTCCATTTGAACGGCTTCAATTTCCTATCAAAACATCTTTCGCTTTTACTAATAAAAGTCTCAAGGTCAAACCTTCCAATTAATAGCGATCGGTTTTCCTCATGGCCAACCGCCTAAGGCGGGTCGGCGCACCTGAAAATCAATTTATTTTGCTGCCAGAAAATAAAACAACATGTTATATCGTTTACTGGGAAGCGTTGACCCAATAAATTTAATGGCTTTTGTTATTTTTCTTTAATCCCCGTGCAAAGCCGGGGCGGGCTGCTAGTAAACATATATTCTAAAGAATCAAATAGCCATTTAAAATATATTTACTCTACGAGGAATTCAAAATAAATATATGTTTAGGTATGTGGCACCCCAATAAACTTTCATTTCGTTAGAAATCGATAAATTAATTATAAATTAGTACCTTGTTTCAATTACTAATAGAATTTTTTTATTTTTGAAGCAAATTTTGCTTAGTTTTAAAGTGTATAAAATTCTCAAAATTTAGCTTATAAGTGGTAGTTTAGTCGATTGACCGTTTTGTCGCTGATCGATCTTATCTGTTTTGTCCCCATTTGGTCGACCGTTTTGTTGACTCTCTATCTATCAAAATTATCTACTTTCTATGAATTTGTTTCCATACCTTTGATAAAATTAAATTTAAATGTAGTGTCTATAATAATACAGCATCAAAAAACCAATGACGAATCTTGGTCACTTTAAAGCGAAGGTAATATAAAATTGAATATTAATGTGAAATCGATATATTACGTCTATTAATACAAAAAGCTATCAATAACATATTATTATTGGTACACAATACTTCGAAAATTCAAAATACAAGTCATAAAAGAAAAATATACATTTTAACATAAAAAAAATTCTGGATTGTCGCACAAAAATAATACCAACACCTAATAGTATATTACGTAACAAGAGTGGTAAGTAGGATATTACGTACGAGTGGAAAAGTTACGCACGAAGCCGCGTAGCGGCGAGTGCGTAATTACACGAGTACGTAATACCTCTTACCACTCGAGTTACGTACTATGCTTTATCTACGAGTCAATATTTTAATTTTAATTCTAAATATTTGACATCTCTAAAAAAATATATGACGAAATTTTACGTTTAAAATAACATCTATCAAAGTAGTGACATTAAGTACAAATACTAGATTAAATAATCATTTAAAATGTAATATATGTTGCCTAAATCTGTTTTATTTTTTAATAAAAACTATTATATATTTTTTCCGTCGACCGTTCATTTATGATGAAATTTAACACACTCAAAATCGTTGATTAATAACCCCTATTAATGAATGATTTTCTATTAATCAACGATTTCAACTAAAACATTTAAAATCGAGTAGCCTGTCTGTCATTGTTAGTACTAACTGTCACTGTTTATCATTATTTAGTTTATTGTTTAAAATTCTGTACATTTGAAAAATCAAAAAATCAAGCAGCTCCTCTTGATACTTACTGTCAATGTTAGTAATGTAATAACTGTCATTGTATATCATTATTTACTTTGTTTTGTATTTGAAAAATCAAGAAAATGATATTTCTGAAAAGTACGGTCGACGGAAAAGTTTTGTAACGAACTCGTGAATTAAAATGGCGATTAACAATCTCGAATATTAACGCACTCGCTATGCTCGCGCGTTAAAATATCTCGATTGTTAATCGCCCTTATTAATACACTTGTTGCTTAAATAACTATTAATTTATAATATTGTGTGGGTTAGATATTTGCTGAAAAACCATTTTTTAATGTAACAATTATTTAAAACAGCAAAATATTTTGTTTTACATGCATAAAAACGCGTTCCAACATGACGTTTCATTACACACAACTGTGCGTTATAGCTTACTTACCCTGCATGTTGACAATGAGTATAAATGACATTTACTATCAAAGGAGTAGATAAAGATAATAATGTACATATATAGTGAACTGTATAAAAATACGTATTTATTAATTTTTTGGATATATTGTAACACCACGGTGGGTTTTGTAAATTATTCACTGTAGTAACCGAAAAAAATTGCTCGAATATATAGGTTTATCGGTTGTTTATTAAATCATTATAATGGAAGTTTCTAGACCCCTACTGAATATTCCTGACAATGCTCGAATATTTGATGACAGCTGTAGCTGAGATGGGTAGTCAGATTTATCGCCTCGATCTTAATTAAACAATATTTACACTTTATCCCCTTTAGATGCTTTCCTCAGGAAGTTTTTTTTTGTGGTGTATAGATTGCGGTCTTCTACTTTAAAGGGTTCAAGCGGGTCGAAATATATTACGATTGGTTATCCTCTTGTAGGAAGGCTAATTCGATAGCCTACATTATTAATCTTCTTCCATTGCAGTTTAAAACACAGACCCCGTTCTCTTGTAGGATTGTACAATCAGATGAGATCACCTTCTATTAAGCAGATTTCTTTTGCTTGGGCGTCTTTTAGAGTCGATAACTAATTAACTGTGGATTGTTACAAACCAATATATGAAACTGATTCACCTTCTTCTGTAGATTAGATATCTAGTCTTCGCTACATATACCTTCAATGAGTCGGAAACCAAACACCAAAATGCTTGGCAATCCCATCTTTCTATTAAACAGGGCTTTCGATGAAGTTTATCTTGCAGATTTATCGACAGCTATTAGTTTTTTGCAGACTTTTCTCAACAACCTGTTTTTAAAATGTCTTTCTTGGTCTAAGTATAACTTACAAAGTAGGTACATCGAATAGACAAATAACGTAGTTTAGTAGAATGTTAGCTAAGGTCACAGCTTTTTACTTCGATACTTTATAAGCCTCTATGCCTTTGGTAAACTAATCTATTACAATCAATTTGTAGTTATTTTCTTCCTTGGATTCTGGTAATGGTTTCATAATAGTCAGATTTTTCAGGATAAATCCCTTAGTTGTTCAAATGTGGCATTACCTAAATCGAATGAAAGAAGGGTAGGTAATATTAACGAATGGAATACACCGAGCCACTTATTCGACGATAACTTCAACATTCTTGGTACAATAGAATGGCTTAAACACTGCCAACGGGAATAAAATTTCTGGATTCGCGTTGCATCTTAAACAGTTTAAATATAGAAATCTCGAAACACTAAACAGTGTTAAAACGTGCCTTTAAAAACGACTCATCTTGTAACCCTTTTTAATAGCTGTTAATTGCTCCATAAAAAGTATAGTGGTGTGAAGGGCACTCAGTTGTTTGGTGGAGAGCGAGCGTGGGTTCGTTCGAGCTAAATAAAAAATTATTAAATATATAATGTTAAAAAACGGGCGTCAACTTTATAGTGTAAGAAAAAAATGAAAGAAAAAGAAAATGGGCGCCACTTTATTCTATGTATGGGAAAGATAAGAAACCCAGAAAAAATAATAAAAAGGTATGTATAATTAGATAAAATAACCCTTTAGCTTATTATTACGAAATTTGAAAATAGTCACTAGAGAATGAAAAATAAAAATATATAATAAAGATAATACTTACTATCGTTAACTTAACCTTTGTGATTTGAAACAAAGAAAATGTAATAATAATCAAATTTTAGTTATATGTTATTTATAAAAATTACAAGAGAACATTGGTCGGAACAACACACACTAGAGTGAAATGAAAATATCTTATCAAACTAAACAATGTTTATTCAGTCGATGAATACAATAAAAAACATAAAACCAGATATTACAAAAAAATACCTACAATATTCACATTCAATGAATCTAAAGATACGGTATAATACACATTTATTTAGAACAGCTACGATAAGATATTGCTATTTAAAAAGTGAAGATTTAATTTCTTTCAAGAAATTAAAGTTTAGAAACCAAATAATAAAATTTAGTTAGTTTCATTTAATAGCTTTTGCTTTGAACTCGAGTTAAATGAGTACCTACCTATTTTAAAGTTGTAATTAATTAAACACAATTTCTAAAAAGAACTTTTTATAGTAGGAAGTTTTTTATTTATAGGTCACATAACTATTATATAAATTATTTTGTTACTTGAATTTTTATATTATGTGTAAATTTTGTAATCGATTTAAAACTCATAAAATTTAGAATTTCTTGAAATTGTGTCAAAATCTCTATGTATATGCCTAATCACATTTGAAACATGCATTGTCATCCAGTTCTTAGCTATCCTGAAAACTGGTCTTAATCCTCTTTCTACAATAAATTTTTCTGATTTTTCTCCGTTTACTTTGGCTCTATTTTCTGTTTTATTTAGTGTCATTTTCACCATGTAACCTTTCTTTTAACGGCAGATGGTAAATGCTCGTCTTAACGTTCACTATTGCGAACGGCACTCAGTTGGTTGGTGAAGAGCGAGCGTGGATTGGACGAGCTCAATAAAAAATTATCGAAATAAAAAAATAAAAAAAGAATATATTTAATAAGGTAATAAAAATTAAAAGGGACAAAAAAGAGAAAATGAAAGAGAAAGGAAAATGGGTGCCACTTATTTTTTTTATCCTAAGAATCGGGAAAGATAAGAAACCCAGGTAAAAGATATATAAATTGGATAAGATAACCCGGCAGATTATTATTTCTAGATTTAAAATTCACACTTTTATTTAGGAAACAAAAAATAATTATACTTACACTTTTCCTTACTTATCCTTATGGTTAAAATCTAAACTTGTAAGATAAGATAATTTTTGATAAATCAAAATAAAATATTGTTCAGAATAACATACTCTAGAAAGGAAAAGAAATTATAGTTAAACTATTAACAATATTTATTATTTGTAAATAATAAACCAAACAAACAAAAACATAGAGGCAGATATGTACCTATATTAAAATAGTAAAAACATATTAAACAATCATCTTTGTGATCATTTCAAAATCATATTTTCTACACTAAAATAACAGCTATGTATATTATTTTGTTATGTCTGTGTACCCTGTGAAGCGAAAAGTAAAACAATTGAGATATCGACAAAAAATTATTAAAATTCACCTTTTGCTTTTTTATTACTAACATACCAGGATATAGATATTAAATAAATAGATACGAAATACAGGTAAAAAAAATAAATAATATATATACAGATAAGAAATACACAAAAAAATACACCCCGTTTTTTTTAAACGACGGCACTGCACGTTAGTCACTAATAGGTTATTTGGTATAATGTATAAAATTAAAATTCAATTTTCTAAAGAGACAAACGGTACTTTCATTTACGATAAAGGTATAAAGATAATACAAAAACTTACGTTAGCTTTTTAGTGTTTCAAAGATAATATGAAGATCAGGTTGCTTCATTCTCACGGTAAAAGATACGGTACCTACTATATAACGTTAAATCTCGACTCTTCCTGGTCTCGATTAATAGGTAGTTTGAGAATAAACCATCCTCCTAATCTTCATAGGTCTCTAGTAACCAAATAGGTACAGTAATATGAGCAAGCTGCAGTCATAATTACTAGATATTTCAAGTAATCTTAAAGATAACGCTGTCTGGGAATCTTCAGATAAACCTTCAATCGGAACAAACGAAACTAGACACTAGAAACACTTAATTACTTCGTAATTTTAAGATAAAGAAAAAAAGACCGGGAAGTTAAGGTTTTCGTGGCAAAAACCACACCTTGAGTCCCCAACAGTTGCGTCATGCATCGTTTAAGTCATTATTTCGAAAGCACGTGATTGACCAGAGGGATATGATTGGTCAGTAAACCGATCGATAATTTGTAATCTACAATTTTAACTATTACGAAATAACCGTATATTATATTTTGCCTCGGGAAATTCAAAAAAAAATAACAATAACAAACCTGCAAAATATATTTAAAATCAGGTCTACTCGGTTACATAAGTTTCAGTTGTTCCGGTGACAACCTTCGGCCATCGACCAAGCTCAAAATCGAAGAAGGAGTGGATACCTATTTTAATAATCCGGACAAAAGTAGACCGTAAATATTTATGGGCGCCAACTGAATTTTTCCACACTGGCCTATCAATGTAAGTTTTCCATGCCTAAACTCAGTAAAAGGCAGGGATGAAAATAAAAACTAACCTTCCACTTATGTTCCTTTCTATTAATAAAATCTATTTAGCAAATTGACAAAATTAATTCTAATTAAACAAATTAACCAAAAAAAAAAATAATTTATGTGCTTACTTGACTATGATGAACGTTTTAAGAAGAGGTAACTATAAGGTGTCTTACGCAATTAAAGTAATACGGAAAATAAACAAATAGAACTCAATAGATTTCCGCACTTCGCACGGTAGGTCTTGGTACCAAGGCGTAGGCGCATGTGCAATGGTTTCTATATAAAAATACAACACCTTAAAGTATTTAAAAAAAGTACCTCGTACAATAGATATAAGAAAAATAAACTGTAAATACAAAATCCAATATAAGTGTCAAAAAAGGTAAAAAAAATATACTAAACAAACCCCCTGGGTTTCCAACCCACGTCCTGATCTCCCTCAAATACTTAATTGTAATCCTTGAATCTTGTTGAATACAACCGGTCTCGGGTAGAACGAGTTCCAGTCCTAGATTATGATCCTGGGATGAATTCAATACAAGATATTCTCGTTTATTGTAATGGATCACAGTCACGCAGACAAAGATCCCAGAATTTGGACTTGAAGTGTTTAGTACTTGAAGTAAACCAGATTTTAATACTTAACCCAATACTGAATCTTGGGTGTGGCCCAATACTTAAACTTGGGTGTGACCCAATACTAAAACCCTTAAACAATAAAAAAAAAATAATCACTGAAAGTGACCCCTACCATCTGAATAACAATTAAACAATGTAACACAACCACTTTACCTGTATTAAACAGAACACATAAAAGAAACAACAAAATAGACATACCTTTTTCTAGAAAAAGGGTTCGGACAATCTCTTCCTTTATTTTTATGCTTCAATGCTTCACGCCGGAAGATACAGCAGCAAAATCACTTTTATTTTTATGCTTCACCGTTTCTCAATACAATCCAAGTACAATCGCTGATCTACGGGTGGCGAATAAATCCCATATAGGTATGTGCACGGTTCCAAACAACAAAATGAGGAGTATATCCAAAACAACTACTTCCTCAAAACTACAAACTTCCGTAATCGCACAAATTTGAATTAATCGAAAATCTATATATCCCAAAACGGATTGACAATGGTCAAATAAAATAATAGCAGATTTATCGATTACACACCACTTGCATGAAGTCTTAACAGGAAGCAAACAGAGAAATGCCTGTCCTTCACTTTTCACTAGACAAGACAAAAATGACACTCAAGCTAATTGACATAAAACAGAACAATTAAGAAAACAGACAAACGAACTACTCGAAAAACTACGTCACACAAAATCACATCTCGAAAAACAGACTACGGGTAGGTATAATCGTAGTATTGTCAATTACTTCAAACAGTTGATGTTTATAAACAAATAAATACGAGACAAAATACTGAAAAATACATAGCAAAAGCAACGAAATAACGATCACCAACAAATTTCCAGTTCTTATTTACAATAATAGTAGCAAACATATATAAAAATCATATCAGTACCAAGGAGCTTATACAAAATAGATATAACCAATAAAATGAGAAATGAAGTACCGAAAACAACATTTAGGATAACTACGTGAATTTAAGGTAAACTATTTAGATCGTATTTTGCATGTTACAAATTCTCTCTAGGAATTTCGTTACGATAAAAGTATTGAATGTTTATTTGTCACGTAGCCTTTTCTGAGAACAAGAAAGAACGTTTAAAAGGCAGGGTTGGCTTCTAATTAAAAACGAAATTGTTAAAAAAAAAATTAAATAATAGGGTTTTTTAAAAACGCTACAACCAGTCTTACAAGTTTATCATCTACCCCAAGGTACTCCAGTGCTTTTGATCTTTTAATTGTATCGTAGGCTTTTTTTTGAAATCTATTAAAAGTATGTGTTTCCTTCTGATGTTAATGACTTTCGGATTAAATTTTTCTTATAATAAAAATTTGATCGACGACTCTCCTTCCCCTCTTAAATCTAGTATGCTCCTATCACGTTTTTCATTTTTTCTTTAGCTTCTTCCTTATACATTTTGCCAGAACCTTGTATCCTGCATTGAGTAGAGCCATGCCTCTGTAGTTTTCGCATCTTGTCTTATGTCCTTTTTTGTGTACTGGGCTTACTAAAGCTTCATTCCAATATTTTGGCATGTGTTCTTGCGCCTATATCTTTTGTGTTAAACTATAAATTCCTTTTACGAGTTGCTTACCTCCATTTCAGCATTTCTGCAGTTATGTCATTCTCTCCTTCACTTTTGTTAGATTTAAAGCTAAGTACTATTTTCTCGATTTCCTTAATGCTTGGTGCTTCAACTGTTTCTATTGTTTGTATATCTCTACTTCATTATGTACATTTTCTTCTTCTGCTACTAGTCTCGTTTAGAAGTTCTTTAAAATATTCCTTCCATTTTCAAGTTACATTAACTCTTAGTTGTCCGTTCTTATCTCTAATAAATATTGTCCTGCCTCGATAGCCCCTTTTTTTCTCATTAACCTTTTGATATAGATTTCTTATTTCTTTATTTCTAAAATGTTCTTCTATTTCGAAATTGTAAATTCGGATAATTAAATATTGTTCTAACTTCTAACAACATATTAAAAAATAGTTCTCTTGTAAGTACCTCAGTTTTATATTTTGATTTCACTATAAAAAAAAGCTTCTTAAACGTCGGCACCGCACTAAGGAATCGGTATAATGAAAGTAATAAATGGGTGCAATTTAATAAACTGAAGCTAAACTATAAAATGCTACTTTGTATGCGAGGGATCATCTGTTGTAGATATATTAAATGTAATATGAAACTTTGAGCCTTAAATGTTTAGAACATATTAGATATAGCCTTGTCTTTATTTTGTTGACAAACACCGACATATTTCGGATTTAATTGGGACCTGTTCACACATATTAGGTATGTAAATCTGTTCGGTTGGAAGGGATGGAGGGAACTAATATGATAATATGTCACAGAGAAGCAATTTGGGTTAAAATAGACATATTGTATTAAAAGTTATTTTACATATTATTAGAGATTTTCTTTGAGAGATGACACTTCATCAATAAAAATGCATTACTGTACTCCTTGTAGTGTTTAATACTTTACACGATAAAACTTTTCGTGTTTACTTACTATGACCATAATCCTCGAAACTCAGTAATAAGTTCTCTGAATCTGAACTTTGCCAAACAACTAACATATTTCATGTGAAGTAACTTATCTAATATTCAACTTTCATTTTGAACGTTGCTTCACTATAAGCATTAGAAGTTTTGTACATTAATAAGTGATTAACTTAAATAATATTACAAACTTATGAAGAATGACTTTTCGATACTTCTAATAAAATAATACAAAATTAACAATTTGTAACCGTTAAATATAATTATATTTAATAAAACATTTTCAACGGCGAATTAAAATTAGTAGTTCAATTTATAATAAAATTTTTAAAATATTGATTTATTGCAATCAATAAAGATGTAGGTAAATACTACACACTATTTTCTGCTCTGTAGCTGCTCCTATCGCACTTTTGTAAAGGTTTATCATTAAAAGTATCTCTCTAGTTAGGTTTGTATTTAGAGTTTAGTGGTAACATATTTAGTGTTAGTGAATAAGTGCGAAAAACTTCATAGAAGTTCATGCAAGAAAAAATAATGACAGTTTGCTGTATAACATTTGTCCGCAAATTCTTCGTTTCCGAGATAAAGTTAAAGTTTTTCTTAAAAACTAACTATTTATTTATTTATTGCTCTGAAACCGGTAAAGATATTCAAATGAAATTTGATGGTCGTTAAGAGGTTGTTATTGCGAATTGGTTGACATACAATTAAAATTTTTATGTTTATCATTGGCGCGCATACAGGTAATGATCTCAATGTTTTTGAAGGAAAAAAATGGTACGCCACTGAGATATTTCAAACTAAAAATCATTTTGAAAATCCTAGTTTAATTTGTGCCAAAATATCCCTCTTATCTTTTTCTCGTATGGGGCGTCGTTTTTATGCAAAAAAATAAAACATCTTAACGCGCATTTTTTATTCCTTTTTAATGAAAAATGCGCGTTAAGATGTTTTATTTTTTTGCATAAAAACGGCGCCCCATACGACAAAAAGATAAGAGGGATATTTTGGTACAAATTAAACGAGGATTTTTAAAATTATTTTTGGTTTGAAATATCTCAGTGTCGTACCATTTTTTCTTCAAAAGAAAAACTTTAACACCCTGTATCTCGAAAACGAAGTATTTGCGGACAAAATTTATACAACAAACTGTAATTATTTTTTCATGTAGAATCACCCCCTAAAGTTTTTCGCACTTATTCTTTAACACCCTGTATAAGTCGTCTTTAGTACACAGGGTTATTCACTTTATATGGAGGAAAATTCTAGGGTAGAAAGAGGTTACGGATTAAAGTGAACATTTTTAGTATCCAGGTATGTACTTAATAAACTTTTAGCATCGTGTTAATAGAATTTGACAAATAAATGCGAATTAGAAACCACCGTAAAATAAAACAATGTTTTATGAGTGACGAATGTGTATTTGGACATTACTTATTATCGGTTAATTATTACATTTGAACAATTTTGCAAAACTATACGATTATCAGAATCCATATTTTTATGTATTGAGGTAGACGATGCCACATCTGTTATATTGTCAACTGATATTAATCCTGATGAAGATGCGACGTAATCTGAGAGCGTTATATTCTGCACGGATTGTAAAATTTCGGGTTTTATTTGATTTTTGCTGTTAGCTTCTTAAACAATATATACCTCCGCAACGTTACTAGATTTCCAGCCACCGTGCTTTTTTAATTAAAGTAAATCACCTCCTGCTTCCACTAACAACGTTCTACGCAAACAACGCCAAGTAAATTTTTTGAGTATCAGGCACTTTTAAGTATTTAGCGATTTCCACAGAAAATTTACTGAATGTATTTCTTCCCTTAATCTGTCTACTACACTTTCCGATCTGGTAGTTTATAAAAAATCTTAAAATTTATTTTGTCCATATCTGGGAGACGAAGGTTCATAAACATATATTTCAAAAATCTTAAAGAAGAAACCAGAAATGTGGAAAGAACGCATTTTTGTTTTTGTATAACATATTGTAACTAATAGTACACTGCTGCTATCTTTTAAATCATTTAGTGTAAAATCTTTTAATTCCTGACAACGACAAGCTCCTAACATTTCTCGCATTAATAAATTAATTTAATTTAATTTAGTCATTAAGTATTTAAAATTGGGTCAATACTTAAAGAAAATATTTTAGATTTTTTACTTTTAAAACCATCAGATTGTCTCAACATCAATTACATGAACCATAGCGTCGATGACCTAAATTTTTTTGACAACCATCCAAAATATACAAAGCAGCATAGATTCCGAAAATGAATTTACGTAATTTTCAGCATTCCTATCCATTCATTAGTGCCTAATAACAACATTCACTTAAAATTTGCTTGCCAAATATTTGCGACTTAACTACATACCTAATACTTACGGAATATTCATAATATATAGTAAAAGCTCTTTATTCGCGGGGTATATGTTCCGTATAAATATGCCGCAAATACAAAAACCGTAAATACGGGATGGAAATTTATATAGAATTATAGAGGATACGTTCCTAGGTGACAAATTATTGACCATATTGAATGGTAGTTATCTTCAGGCGTAGGCAATGGTTTTAAGAATTTTGTAATTTTTTATACTTGGCGGTTTTTAAAAGCTTTTTCAATTTAGATTGATATCCAGCAGTGGCATTAACAATTTGCCTCATAAAAACAAGACTTCGTTCTATAGACGGATCAATTTTCATTAAAAAATCAAAATGTTCATTTACCATTCTTAAACCTTCACTACGGCTTTTCAACCTAAATGTCATGTTTTCAGTGCTTGTTGAAGTCCCTTCTTTAAATGTCTGAATTTATCGTTTCCTCCAAGTCGGTTTTAGTCAAATTTTCATTTTGCGATTCATACAATCTCTGAATATCACTTGATTTTATTTGTTCGAACCCATCTCGTCCAATTTAATTCGAAATTTTGGCTATGTTTGCAGTCAATTATTGAATTTGTACAGATTTATTGTTATGTTACGCAGAGAGCGCAGGCAACAGTTTTTTCCAGCATGATTTGAGTGTGTATGGCTTCAGTTCTTACAATAATTGTGTTATGTTTACGAAGTATTTTATTATGTCAAATTTTTTCCAGCATTCCAAAAAATTCATATCAGGATCACATTCCATATTACCTATGCAATACATCTAATTTTAAAGGTTCGTCTAATGGTCTGGATTATTTCCAGGTTTATAACTTAAAGCAAAGATGTTTTATTGGGAGCTAAAAAGGTCAGTTTTATATTTGGGTGAATAGTTTTAAGTTCGCGAGAATGACCTAGTGCTTTGTCCAAAACTAGAACTGCTTTAAAGTCTAAATTCTATTTTTTGATAAGTTTCAACTTCAGAAAAAAAAATCGAAAAGAGGTTGACCTTAAAGGCCATCCTTGCAACTTCCCGCTAGTTTTAACCGCAAAGCTATAGAAACGTATTTTGACGTTTTTGAATTTTTTTGAAATGTTTAAAAAGCCATAACTTTTTAACGCCTTATTCGATTTTGATGTTCAAGATGGCATTCGACGCAGTTTTTTGAGACCTAAAAACGTTACCGAGAGTGCAAAATCGGTAAGTCAAAAAATCTCTAAGTTATTGAAAAAAAAAACACTTTTTTTGAAATTTTTCGACAACGATAGCTCACGAACGAATCAACCGATTTTAATTTGCAAAACGGCATTCGACGTGGCTTTTTAAGCTTGAGAGCTGATTAGGTTATGAAATTGATCGATGCAATAGTCAAAAAGATATGCCCAAAAAACATCATTTTTACCAATTGTTCTTTTCGGTTATTTTGAAATTTCTCGAAATCTACCGGCTCGAATCGGTTCAAACTTACAGGGAATCTAAGTTAGATGAAACTCTTTGGAATGCTTTTTAATTCATTCCGATCGGTGAAGCCGTTCAAAAGTTATAAGAGGTTTACATACAACACACACATCCACACGTACATACAGACATACAGACACCCTCGTAAAAATAGTCAGGGGAGGTTCCTAAGACCTCAAAACGTTGAGATCCGATGAAAACTCAATTTTCGAAAAACGGGGTGAAACCAATAACTTCCCGATTTTAAAAAAAATTTTAATTTTTTTTAGCGGGAAGTTAAAAACAATTCCAGAACATGCGAATAAAGAAATTTGGTTCCATTTTTTTAATCGGCCAATAGTGAAAACACGACCGAATGAAGTGCGAATAAAAAGCTTTTAGTGAACAGTATAGTTTCGACTTCACTCTGAATGTTGCGATATAATTCACTTTATTTAAATACAGTCGATACTTAAAGAAATAAAGAGAATTAGGTACAATAACTTTTTCTTAATATTTTCATCATGAATGCTTAGGTATATTTATACAATATTGTGGAGTTTTATTTTTTTGGTCTAGGAGTTGAAATATGTCCTTAGCCTGTATAAACAACGATAAAATTATCATATTCTAACTTTAGTCTCAGTTTCTAATTTTGCAACTTCTTGTATGCAGAAAGGTATACTTTATAAAATTCACCAATGTTGCTAGTTCAAGAATGAGTTCTTTGGGAGAAAAATATGGAGATTTTTAGGAGTTTGGTGCGTATGAGGACCCTGTTGTAGGACTTGCGTCCTTTTCAGGGGATGGATGGAATGTTGGGAAGGAGTAAGCATCTGTCTGTCATCGGCCCCACTCTCACAAATCTTCCTCATTTGTTCCTGGAGTTGGTCTTCTTACTTCCGTTTCTTTCTTCTGTGATGGTTGAAGGTGCCCAAAAGGTCATTTCTTTTTGGTGTGAGTGTAAGTGTGTGTAGGAGTGTAACCCACGTGGTGCAATGTGGGGTTGGGAGATTGACGCTGTGGCGTGTCTCCTCCGTCGTGGAGCCCTTCCATTTGGCAAGGACAAAGGGAACCACAGAAACCTTCACCAAGGGCCCATTTTTTTTCCATTTTATTTTTTGTATTTTTTTTTGTATTTTTGTGTTTTTTTTTGTATTTTTTCTATTTTTTTAATTATTGTGTCCAATGTGGGGTTGGAGGCACCATCTATCTGTAGGAAAGGGGGGTTTCTTCCAGTAGATTTTGCAGGTCTTCTGGAAGGTCCATGTCTACAGCGGATTGGAGGAGTCTTAGGTTGGGGAGGGGGATCTTCTTTTTTGGAACTCTGGATCTTCTTTGGAGTCCTCCATTCCAGTGTGTATGGAGGGTCCTCTGGGCAACGATCTTGGTGCTCTGCAGAGTCCGGGCGACGTAATATTGCTAGAAAAAATTCTTCTCAATAATATCTTTCTATAGAAACTCTCTTATAGTGTTTACCTCTTTTTTTATAGCAAAATATGACAACACTCTACTAGGTAACCAAGGTAACCACACAGTTTAAATAATTACTACAGATAAAAATTACACACAATGTACTTTTTACGTGTCCGAATTGTATTTAATACAAAAAATTTTTAAATTAAAAACCAATTTTTTTTGTTATATTGATACTTTACTGAATACAATATATTAACGATTAAAATTCAACTATGTAGTCATGTATTTAAGGAGAAAGTGAGTAAGTGTCACATGTGAGATGAGTTGAATTTAACGACCAAAACGCTAAATAATTACTAAATATTCATAGCTTAGTTTTTAGAGCGTTGTCGCGTAAAGGTAAAGTGTTCAAATCCTGCTGAATGCGACTTTTTTTCAATTTCTCCTTAATGTTATTTACTTGATTCTTGTTTCCATACTTTCTGAAATATGAATTCATCTCTAAAATTATTTTACAGGTAAGTAGTGTTCTCTTGTATACTCAACCAATCTTCTAAAACCAGTGGGTAAGTTTTTAACAGATTAACCATAATTTCACCTCATTCTTCTTGCTTTATCTAATAAACATAAAAATATTCACAATTACGAAAACTTAAGGTAGAAAAAGTAAATTGTCCATTTTTTAAGCACACTTTTAAGAATTATTGTAAGCAAAATAGTAAAGGCAGGCTTAATGTATAAAAGATTGTGTCAAAGTACAATATGAAAAAAATATATATTAAAAAATACACAAAAAAGAAACCCTTAAAATTAAATCTAAGTAAACAAATCCAAATTTTTGTGAGAAACATAATTTATGACTGTTTCATCTAAAATCAAAAAACCAAAAAGAATATGATATTTAAAAAGTATTTAAATGTTAAGACAAATCTATTTTATTTATTTTGATGTATTCTTGGTAGATCTTTAAAGTATAAATGAAAAAATAAACAAACAGAATTGCAGTTTCTATTAGACCAAAGTGGAAAAAAAATATGTACTAAACTAAAGAAATCTCGACGTAATGACCTGGGACAACATTATATACACAAATATTTTTTAGGGAAACCGTTTTTATTCTGTTTAAAAATTCTAAGTTACATAAAATGCGTTTTAAACGTTCTTGGGCCAATACCATTTTCTTTCAATACTCACGCAGAATCATTTATATCAGGTTCATACAACGAAGTATCTTTTTGTTAATGTTGTCTTCAAAAAGCTCAACTTTTAATCGCATCTTTTCTGTCCGTTCTGCAGATTCTGGTTTTCTTTCTGCTCCTTTATACCTGTTAGCTTCTCATTTCTCCTACTCTATTGGCTATCTCTAAATTCATCTGTTTTCTGTGATATATTTGCTTTTTTTCAAATTCCATTAATGACAAGGTATGCGTTAGCTCACTAAATTGTCGCTGGTAAAGCATCAATAATCCTAATTTTACAATAAAGGCTCGTGTCCAATAACCTTCTAAGAAGAACGTGTGGTGTTGTATCTTCAGTTATAAAGTACATACCAGACCTTATTTTTTTCGACAGTCCATAAATTCCGAACCCTGTATATATATTTACAAAATGAGTTTTACGATTTTATGTGCGAAATGCCTTTACCAGACAGTCAACAGTGATAAATTTATGAATATTTAACAAGTTTAATGAGTTTTGGAATCTAGAAACTTAGTTGTAAACCAACAAAATTACTTAACACAGGATAGGCATTTCTTCGAAATTTGTAGAAGTTTTTTATTAATGTTAAAAAAAAGTAAATTTACTTGCTTTAGTTTGCTCATTTGTTTATTTTCTGTATTTTTACATTTTATAGCATTTTAATTTGAATAGGGTACCGGACAGTAATCGAAAAAAATCTAAGATGTGTTTTAAAATAAAGTTTGTTATACAACAATAAATATTTTTAAGAAATAACAATGATTTTTATTTTTAAATCAATAAATAAAGTTGCGTAAATTATCTGTGACGTGTAAGAACCCAAACGCCAATCACAGTGCGTAACGTCATATGTAAGTAGCCATAAGTAAACAACACTGCTTTGTATGTTATTTCGCGTTTTTATACGAATTATTTGCATTTTTCTAAAAATATTTAATTGTAATTAGTTACGAATTGAAGGACTATAGTCATAACAGAAGTTTTCGTAAGTTCTTGAAGCCTTCTGTTGACTTTTTATTATGGAACAAGGTTATACAAAAGCCGAAAATATAAATCTCCCAAAAGTTGATATTTTCATGGTCAGCAGTTTCTTGCCACTAATTCAGACTTTTGTTCTGCCGAATTTAGAAATGTGAAAACATTTGTGTAAGTATTTCAATCTCTTTTTGTTTATCTTAACCACAGAAATGATTAAAGAAATAAGTAAAACATAACCTATAACACCTACATTATATACACACTAAATATGATTATTTGTATTATGGGCTGTGTAATAACACTCTAGGTACAGTATTTACATCAAAGTGATCTTCACAAAAGTAAATTGGTGAAGTAACAGACATTCCAACGCACTTTTAGGTCTAACCATTTCTTTTGTATGTCTGGTTTTCGAGGTACATCAATAAAAAATTTATTGGGAGTAGACTGATGTATTTCCACATCGAGGTACCTACAACACACGAACGATATCTTTTTCGGTCCATAATGATTAAGAAACACAAAATACTTAATTTATCCAAGCACTGATCACTTGTAATATGGCTCGTAGTTTGTTTACCTCCATATGACGTCACGCGATCTGAATTGACATGAAGTGCTATTTTCGCGGAAATTTTAAATAAATTATGTTTTTGACGTTTTCAAGCACTGCAAAGGATTGATTTCATTAAAATATTTTTTTTATGGCTATATATATGAATAAAGATTATTTTTAAACACCATTTGAAAAGTTATCCGGTTTCCTATTCACATAGACAGAAAAAGTTGAGATAGATAAATTATGAGCGATATATAAATATTAGTAAGTGCAGATAAAATCACAAAAATAAAGTCGGTCATTCTTTATTAAAAGAAAAAAATCCATCACTAATATGCAAAATTATGTCAGAATTTTTAACGGGCGCATAAAAAATTGATGAATTTATAAAGTAATCGCCATTTATCAAATCTAAATGCCATTCTCGTATAGAGTTGCGTATTAACGACGCAGGAATTTGACAGTAATTTTCACTGGATTGTAATCCCTGTTTTCATGATTTCGAAATACACAACATTCTATACTGAAAAAAGATTCTCTGAAAACTTTCCAAACATTTGTGGAATCAAGAAAATCTTTTAATTGCAGTTTGAGCTCACCTTTACACAACTTTTCATTTAACGTGGTATGTTTGGATTTCGGTTTTTAAACTTCCATCGTCTGGTCTAGTGTATAGTATAGTGGTATTTCCGATTTACGATCTAAACTTTGAAAACAAAAATTTATTTTTATTAAAATTCTTTCCAATAAGTTTAAACGTTTAAATATAGTTTTTAAAATACTTAATACAATTTTAACATGTGCTTTAAATTGTATTTTGTTATATCTCCTTCATACATTATTTATTGCATTTGCTGAAACTATGGAGAAAGTAGATACCTACTGGTTTTATACGCCAAAACCGTTATTGTTCTTGTTTTAGTTATCATTAAGTAAGCAATTTCTTACTATATGATGTAGATTAATTTTATTCAAAATATATCATTAATTTTAATGCATACTGTAAGCCTCTGTTATCACGTTCGCAATAAAATATAAAAATTTGCATAACAAATGTTTCTTATAAAAGCTAGTTGCGTTAATAATCTGCGGCCATAATTAAATGTTTAAGTGTTCCAAAATTGTTCAGCTAGAGCTAGATCTTTACCAAACATATAGGTAGGTACGCTACAAATAAAACAGGTTAACATAAATTCTTATTTACATAGATTAATAATGATGTCGAAACACGATATTTAATATACTTTCAAATAAACTAAATAACAGTCATTTGGACTCTATGTGCCAAAAAAATAAAACGCTTTCAACTATATGCTAATAACAAATTTAAACACAAGGATACCATCGGCAATAACGTGCTATTCAACGCTGCAAGTATACGATAATATATGTTAATTATTAAGAAGGAAAAGGGCATCGGTAATATGGAAAGTTAAAGTATTATTCGTTCCAGCTCGTACGGACTGAATAATCTTAGCTTTAAAGCTCAGGGCCGTAATAGAATCTATATTACACCAAAAAGTATAGACTGTTCATTTCAATTATTTTACTGAACCGTGGCAAGAGAGCAAAGATGTTTTTTTTTTAATTTTTTAATTCTGCAGTTGAAACGTTTTAATTCACTTATTAATTTATTTATTATAATAGTATGAACTTATTATAGGACAAATTAAAATTATGGTGATAATTACATTCAAGTAGAGTCCTTCCAAAGGCCGTTTGCTGTTTTGGCATTTTGATCTCATTGAGGCCATTACTGAGCATTGGCGTGGAAATGACGAAGAAGGGCCTGTGAAACAAATGCATATTTCGTAAAAAATCATTGTTAAGTTTTATTATTTTTTGTTTTAAATTAAAAAAGAAGTTTCTGTATATTTTGTACTAGCAGCCCGCCCCGGCTTTGCACGGGGACTAAAGAAAAATAACAAAAGCCATTAGATTTATTGGGTTAACGCTTCCCTGTAAAGAATATTACATGTTGTTTTATTTTCTGGCAGCAAAATAAATTGATTTTCAGGTGCTCCGACCCGCCTTAGGCGGTTGGCCATGAGGAAAACCGATCCCTACTATTTGGAAGGTTTGACCTTAAGACTTATTATTAGTAAAAGCAAAAGATGTTTTGATAGGAAATTTAAGCGGTTTAAATGGATTTGGTAGATCAGTTGGGATCATCGGTATCCTCAGTGTATAAGCTAGTTGACCAGCTGGTGGTTCAGTTATATTGGTTGCTACAACTTAATTGTCCTTTACTTCCTTTATAAGTAGCCTTGTCCCATTGCACATGCTAAATTTGTGATATCTGTCGTGATTATTTTGATAAGGAATAATACCAAGATAAAAACTTTAAAAAAATTAAAAATAAGTTATTGTGACGTAACTATAACAGTTAGACATATGCTGTCGCGGCATTTTTTGTAGATATTTATATATTCTTCAAAATCGTAGTACATTATTTTATTCTATAATCAATAGTATTCTCAGCGCACGCGATGTAAGGATTTTAAGGTCATTTTTGGTTACATTAATGGCATTTTAGTAAAGATCCCTCTTTTTTTTAAATGAAACATAGCCTATGTCACTCAGAAATAGTGTAGCTTGCCAACGGTGAAAGAATTTTTGAAATCGGTCCAGTAGTTTTGGAGCCTATTCATTTCAAACAAACAAACAAAAAAATCAAACCTTTCCTCTTTATAATATTAGTATGGATTTGTAGATATTTATATATTCTTCAAAATCGTAGTACATTATTTTATTCTATAATCAATAGTATTTTCAGCGCACGTGATGTAAGGATTTTAAGGTTATTTTTGGTTACATTAATGGCATTTTAGTAAGGATCTCCATTTTTTTTTAAATGAAACATAGCCTATGTCACTCGGAAATAGTGTAGCTTGCCAACGGTGAAAGAATTTTTAAAATCGGTCCAGTAGTTTCGGAGCCTATTTATTTCAAACAAACAAACAAATAAACAAACAAACAAAAAATCAAACCTTTCCTCTTTATAATATTAGTATAGATAAATTTGAAAATAATAAAATAAAATTAAATATAAGTTATTAATTGACTCATTATGTAGCTTACACAGAATTTATAACTACTATCTACACTTATAATTAATTTATTTACATTGGAAAATACCTGAAAGTATTTTAGCTCTACTTGTTTAACATGTTCAATGTAACTTGTCAGTTTTGATTGTCTATTGCAGCGATTTCTGTTTCTATCAACTTTATTACAGATGCTCTTAGTTTTGAAATTTGGTTTTTGCTGGCAATGTTCGTTTTTAACTGACCTCAAAGTAGCTCTATAGGATTTAAAACGTAGTAATAAGGAGGTAGACTTAATATTACATGACCTGTTTTGTCAAACAGTAAATGACATGCTCCTTTGTGAATATTTTTGTACGTAACACTTCTAATAGTTGTTTTTTTGTGTAGCACACTTCAAAGTATATATCATTCTGTTTCAAAAAAAAATCAGCTTATCTTTCGTAAAGCTTGATGTGGGTACTCTTACCTTAACCCTAGAATGATAGCACGCATTATCATTAACGCTATTTTTCTTGAGTTTTAGAAATAAAGTTTCAGAAAACCATTTAAAAAAAGGCTATCCATATCTTGATGGTAATCCAGAAAACAATTGTTTATGTTTATTGCCGAAAGACCTCTGTCCTATTCTAGAGATAATGGGTGTTCACAACAGATCTGCGAAGGTCGCAGTGATACAGGCTAACAGCCAACCCAATGAATATCAATCTTATAGCGGAGAGAAGGAGCGCATTTTCTACACAACCCTCAGAACAGCCACAATTTAGAATGCTAACTTATTTTCTTTTTGCTAGTTTTGATCAGCGCATCCTTTCTGCACGTGTGTCGTACCAAGTTTCATCCAGATAATAAATTGGTCTGTCGCATTTTCTATATTTTGTGATGGTTTGTAAATATTCGTTTCTCCATAAAAACAGTCTCTTGGTCTCCATGATAGACTAACGTTTATCCACAGTCTTAAATTTAAATCTGTTGTTCTTCAAAAATCGTCACAAAGTTGTCGCACAATTTAATTTGGCTAGATTAAATATCTGTTTTACTCAATATTTCTCTTGAACGCCTCTATTATATAGCTCACGTTGATTTGAGTATAATTAAAGTCTCTGAAAAATGGATTCCCAAACGTCTAAATGCAACAAGTAGCTTGGAAGCATAATAAAATCGCGTTCGGTCTGTGTGTGTGTCATATAAAACTTAAGTACATTGCTACACTCCAGTGATAAAGTAGCAATTGATGAAATGGATGCAATCTGGTTCTCCAGAAGAAATTTTTTGTTTAAAAATTTGCTAAAGAAGTTCTTGCTTCAGTTTTTAAGATGTCCCAAAAGTAACTACGATTACTTTTCGAAAAAAGCGTAGAAATTACTTATTAATGTTAGTAGTTACTCTTCGTGAAAAGACCAAAATCTTTATTTTTTTACCACGAGGCTCTTTCACCAAAATTAGATCTTACCACGTATATAATTAATAATTTTAGGTGCGAGTGACTTAAAGTCCCTAATCTAATAATTTTTTTATACATTTTGATACTAACATGCGATACAGGATTCCGAGTAGTTTTAACGGTGAAAGAATTTTGATACTACATTTTGTTATAGTCAAATAAATATTGCGCTTTGGTAATAATGTTGAAAAAATATTAAAATGTTTGTAAACTATTCACAATCAGATTAGATTTAGAATGTAGAATAAAAAATAACAAAATTTATCTATTTCTTGTTTCAGCTCTTAAATTTTAATCTTGTATAAAGAGTACTAAATTTTTACATCTTGTCATTTCTCCTAGATATAACTTTTACAGCTTTACTTTTTCAAGGAGTTCATTATTTAGGTAACCCTATCATTGCCGTGACTTAATTTTCTTGATAAATGTCTATTTCATCTGCATATACCTATAAATCAGAGCTAACATGAAGCATATTAAGTTAGAGCGTTATTCACTTTTGTCAGTTGTCTTACTAAATGGATGAGATTTCACAATAATTTTAGGTTGTGTAGATAACAAATAACTAACTATAAAATTATTTCTATTTTTTGAATTGATAGAAGCAGCAATTGCCAATAAGTAGGTACAGCAAGCTTAACTTGTTAACAATGATAGTGAAACTCAACAATGCTAGCCTAAAATTAAAAACCATGCCAGATCTTCCTAGTGTTATAAATTTAAAATTACAGCTTTACTTTACGGTGAAAACCTAAAGAGAGTTGACAGTTAAGAGCGAAAGAATAAAAATTGACAGTTAAAAGAGAAGAAAAAATGTATCAATGGTTTTTGGGCTATTAGGCCGGCGTCGATTGTCTTGCTGACTTGACGTTTCGCCAACACGAGCGGTTGGCATCTTCAGAAGTTGCTTCCTGGTTGACAGTCTGCGAACTACTAAGCTCTGCGTGATCGCAGCCCGTATTTATACGTCGGGAAGGAATAAATACGGGCTGCGATCACGCAGAGCTTAGTAGTTCGCAGACTGTCAACCAGGAAGCAACTTCTGAAGATGCCAACCGCTCGTGTTGGCGAAACGTCAAGTCAGCAAGACAATCGACAATGGCCGCGAAAGCCTTTCACAGTTTAGAAGAAAAAATGATTGGCTGGCTAGGCTTCATCTGTTAGTGTGCTACAAGGTACAAATGCTTTATTCTTTTAGAAAACATTAGCTTATGTTGGTTATTAACTTCCTATTCAAACTGTATATCAGTATGTATTATATAAAGTTTGTAAAGACATTTACAAAAGGTTTGTTTGAACAAAGCCTCTCTGACTAGTATATGAACACGTTCATAAAGTATGAAATGCGCAAGACCAGCTCTTGTTTTAGTTCATGGTTGATGGTCATTGTTGGAACACTTCTATTCTATTACCCTCTTATTTTTATTACTAATAATAAATTCATTCTTTGTTAGACGTTTGAGTAACGCAAGTTATGGTACAAGTGGGGTCCCATTACCGATTGGTAACATGCCATCGAGTTCTCTTACCTGTCCTAAGAAGTTACCTGTCACCTGTACAGGTATGTGTCACCAAATTATCTTTACCTTGACGTACAGATGATGTCACCAAATTACCTTTACCTTGATGTCACCAAATTACCTTTGGCCAAGCTCAATGAAATTTCATTTTGGTGTAAACGTTCAAAAGCTATTAAAAGCAGTTCAAAAACAGTTAAAGTGATTTAAAACCAGTTTCAAAGCAATTTAACCAGTTCAAATGCTGTTAAAAGCAGATGAGAAACTTTAAAAGCAGTTCAAAACCAGTTCAATCTCTCAAAAACATGAGAGTGCCTAAAAACCAAAGATTGCAGAGTGAAAATGAATGTCAACAGGATAGGGATATTGATTCACAAAATAGACGAATTTCATAAAATTAGCATAGGTATTTATATTCGTGAAATACAGAATTAATAAGTATTATTGTAAAGTCTGCGAACTGACCGATAACTTTTTTTGTTAAATTCAAACGCGCACGAAGTTTCGGGTACAAAATAACACCTTAAGCACAAATATTTAGTTTATTGATTTAGCATAACAATATCGTTGCGGTCTCTTTTTCTGGAATCAATGAAACATAATAAATATTTCTATGTTATAGTCATTACCGTGCCCTAGTTTTTGTTATGTAATTTTAAGGAAATCAAAGGTTGTTATATTATATGTTAAATTTTCTATCGCAGATACATTTTATAAAATAAAATATTACTATCACTCAGAGTAGCATTAACTAAATGCAATAACATAGAAAAAATCTTTAACGACGGCATCACTTTCTTAAACATCGCGAAATCCAAGTAACCGTATTTTTTTAAACATTATTATTTCTATCGACAAATAAGCAAAACTCGTTTGGCCTGTAAATATATGGAGAGAATCATTACTGAAGAGCTTACTGATTTTTTCCTCAGAAACGGCATTCTTTATCCACAGCAACCCAGTTTCCTCCGTGGTCGCTTTACATTCTCAAACCTTCTACAATGTACGGATATGTAGACGTCAGAAATAGGTAAGGATAATCTTGTTAACATATTTTACCTTGGTTTTAGGAAGACTTTCGATAAAGTCCCGCACGAATGTCTTCTTTATAAATGGAAGCATTTTGGTGTGAGAGATAAATTCCTGTATTGGATTTGTGCCTTTTTATCTGAGAAAGTATGTTTAGTCAGAATTGATCAATTACCGTAATAATTTCTGT
Organism: Altica lythri; assembly: GCA_964028335.1. Taxonomy (NCBI): domain Eukaryota; kingdom Metazoa; phylum Arthropoda; class Insecta; order Coleoptera; family Chrysomelidae; genus Altica; species Altica lythri. Next base: position 40,478,163 of record OZ034801.1, read on the forward strand.
TATTTATTGGTGTACCGCAGGGTTCTGTTATCGGTCTCCTGCTCTTCAACTTATATATTAGCGATATGGTATCAGTATTTGTGTCCGTGGTATCACTATTTGTAGATGACACCAAGTTCTTTTCTAATCCACTCTTACATTATAAAGAACTGATTAACAATCTGAGTGGAATTCAATACTGGTGTGCTACTTGGCTTCTAGAACTCAATGCTTGGACTGTATTTCTTCTTAATGTCATCTAATCCAGAGTACAAAAGTAATATTATGCTTTTTTTGAGCTAAAAGTTTCAAAGAGATATCACCCTTGCGCTATATTTCTATGTGTAGCACAGTTTCAGAGAAGATTATATGTGGAAAACTGTCATGCCATGTAATATGTGCTACTTTAGACTTTTTCAGTCCTTTATTCTTTCTATAAGACTGAGAAATACTTTACAAATTATCGATTTTTCGTTTATTTTGTAGGTCTTAATTTGATACTATTCGGGAATCGTCTAACAATGTCACTGTTTACTTTTTCATCCAATCTCGAGATCTTTAAGCAATATATCTATCTTATCGTTCCTTTCTGCATTCACAATAGTGATGTAAAAGATTTGAATTACTAACATTCGAAATCTAGATTTAATAGCTAAGATTAAAATAGTGATCAGGCATTTAATCAACAAATGCTTATTCTTTCTCTTTGGGAGAAGAGACCTTTGGCTTTAGAGTGGGACAGTAGCGGACTAATTATTATGTTTTTATCTTATACATCAATATTAACCTATTAAGTACATAAAAAAATATGGCCGAGAACTCCTCCTTTTTTGAAGTCGGTTAAAAATATGATTGTGTACCGATTTTCGTCAGCTTTTCGGAGGATATTTTACGTCCTGATAATAGTTTCGAAGCGTCACATAAAACTACACTTATAAAATGTCTTGAACATTTAGGTTAAATACTGCACATCCAGACGGTAACCCATGCTGACATAACATTTTTTCTTTTGTTAAAAGCTATCTACTTTCCATGATAAGACATTTTAACCGAACGAAAGGTTCAAACTTATTTCTGATTTTTATGGAGAAAAGGAAAAACCTCAGCGTTTCAAAACTTACATTTCTTGTGCAGAAAAGGTTCATTTACAACATTGAATCCTTTCTTTTACTGAGAGGTCTCAACAATATTCAAATTCTTGCATAAAGAAAATCGGAACTATTACGGAATCGAGATCTTTGTATATGTTACATTTTTTAGCTCAAATCATATTTTCTAAATGTGAATATACCGTGTGTAAATAAGAAATTGGCACTGTAGCATTTTAATTAACTTTTTTTGGCGTCAATTGTTCTTTTTATATTTTTCTATTTAAATCTTGTACAAACAAACCTTTGTTAAAAGTTTTTAATTATATTAATTAATAGATCAATATCAATACATAGTATAAAACAAAGTCGCTTTTTCTGTCCCTATTTCCCTTTGTATGCTTAAATCTTTAAAACTACGCAACGGATTTTGATGCGTTTTTTTTAAATAGATAGAGTGATTCAAGAGGAAGGTATATATGTATAATAACATCCATTAAATAGTGGAGAAATACTGTTATTTTTGAGGTTTCTAATGTGATGTTGTTAATTATCAATTTTTTTCCGCTTACATTGGAAACGCAGGCTGAACCCTACGAGATTTATCAAAATATTGTACTTTATTTTTACAAATTAAAAAGGTCTACAGAAAACTCCGCGATGGTATATGTCTATCTCTTATGGATATCCCACAATAACATTTTTTTGTCATTTACTTTTTACGAGAAATAATGGCTAATTTTCGAAGCCATTTTAACCAATACAGCATTAATCCTCATCCAATTAAATAGCTTAAATACATTGTTGATAATATATATCTATATGGTCCTTTACAGCACAAGATTTAAATGAATATTTTCGAAGATATTACAGATTAAAAATTGCGGGACGTAGCGCTTGCGGTGGTACTGGCCGGCCGGGGCGGCGGTAACGTGCCTATAAATAGCGCATCGGAGGCCGCGATTTTCCTTATAGCACTTTGAATTTCGCAGCGATCGGACGCGTTTATTACGAAATTAATCATTATGACGCTAACCTAAGGTGGCGCAGTTAAGATGTTATAAATTTACACCTGTAATTCTTACATAACTAAGTACTATGATGCCACCGTAAGGTAGCGCAGTTGATATCTCATATATTTAAAAGAGCAAAACTTACTTACACAAGAACTATGACGCCACCGTTAGGTGGCGCAGTTAATATATAATATACCTAACCAATAAACTACAAAGTACTATAAATAATAGTAAAAACTGGTAACTAACCAGAAAATATGATAAAAAATACAAAAAATTAATCGTAAAAATAAAAAAAAGAATGGAAAAAACATTAGTGTTAGGTGGTGCGAAGTTCGCCGGGTCCGCTAGTTAAGAATAATTGTGATATTATACATTTAAGCTTTATATCGTAATGCATTAGAAATACTATTTAGGTTTTCGAAAACCTGCTCTATTTATATTATAATTAGATCAAAAATTCTTTAATTACATAATCTTAAGAGCGTTCTTTCGCTGTAAAAAGGATCGGAGTTGCATCGCCCTTCCACTTTTTTATATTGATGGGCCCAACGCCTCTCAACCCTTTAGATGCAACTCTAATAGTTTGAACGCATTACTACTGGCGGCATCGGCAGCACATAATGAAGCACTTAATGCATTTTTCTTAAATCCCTTTTAAATGTTAGTTACAGCAGATTAAAAAAAATTTTTTTTGATCAAAAATTTTAAAATGTTATATAGAAATGTGGAAACTTAAAATTTTTAAAAACTTGCACTTAAATATCAAAGAAAAAATATGTAAATTGAATAAATAATATATATTTTTAGCATCCACAATACTAGATTTTTTTCTCTATATTTTGGTGAAAACCAAATTTTAATTAGTTAATTAATAAAAAAGTTAGCAGGAACCTAGTAAATGAAAGCCTATAGAACGCTCTTAAATCGATTAATAGTTACACCTGTGATATAAATACAAAGTAGAAAAGATTATATTGTTTTACGTTTGACGAAAATAACATTTTTTGAAGCCTTGACTGGTAATGTGCATGGTAATACTAAGAAAATAGTAACAAAATGAAGAATATTTTATTCTAAATTAAATTTAATAACAGAATTTAGTTAAATATTATTTTTGATTTAAATATATGTTAATTGTGATGTTTCAGACAGAAATGTGAACAGATGGAAATGTGCTTTTAAAGGTGATATTTAAAAATGTACAATAAATATAAATATGTTTGTCGTGACGTTCTCCGACTTTATATAAATAAATTAATATCCGTCTTAATAAAATAAAGAAAATCAAAAATTAAAAATAATAAAATGTTTGAAATGTATGTAAAAATTGTATTTTTTACGGCACTCCGACGCTCTTAAAATTTTACTGTTAAGTAAGTCGCTTTTTATGACCTAAAGATATTCTTTAAGGGCATAAAATATTTTTATATGCTCAATTTACCTCTAAAACGATTGATTTACAATAGTTTGCATGTATGCCCCGACCTTACTAAATACATTTATTATTGATACAACTTTTAAAAACATACAACTTTCTAACACGAAACGGTTTCTAAATATGGGATATTAAATATTGTTCTTATAATATTTCATATAGGTACAATAGAATTACTCTTATTATTTATTTAATTCGGAAATCATTAGAGCAGTTTTGCATATTTTTCAAATAAATAATAAACCGAATAAGAATGCGACAATATAATTTTTCTATAATTTATATTTCGTGAATACTTTGATTTACTGACATATACCAGTAGTAAAAAAAAATTAAAATGCATTTATTGGCCGTTTGATATACTTTGAGAATAAGTTAGCAAAACTTAAAAAATGAGAAGACAACAGATTTAGTTCCTCAACTGATTCGAGTAATGCATAAATTGTAAGCTTCATTTTAGCTTATTCTAAACTATAGTTGATTCAAATAGAAGTGTCATTAAGTAGTCTCTGGAAAATTTAAATTTGTTGTGGCAGCACCCACGTTTAGTGAAATTTGAATCGCAATATTAACCAGCTTGTGATCAGTTTGCTACATATCATGGAGACTAGACAAGGAGTACGAACTCCATGTATGCAAATAGGACTACCAAAATAAGAGGGCGCTGGTGTTCCATTTGTACCAGAATGGCGACCAATGAGGACGTAGTTTGAAATAAAATAAATAATTTTTAATTAATTTATTATTAATTTATTTACACAATGAAAAAAATAGTTTGATCTTTCAGATATAAATAATAAAAACCAATTTAATAATTCACGATTATTTATTTGTTTATATTCATACCGGTACAAAAGAAAAACTAGCGACACTAGTGGTGAAAAAAGTAAACCTAATATGTTCGATACCGTGGACAGATTCCCCCGGTCGAGTGCGTACCCCTTGTCTAGTCTCCATGCTACATATGCTCAATATAACTATAAACATTGTAACCCCTTTTTTTGATGTTAAAGGCTCACAAAGGGTTAGCCAAATGCGGACGGCACTCAGGGGGTAGGAGGAGAGCGAGTCGTGGGTCGAAGGAGCAATTGGGCGAGTATCTAGGAAGAAGGAAACATAGAAAATATTTACAAATCGGTAAAGGGCGCCACTTATTTTTTTTATAGTGAAATAGGAAAGAAAAAAAGAAACCTATTGGGAAACAGTTTATTAAATCTGAAATGGTTAGGGAACACACTTTAATTGAGCTATATCCTTAAGTCAATAATTATTTTAAACTTACCTTATTGATTCTACAATTCCTTGAATCCTTTTGTCTTATTAAAATCTAAATCTTTATTAAACAAGAGGTTTGAATCAGAACAGTTACTGGGAAGGTATAAGAAATAAATACTCAACGATATCAATAAAAACAATAAAACAATGTATTAAAAAAAAATAAAACAAAAATCACCAGTATCAGTGAGAACGGTTATCACCAAAAAACTAACACTTCTGTTTATACAGTGAAAGATATTAACCGGTATTTGACAATACGGTTATTAAAAAACTAATATTCCTGTACATATAATATTACAGATTTTATCTAAATTGCATAACCTATTTTCAATAAACGAAAGTATGTAGAGAACTCAATTCAAACAAAATATATACTGAAGGTATATTTTCTTTCTTTAAAACAAAATTCAGTTCTCTAAAGAGTGCACACTCTGAGTGTTCTAAATATCTAAAAATTACTATATACATGAATACAAATATGAAATTTATCAATACAAGTACCATAGAGGTGATAATCATGTAAGATTACGATTGAACACCAACACTTTGAAGAAAGTTAAAAAAGACAAAATTTAAAAACACTACATATTTATCATTCAATCATAGTTCCATAGATTTGAATAGTAACTAATGTTATTAACTGATTTAATACCGCTAAAAGCTTATAACAATTTAAATTTAGATAGAATCACTATAAAAAGTTTCCAAAAGCATATTCTTCCGAATAAGCACTAAAATTGTGACTGTTTCTTAGAATATTCGCAGTTCAACTAAGTATCGAACATAGAGAAATAACAGAAAGAATAGTCGAAAGTTTACCTTGTAATCCGGAACCAAAAATCATACTTCGTGACCGGGTAGTCACACTTCTACTATAATAAAGCTTCTTTAAACATACCATAATTAACCAAAAACCATGTAGGATTAAACATCAGCACATAGGAAATCATCTATAAAACCATCCATAAGGTTTTTAGATCACTAGGTATCCATTTACCTCGGTACCATATAATTTTATAAAAATTTCAAAATGGAGTCTTCCACAGACAGCACGTAGCACCAAAATTTTATTAATACCATAAATCAACCAGATTGTACTTCCAATTTAAGCACATAAACATCCAAATTGAAATGCAGTATTTTTTCAAACACTTCCGATACGGAGTAAACCAAAAACAAACGGTAATCTTAATGCTGTGAATTAACCGGCAGCCATTAATTTTCGCAAACGAGGGAATTAACTTCCTTTCGCTTGCTACGTAAAATCGTAAGTGCTGTTCAAAAGGCGCTCACTCCCCCTGGTTGCTTAACTCGGGTCTTATCGAGTATTAACGCTCGATATCCGCTTCCGCCTGTCAAAATTTGAAGTAAGGTTGGTTGCATACCGACAAAAGTGTAAGCGAGAAGATAATATTATTTAAATGTAACTGTCTTCGGAATAGGTAAAGTTGGTTGCCTACCGACAAAAGTGTAAACGAGAATATAATATTATTTAAGGTGGTTTTTTTGGGAATGCTACAACATTTTGACACATCGCGATGACATATAATTCCTTAACTAAAGTTCTGTTTCCATTGAATCTAGTAATAAAGTTAAAGATGATCTTACACGTACCCAGCCCACTTGATGACACTTCTATCTGAATCGACTATATATCTTTTTTGCTGCTTTTGAAATATTTAAAACTGTTTTATAGAACAGACATCGATTCTAATTAGTAAGATGTGCAGAAAAAATTTCAACGCAAAATTTTTAAATTTTTATGAATTTCTGTAAGTATTTTGTAAAATGTTATGAATTTAGTTAAAAGTCATTTATTGTTAAAATTTAGGAATCATTAATGCAGTGAACTTTACCAACTCATAAAGACATAACTAATCAATACATAGTATAAAACAAAGTCGCTTTTTCTGTCCCTATTTCCCTTTGTATGCTCAAATCTTTAAAACGACGCAACGGATTTTGATGCGTTTTTTTTTAATAGATAGAGTGATTCAAGAGGAAGGTTTATATGTATAATAACATCCATTAAATAGTGGAGAAGTATTGTTATTTTTGTGGTTTCTAATGTGATGTCGTTAATTATCAATTTTTTTCCGCTTACATTGCAAACGCAGGCTGAACCCTACGAGATTTATCAAAATAATGTACTAATTATTTGTACACATTGAAAAGGTTTACAGAAAACTCCGGGATGGTATATGTCTATCATGGATATCCCACAATAACATTTTTTTGCCATTTACTTTTTACGACAAATAATGGCTAATTTTCGAAGCGATTTTAACCAATACAGTATTAATTCTTATCCAATTAAATAGCTTAAATACATTGTTGATTTAATATAGATCTAAAAAGATAATTACATATTATTATTTTAGTCAAAATTTTTGCGTAATGTTAATAACAAGATATAAATTAGAGAGAAACACTTAACTGAATTAATTTAACTAAACTTTTATGTGCTATGCTTTCCCGCTATTTGATTACAAAGCTGCGAGCTGTCCAAACTTACAGTTCTTGATAATTGAAGCACCCTGTATTACGTGCTTGTCCTTCATACACGCACAAGCAAAAGTTTTGCTCTCCCAGGCACGATATTTCTAAATCGGTTCCTTAAGACTCATAATGGTTAATCACGAATGTCGATTTTAATAGAATCAGATATATATATTGACTTGCCACGCTAGAATATAGGATACTATATAGGTTAACAACATTTTTTGTCGTCTTTATGTGCCTTAATGTACTCTTTCATATCAATAAAATTTGATATTCAACTTTCGTAAATACATTCATGGTCAAGCGGTTTGATGCTGGTGGCTAAGATAGGGAGAGCAGGTTCGAGTCCTGTCGTAAGTACATCTTTTATTATTGTTATTGCGATATCTTGTTTGTCTAATTTCTAAATTTCAAAAATATCATAAAAGATGTCTAACATAATTATATAACCAAAATTTATGGTTTGAATCTCTAAATCGAATAAATATAAAGGAAAGGGTACAAAAAATTAACTCAGAGGTTAATGTTTCGACGGTTAATTTGATAATAAATTCTGAATAGACGATTTTAGTTAAATCAAGGTACGATTAAAAATGCCACCTAATCGCTAGGCAAATCAAAGGCCAGGCAATTAAGCGCTTTCGGTAAAGATAAAGAGCACTAGTTCGAATGCTGTTGAATTCAACTATTTTGTTTAGTTTTAATTCAAGTGTACAAAATTCTTAATGTAACATTAGTTAATTTCTTATGATGAAATCTTTAATGTTATAATTAAATGAACTACAGATTATACTTTTAATACAGTAGATAATAATTTCTTTAGGGTAAGAATATCTACTTGATAACCAAAAAAACCATGCATCCAATATAGTGGTTCAACTGCAATCCAGGAGAAAAAGAAAGCCACAAAAAGAGCAATTGAACCAATGTTATATACATCAAGGGATCAAAAGACGATTTCAAAACTCGCTAGAAACACATCCATTTGGTTTTTGACATTGAGTGGTCACCATACAAAAACTGCAACTATCGTGCTAAGCAGGTGCTTAAGCAGAAATTTTATCAAAATAAAGCTTATTTAAGAATCCTTTAATGAACTAATCAAAGGGCTGCCAACCAACATATGTATGTTAATATATTCACGAATGCATGACGCACCCAGAGTAGCTCTACTTTTCTCAAAAAATATTGCGTTTCTGTTTTAGATTTTATTACAAGAGACTTAGCGGCAGCTGAAAAGATCAAAAGACCTCCAAAAGAGAAAGTTATACGCCTCATCAGATAATATAAAAAAAACAACAGAAAATTGTTACTTGAATGTGGTGTAAATTTCCGTATATTACAGAAACCCACCTTTATTACTCCCACAGAAAAAAGGTACTTGATCTTACTCTGCTTTTGTACAAACTTAATACATTACTCGCATATCTCGGTCGAAGCTTTGATGTTTAATTATAGAATCATACTGTAACAGAATAACCGAATAAGGAAAGGACTGTTTTTAGGTTATGTTTTAGTGACTGTTGTACAGAGTACTCTAAGGACTTCTAGAATTTAGCAATTAGGTTTGGGTCATGTTTCTCGCAAATACTAGAATATTTGTTAATAGTTATTTATGATATGAGTGTTAAAAGTGAGGTTTTATTTTGTGAGTGAAAACGTTTGTGAAATGAGCGGAGCGAATTGAACAATTTCACGAACAAAATAAAATCACTTTTAACACAAATACCATACAATGTTTTTTGTACAACTTCCCTATTTTGATAATAAAACGAGCGAATTTGCAATGACAATAAACCAAACCGTGTTAAAAGTAAACTAAACCGTGTTAAAAGTAAACTGACGCGTGTTAAAAGTATTTTTAACACGCTGCCATGTAAACAATCAATTTTAACATTGTTTGCTATCATTAAAAGTGTCACTTTTAATGACAGTTGTACAAAAAACTGTTTATACGTTTTCCAGCAGAGTTCTTTTAAATATGTTACATTTTTTAACTTCCCGCCAAAAAAAATTAAATTTTTTTTTTTAAATCGGGAAGTTATTGGTTTCACCCCGATTTTCGAAAATCGAGTTTTCATCGGATCTCAACGTTTTGAGGTATTTGGAACCTCCCCTGACAATTTTTACGAGGGTGTCTGTATGTACGTGTGGATGTGTGTGTGGATGTATGTAAACCTCTTATAACTTTTGAACGGCTTGACCGATCTAAATGAAATAAAACGCGTTCCAAAGAGTTCCATCTAACTTAGACTCCCTGTAAGTTTGAGCCGATCCGAACCGGTAGATTTTGAGAAATTTCAAAATAACCGAAAAAAACAATTGGTAAAAATGATGTTTTTTGGGCATATCTTTTTGGCTATTACATCGATCATTTCCATAACCTAATCACCTCTGATGCTTAAAAAACCACGTCGAATGCCGTTTTGCAAATTAAAATCGGTTGAGTCGTTCGTGAGATATCGTTGTCGAAAAATTTCAAAAAAAGTGTTTTTTTTAATAACTTACAGGTTTTTCTACTAATCGATTTTGCACTCCCAGTAACATTTTTAGGTATCAAAAAACTGCGTTGAATGCCATTTTAAACATCAAAATCGAATAACGCGTTAAAAAGTTATGGCTTTTTAAACATTTCAAAAAAAGTCAAAAACGTCAAAATACGCCACGTTACTATAGCTTTGCGGTTAAAACTAGCGGGAAGTTGCAAAGATGGCCTTTAAGGTCAACCTCTTTTCGAATTTTTTTTAATAAATTGTGTTAAAGTCCCCATAAGTGTTTCAATACGATTTGAGGTCGTGTAATTTCATCCTGTCGCATACCAAAACATATTGATGTTCATATAAAAACAAACTAAAATCAGCTTTTAAAAATTCTATTCTACTTTATTCTATTCTATTAACACTAAAAAGAAATTTAAAACAGCCTTAAATTTGTTAACTCGTGCAATAGTCAATTGCTATGAAGAAATCTGTCCTATTTCTAATAAGCTCATCAATTTAAAAAAGGCTGTCTTTAAGGAAGTGTTAGCACAAACAGCCATAGAGCTAAAAGAAAAGAAAACTAAAATGAACGGAAAGAAGCTCTAACAAAATATAACAGCAAACTTAGAACGTCAAAGAGAAAAACATGAAGGCAAATCGATGTGGGAATACTAACCTCAGCAGTAAGCCTCCGAAAAGATATCTCATCGATGAAAAACCAAAATAGTGAATTTACTAAAACAAAAACAGAAACCACGAGTTATTTCTTGGAAGTTTCCTTTCCAGGAGCAGTGACTATTGGTGACAACAGAAAGGTTGTTGTTGATGAGTTTATACACAGACCATCACACTACCAAAAAACGTAGCGGAGAAAATATTCACCAATAACAAAATTGAATATGCTATCAACAACTTTCTATAAACCTCACTTCCTAACTAGTTATAAAAGGCTGTCTTTAAGGAAGTGTTACCACAAACAGCTTTCAATAAAGCTGAAAGAAAAAACAACTAAAATGACTGGAAAGAAGCTCTAAAAAAATAAAGGCAAACTTAAAACGTCAAAGAGAAAAACATGGAGGCAAATCGGTGTGGGAATTACTAACCTCAGCAGTAAGCCTCCGAAAAGATATCTCATCGATGAAAAACCAAAACAGTGAATTTACTAAAACAAAAACAGAAAGCGTTTTCTGGAGCAATGACTTTTGGTGATGAATTTATACACAGACCATCAGTACTATCAAAAAACGGAGCGGAGAAAATATTTACCAATAACAAAATTATATATGGTTTTAACAACTTTCTATAAGCCTCACCTCCTTTCTACTTATAAAAGGCTGTGTTTTAGGATTAGTTTAATCGCCTTTAATGTGGTCTAATACGATCTAATAGCAAAGCTTAAAAGAGACGGGTTTCCAGCTCTGATTTAGTTATTTCAATAAGAAGTAAAAATGACAGTATTACTGCTAACCGCATGCAAAGTCCCTTAAATATCTTAACTACTTGGTGTTGGAAAGAAGAACTTTTAACCAAACCTAATAAAATGACACTCATTGTATACATCGGAAAACAATCAATGAAATCCACATCTTGCAAATATAACATTCAAAGCTACAAGGGCCACGTGAACTTGTTTTTGGAAAAGATAGTGTCTTGAACCTAAAATGATTTATATCTAACGGATTGTAGTCTCATAGTCAACGCAAAAAATATAGTTGCAAATGGTGCAAAGACTCGCAACCCAATCTATGTACCTAGATACAAGCTGACATTATATCCTAAAAACAAGTTTTCAAAATCACACTAAATATTAGTATTGCTCACTGTGAGTTAAAACAAAACAAAATCGATGAACTTACAAAAGAAGCCCTAAATTATTATTCTGATGGGTCCGTAACACCAGAAGAAGTAGGTATAAAGGTAAAAGATGTTAATGTTGGGTTCCTAATATCCCCCTCAATCACTCTTCCAAGCAGAGATTTTAACAATAGACTTTTATGCTCGTGTTCAAAACAGCCTGGAACTGCAAACAGTTTTTTAAGCAACTGGTTAAACACAATAAAGTACTGTGGGTACTAGGAGTAAAGAGATTGTCAAAAACGATATTGCTCATACCCTTGCAAAAAAGGAGCTACTCCTTTTATCGGACCTGAACCTTTTTGTCATATCTTTAAATACCGCATTATGGATGAAGTTTTTAATTGGGCAAAGAAACTGCAGCGAAGTGGAAAAAAAACTTCAAGCCAAAGACAAACACAGCCTACACTGCGCTACTGTAAATTACTCTTAAAGCTTCAATAACCTAAACTCAAAGTAATCAAAGAAATAAATTCTCACTGGTCACTGTCCACTGAGTTACTACCTCTATACAATGAGTAAAGTAAACATTGGAATATGCAGATTCTGTTAGTACGCCAATGAAACGGCGAGGCATATTATTTGTAACTGCAGAGTAATTGTTCACCAACGACATATATATTTGGGATAGGTCTTCTAAGGCCCAATTCACACAGAATGGGTGTCTGGCAGAGACGAGGATAGGGCATGGCACAGACGTGTCGGAATCGTATGCAATGCAAACGGAAGTGCGGGACATTGGCGAGAAACCTGTTGGTATTGTGGACCACAACATAGCTTTTTCAAACATTGACGTAGGTGATGAAGATATGTTGGATTTGGTGTATTTGGCTAATAAGAATAATCCAATAAATAGATATTGGATTTATTTATTGTTTTTTTTTATTCAATATAATTTCCCTCAGCTTAAACACACTTATTTCTATGATCCTTCAGTAATTTTATACCATCTCTGTAATGATTTTCCGGAAGCTCTGCAAATCGCCTTGTTCCAATACTAGCTTCTTCATTCGACGAAGGCATTGTTTCAAATTTCTGAAGAGGTAATAGTCGGAGGAAGCCAAATGTGGTGAATACGGTAGGTGTTTAAGCAATTCTTACTTTAATTCGTTCAGTTTTACCATCGTCAACAAAGTTATCTGAACACGTGCATTGTCTTGATAAAAAATAATTATTTTCTTCTTTCACGAATTTTTTATGCCAACATCTTCGCCAAATTGTATGATGTTAAAGTCAATATCATCCCGCATTCTTAAAGATAAACAAGGAAACATGTAGTGAGGAACTGGCATGCCCCTTCTTGTACGCCACGAGAGACGGCAAAGAGACGTCACTTCTCTGACATTTGTACCATTTGTTTACAAAGGAGAGAGACCGAAGGGACAAAGGTCTGCGCCTCATCTCTTCCCGACGTCCGTTGTGTGTGAATTTGGCCTAAGAGCCTGATCAGTTTACAAACGTATATTTTAAGCGGAAATAGTACATTACGTAACGAGTGCGGAAAGCAGGTGAAACCATTACATATATATAAACAACACGACGCTCTGTATTTCAAGATTAATATAATACCTAAATGCACACTCAGTGCGTGGAAGTTTTTCATTTCGTAACTGTTGAAGGAAGCATTGCTTTCCGCACGGTCCTGCATGGTCGAAAGCAGAGCTATCCGCACGAAGTGATCAAAATAGGCTTTTAAAAGTCTGGACCTTATGGACTCATAACAAGATGTAGGGTATGCACTAAAGTTCTTTTTGGTAGCACAATCTACAATAATTTCTCTATTTTAAAGTAACTTTTTAACTTAAACCTTTTTTCATGAGTGTAAAGTGTAGAGTATTGTTAACAAATAAAATGAAAATTAAATCTAAAACAGCAATAACCCAATTTTTCCTATTTATTTTAACTAAAGTAAAAAAGGATAATATTAGGTACAGAATAAAACATAAAACCTAAATATAAATCATTTTGGATTAAACAACCACAAAAATTTCTTTATAAAAAAGAAATATTTTTAAAACTTTCAACATTTATTAACACGTTTTTAGGAAAACATAAAAAAGCCATAATTCACTAAAACATCCCCACAGATTGTATTATTCGCATTATTTTTTGCTTAAATTTTGTCACATTTTCTTTCTCTACTTTATAGCGCCTCTAAACGTATATTGCATCATTTTTCTTTCTAAATTCATAGCATAGCACTGATATCCTAAGAACAATGAGGGAGAAATAAAAGACTTTTTTTTTGTGTTCTTGCAAGAAGTTCGTTGAATTAAGGTATACTAATCTTTTAATATCACAGTGATTTACAAATTTACTGAAAAACAGAACAAAATAATCACAATTTATAAAAAGAACTTATTATAGTAGAAAGTTTTTTTTACTGATTTATAGGTCATATTACTATTATATAAATTATTTTGTTACTTTCACATGTAAGAACAAGAAAAAAAGAAAAAAACTTCTCATTCGCGAGATCGATCCCATTACGATAAACCAACATTCCAAACAGAATTGTCACAATCAGCCGCTTATCCAAATAGGCCAACCCAAACTTATATGAAGTCTTTCAAAATGATAATATGTATACATATTTAATTTAATAACAATTCAGTATAAATTTCGAAATCTATGTATATGCCTAAACATACTTGAAACATGCATTGTCATCCAGTTCTTAGCTATCCTGAAAATTTCAGAGCACTAGGTAGTCGGGAAATAGATTTAAATTCGATTACAAAATTCCACGGAATGGGAAAGAGACAAAGATCAGGGCGAAAATATAAAAACTTTCTAATTTCTAAAATATATACAAATAAAACATGTTTTTATATATTTAATTACAAGATGTCGTTAATAAGAGGATTTTTCTTGTATTCCATCTGTATTTGTTAAGGATAATCTCATTTGCGAAAGAATAAGGTATGCTTCAGGTATAATCGAATGAGAGGTAACTTTACTACGGGCAGGGTCGAATTCACTCCCAAGTTAATATGCATTAATGGGGATTATGTTTCAGAAATTAAAGCATTGTTGCCAAATAGTAATTTTTATCCATGAAAGGACGGTAAGATGGTTATTTCAATCAATCAATCAATCAATCAAAATTTATTTAGCACATTATTATACATCCTTTTTTTTATAATTTGCTAACTAAAGTAGTAGAAAAGATCAGCAACCACACTAAGTAACCAAATACTTGTTTTGTGGTTTCATCCCTTTTCTACTTTACAAAATGTTTTTTTTTAATACAATAGCAAGTAAAGTGTACCCTATCCTATAAGTTTATAGTTAATTTACAATAAATTATAAACGAAAAGAAAAAAGGAAAAATAGAAAGGATGACGAAAAATAATACAAAAACTAAAATATATATTTTTTTAATTAAAGTTAAAGTTCGAAAAAAGTAAATAGGTCTTATGCATACTTTTAATAATAACCAGAAAAGTATCTAGTTGTACCTACGTGAGGATTATTGCATAAATTATTTTATAGGTGGACACTTGAAAAGAAAATTAGATTTTAAAATGTAATTTAATTTTAGTAACTTTAAAAATTTGAAAATATCAATGATTTAAAGGATCATCTTATTCATGTTTTTATCTAAAAATCATATCTAAATAAGGTAGGTACCTCGAAGTTGCAATTAGTAGTCCCTTTCGAAAATCTAATAAACAATAAGAAGGATTAACAGCAGATTATTTAGAGTTGTTTATTTAAAAAGTTGTGTTGGGGGGGGGGTAATTACAATAAGAAAATATCATTCGAAAAGGGAGGAGTTAAATAGAAATAGTAGGTATAAACCCTTAAGATTTTTCACTTTTAATAGTTGCACATAGAAAATTTGTTTAGAACGAAGAAAGTTGTTTTTAAAGTTATTTATAGTGTATATAATAAAAGTTTACAATGGAGGCTTCAATAGTTAAAAGTGAAAAAGGCAAAGACATCTTAGTTATCAACGGTTATAAATTTGATTTTCACAAGTTGTTAGCAAAAGACACTTTAAAAAGATGGGCTTGTACGTCCAGGAAACCGCCGTGCAAGGCATTTGTTAAAACTAAACTAGACAGTGTTGAAGTGATAGAATCTTGTTTAAACCACAACCATGACAATATATCTGAAGAAATTCTAAACAGACAAACTGTAAGCAATTCAGTGAAACTTAAAGCAGTTGAAGATGTTTTGGCAAAACCAATGGGTTTAATCAGAAAGGAGGTAAGAGAGTCTCAATGTGAAACTATTACAACTTGTGACGTCAAAAGAATTAGAAAAAATATGTATGTTGCTAGATCTCAAACTGCACCAAAACTTCCTAAAGATATCTTTGAATTTCATAATTTATTAAATTCTGTAGAAACAAAAACTAATAGAGGTGAACGTTTTCTTCTAAAAAATGATGAAAAACATCATTTAATCATGTTTTCATGCGAAAGTCACTTTCTTTCTTTAACAGAAATTTCTGAATTGTATGTTGACGGCACTTTCGAATATTGTCCGAAATTTTTTTTACAGTTATTTACCATTCATGGTTGCAAAAATGGTCATTATGTTCCTCTAGTTTTCTTTCTTTTAAAAAATAAAAACACTTCTTCATATAAATTAGCTTTTCGCTATTTGAAAGAAGAATTCCTATCTGTTACCGGTCACTACTTCTTGTCAAAATTCGTAACTGCAGATTTTGAAGCAGCTATACATAAAGCAATTCAAGAAGAATTTCCAACTACAGAAATTAAGGGATGCCTGTTTCACCTAGGTCAAAGTTGGTATAGAAAAATTCAGCAGTTAGGTCTTGCCAAAGAGTATCAATTGAAAAACGGTGCAGAAACAGAGGTAACTAAATATCTAACTTATATATTTGGTTTACCATTTCTTAAAGCAGAAGACGTTGGGGACTGCTTTGCTCTAGATATCGTTTCAATTCAACCAGAAAATGAAAAGTTGGTCAAATTTAATGACTATTTAGTTGAAACGTATATAGAAGAAACATCAGCATTTCCTCCTCACATTTGGGCTGAAAACTCTTCGTCTTTGAAAAGGACAACAAATGCATGCGAGTCTTTTAATTCTCGTTATAATGCATCGTTTTACAATGCACATCCAAATATGAACCAGTTTTTAAATGTTCTTGTAGATTTCCAACTAGATACTTATATTAAGCTTCAAAGTATTAATACCGTCGTGAAAGTATACGATCGGAAAATATTATTAAGAAAAAACTTTATAGAAAATAATATAAGGGAACTACAGAACGGCCGCATAACCAAATTTCAATTTATAAAAAATATTTCTTTTAAATGTAGAATTTGATAGATGTATTTGTATAATTATTTATATCAGTAAAATCTTTAAATCATATTTTATTTCTAAATTTTTGTAAGTCTTTACATTATTAAATAAGAAAGTACCTAGTATTAAGTAAAAACTTTATAAAAAATATTTCTTTTAAATGTAGAATTTGATAGATGTATTTGTATACTTATTTATATCAGTAAAATCTTTAAATCATATTTTATTTCTAAATTTTTGTAAGTCTTTACATTATTAAATAAGAAAGTAACCTAGTATTAAGTAAAAACTTTATAAAAAATATTTCTTTTAAATCTAGAATTTTATATCTACTTGTATTTAGATAATTATTGTATATATTTGTATAAGTAATTACATTTTTTTTTCTGAATTTTTAATTTTTTTTAAATTTAAATGTAACGTGCCTCGACAACTGGGTCATTGGACATAAGAATATAAACAGTTGAATTAAGATTGAAATATAATATGTAAGATAAGTTAATATTTATAGAAATTTTCATTTCTCATTATTTTCTTCCTTTTTTGCAAGGATTCGAAATTTTCTGTATTTTTTATATAAAGTTTGTATACATAATAAAAATTTTAATAATAAGTGCTTAGCTTCTGTTTTATTTTAAGAACCAAAAGAACTTTGACGAAAAACCATACCAAATGTTACGTTGAAAAAAAGATTTGGCAACAGTGTTTAGATTTTAAGGTATCATAAATATTGTTTCTGATTACGGTCTGGGAGTGAATTCGACCATCACCTTTTTGACAGCCAGGTAATATTTATATTTTGGGAGTGAACTCGTCTCCGCCGCTTTACTACGACAACATCATCAACGCAAATGGGGGTATGCTGAGATATACAAAAGAAGACAAAAAAAAAACAACAATAGTATGTCCGGCTGGGTCAAATTCACTCTTGTTTGGAGCACCTATTTTTTTTCATTTGTCGAACTCACTCCCAGATTGGTCCATTTTCCCTAGCGAATATGCATTAAAAGCTCTTTTAATAATTTTGCAAGAGAAAGTACTTAAAAGTTCTTTACCTTTAAAATTATCTGGTTAAAATGATTAATTACATATTGGACGAAAGCTAATTACCATTAATCTTGATTAAAGAGATTATTAAAAACGTTTTACTTAATCAGCATTAATAAAAAACTTGTTAGATTTTACTAGTTGTATGTAAAGAAATGGTTAGTTTTAAGTGATTTATAGTGTGTAAATAAAAGTTAGCAATGAAGGCTTCATTTGTTAAAAGTGAAAGAGGCAAAGATATGTGAGTAACCAAAGGTTTCAAATATTCGTGTCAAAAGTTTGTAGCGAAAGATGGTCTTGTCCGTTCAGGAAACCGCAGTGCACGATATTTTTTTGAAACTACCATAGACAGTGTTGAGGTGATAGAATCTTGTTTAAACCACAACCATGAAGACAAAATATTTGACGATTTTTAAAACAGACAAACTATAACCAATAGATCTTTGTCATATCTACACATAAAAATATGTAAATTATCACAACGGCACAAGACCCAAAGAAGCTAGAAACACCTTAAAGTGAAAATAAACTGTACAAAGTCGCTCTGAGATTCATCTAAGACTTTCAGTTATCTGAATGTAATACAATATAATAAAATATAATTAAACGTACGTATAGGTTCAATAAGCATATTCTTCAAATATTTATTTATTTTTCAAATAACGTTTTTCTTATTATTTAGATGTTGACAATTCTTGCAGCCTTAAGAATTTTTAATTTATGGTATTCATTTTTACTAAGCTATTTGCTGGTGGTGTTATTTTATGATTTATTTTAAGTTGACTATAATATTCATTCATTTTTTTAGCTATAAGTTTTAGTTTTTCTTTTATTATTCTGATATTTTTTATTTTTTATTACTTCTGATTAAGTATATGGTACATAGTTAATCCACTATTCCATACAATACCATTTCATTTATCAACCCAGAAAAAAAATTTTAACGTTTCCTTTCAATAGGTACGTAGGTATGTTATGACACTATCACTATATTCAAAGAAAGTATTTTTAATTTCATTAAATTTCCTTCAGCGTTCGTAGTAATATACTTATCGACAATTTCCAATTTACGTTTTCTTTAAAACGCATTTAACCGTGTGAAAATCTACCAGAAATAAAATGTTCTTAGAATAGTGGTGTTAAGACCTCAAGCGAAGTGAATTTTTCTAATAAAGCTTATTTTTCACTTCGTTTTGTGCACAGTGCCACATTAATTGGATTTTCTTTAACGGTTTTTATTACTTTGATAATTTTTCATTGCAACTTTTCAGTTTTTGCGTGTGGATCACCGTAAATTTATATATGGAGCTGCATGCAGTTGCTTTTTGATTAATTATATCTTTTGTTTTATTTCATATTTTTGTCCCCTTTAGAGTCAAAATTAATTACTTTGTGGGAATAATAATTATAGTTCGTCTAGAAAGAATCCGGAAAAAACAATGCTCCATTGTAATTATTTAGTATATATTTTAAATACTTGAATTGGAAAATTATAACAAATAATTCATTATATTTACTTTACATTTATTTACATTTAACTGCAAACACTTAATTAAACGTCGAGGGACACCCAGCGCCATAATTTTCGGTGATGGTAGCCCAAGACTGTAAAACTGACTGAATCAATCCATTTTTTTTATGGGGCGGCTCGTTCAACATCAATCTTCATTAGTCTTCATATGTTTTCAATGGGACTAATATCGGATGGAGCTGCTGGCCATGAAATTGTTGTCTCTTGGTGTTCTTGCACGTATGGCATTTTGCATTATCCAGCTGAAAACGGTTCCCTTTGAATATAAAGCATGTCCCATTTTTAAAAAAGTTAATTATTAAGAATACCAAAATACTTTTTACTATTACCGGTACCATTCACTATATAAAGAGGTGTAGCACCAGGTTGAGATTTTGCTCCTCAAACCATTATTTTGGTGGAAAATTTGTAAAGTCTATTGAGTTGTTTTCTCGTCGATTATTTTCTTTTAAATACACAATAGTTTAAGGGTTGTTGTTATAAACTCCCTCTTTGCGGAAGAGCCAAAGAAAAAACATTAGGGTGTAAATCGGGTAAACCCGCTGGCCACGGGATGTCCCCAAAGCGACTAATCAATTTTCGGAAGAATAATTATGGACGCAAAGTCATCGAACTCCTTGTTTTATGTGCAGTCGCACTATCCTTATGGAACCACGTGTGATGAGTACGATGGATGAGCTCGAAGTTTCGGCAAAAAAAATGTGTAATTATGGTCTGATAATTCTTACTGTTAACATTTGTCGCCTTGCCTCGAGAATTGAAAAAAAAAAAATGGTCCAATTATACCATTGTGTGGACAAGGCACATTAAACACTTAAGTACTCTGTGGCAATACATTTGTTTTTGGTGTTTTAGTCGAGGTTTGCTGGTTTTTGGTGCACTGTAAAGAGAATTTTGATTATTAACGTAACCTTTTAAGTGAAAATGAGCCTCGTCAATCCAAAATATTGGATTTACGGTACAAAATTTTTGTGCTTAAAACAATTTCTTTAAATTCTTGAATCATATGAATTTTAAAAGGATGAATAATCGTTCTAGGAAACCCCAGTGAGGCTGCTCTTTTTCGAATTGAAAGTTGTGGATTTTCTCGTAAGCTGTTTTCAACTACTTCAATATTGCTGGGAATCCTTTGAGACCGACTGGGCTCTGGCTGTGGAGTGTTCATAGCTGAAACAGTTGCCCGGAATATCTGCACCCAGGAACGAATTAAATTTACATTCGACGAGCAATTAGCTAAGAATCATTAATTTTGAAAAATGCCTCGATGGCGAACACTGCGACATCGTGACTGAGACATCCGCACGATCAGCGACTCCAACGGCGCAAACGTACCCACGCACCGTTTGTTACTTTTTGAAACAATCGTCTTTACAAACATAAATCTGCCACCCGGTGAAGTTTGTACCGACTATTAATCAATGATTTCTTTTTTCCGTTTTCTATTTTTTCCATGTTTTAGGTAATTTTATCGTATTTTTTGTTTGTATCCAAGTTTTTTCCATTTTTTTTTCGTTGAATTTTATAATTTTTTAAAAATTGTCGTTTTTTATTCGAGTTTCCACATTTTTTTCTTCTACTTTTTGAGATGTTTTTAGGGTTTTTCTTCTTACAGTTTTTTCGATTATTTTCCAATTTACTTCAGTTTTTCGTTTGTTACAATTTTTTTACCCATTTTTCTTCTTCCTTTTGTTTGATTATTCCCCTTTATCGACTTTATGCATTTTTCGTTTTCTTCTTCTCTGCATTTTTTGGTTTTCTCTTAAATTTTTTTTATTTTTCCGTATAGTCTATTTTTTTATTTCAATCGTTTTTTCCAGCTTTATTCTTATTTACAATTTTTACTTTCGATGTTTTGTCGCTTTTGTACATACCAATCCAAGGAACCTTTTTAATTTAATTTATTTAACAACTGAAATACGCCATGTTCTATTATTACCTTATATCGATTTTACGCATTTTTCGTTTTCTTTTTCCCTATATTTCTCGGTTTTTTCTTGTATGTTTTTTTATTTTCCCCTATAGTATATTTTCCTTTTTTTTTATTTCTGCCGTTTTTTCTAGATTTTTTTAATATTCTTTTCAAAATTTTTGTCTCTTTTGTTGATACTTTTCCTACAGTCCGAAAGAAAACAACTCCAAATAAGCACCATCTAGTGGGTGTTTTACTAATTTTTTTCTGATTATTTCTGATTTACTATTCGTTTTTACCGTATTTCTTCAATTTTCTCAATTTGTCCTTTTCTCAATATTTTTGCGATTAGATTTTGTTCATTTTTCCTGTATTTCAGATTATTTTTTTGCTTGTTTCCAGTTTTTTGTTTTTTTTTTTAATGGTGCAAGTTTTATTATTTTGTCGAGTGTTTTTTTATTTTTTTGTTTATTTTATTATTTCCTTTTTTGTTTCAAAGTTTATCCTACTTTTTATTATGTTTTTAATTTTTTCGGGTTTGTTGTTTTTTTTTCAGTTTTTTCCAGTTTTCACCTTTTTCATGATATATTCTTTTTTCTTTTTTTTTTAGTTTTTACTATTATGTTACATTTCTCTTTAGTATCTTGTCTATAACCAGTTTTTACCTATTTAGAACCATTGTTTTTTTACATTTTTCTGTTTTTTTCGATGTTTTTTTGTGTTTATATATTCTTATATTATATTTTTTCAAGTTTCATTTAGTTTTTTGGCTTTTTTTAATGTTTTTTCGATTTTCTATCATCAAGTTTTCATTTCGTTTTTACGATTATTGTCATTTTTCGTTTTTTCAGAATTTTTTCCAACTTTCTTAATTTTTTATTTTTATTTTGTCTATTTTAATAGAAATCCAAATAATCTTTCTAGTGGTTCTATTTATAAAACCAAATATAACGCCATTTACGAAGTGTCTCCGCAACCTAGATGTCAAATGCTGGAATAGATTTATGCCCATAAAATAACTTCATCTATTAAGAATTAAGAATAATAATATTATTTAAGTTTAAACCTTTCCTGAACTTCTACAAATAAATCAAAACAAATATTAGCCAAATCGGTCTAACAGTCTCGAGTTTTAGAGAGACTAACGTACAGCAATTCATTTTTATTTATATAGATTGCACCGAAACATATATGGGAATATATTTCTTTTATCGTTTATATCATTTAAATGTTTAAATTAAAAATAATGTTAATGTACCAAAAGTAGGCATTAATGAGATATCTTTTTTTGTAACATTACATTGATTTTTCAAAATTCTTCATCTCCGTTTTTGCAAGATAATGAAATATAACCACTTTCAATTTTCAACCCTTGTAACAGTGCATCATCGAGATAGTCAGTGCATAAATAACACTCCCGTTTTTTGCGATGTCTACAACTTTTATGATGATATGCCTCCAGTGGTAGATTTTAAAATGAGATACCTACCTTAATATGTTTCCGTAGCCATATCCCTGGTTCGAGCTATAGCTGTTCTATCCTCCTTTCCCCTTTTCGCATAAAAAAAACAACTAAGAGATGCACTTAATAGAAAATGGAAACGTTTCTAGAAAGTTATTCACCAAGATCTTAATTTAGATCGAGTGAAAATTTTTTATTGCCCTAAAACATAATATGGGATTGTTGGGATTAAATATTAAATGCACAACAAGCTTTATTACTAAAAGCGAAACTTTACTGTTTAATGGCAAATTAACATCCCGTGAAACTAAATGCATTTTCTGACCCAGTTTTCTCGTGCCTTGGGTGATTTTAATAATAATATTTAATTGTAAACCCTAAATTGAGTCATGTTTATTTTTCTAGATAAATGTTTTAGATACATGCCAGATAGCTATTATACGAGTATTAGAATATTTATTTTAAAGTTTGTTTAATAAAGTAACGTTAACTATAAGCCGAGATAGTCAACGAGAAATTGAATTACAACTACAAGTGGTCTCTTGTAACGTTTCTATTTTGTATTTTTTCTAACATAAAAAGGGCACAGACATAAAGGTGAGGGTTTATATAGTCTCGAACATAAAAGAAAAATAATTATATGAGTATGTTGGATATCTATAGGGTGTGTACCGTTTTAGGTATACCTATAATAAACTTCGAATTTGGAAATTAAATTATTAAATTTATATTTGAATAAATATATATCAACGTTATATGTTTTTTACAATGTCTAAATTGTTGGTTTGGCTGCATGTCAGATTGGCCAAGAAGCAATAAAACTCTAAAATTGGGGATTAGCCAAAAGGAGTGTCGACTCCCCACAGGTATTAAATTAAGGTTTAACACTACCCCGTAGGTATTAAAAAACCGATTTTTAGAATATAATAATATAATTTGAAATAAGTTTTGTTTGTAATACTCTCAAAGCTGTCTGTAAAAAACCTGTGTGGTATTTAGTTGTATTTTTGATTTTTTAATATGCAGTGTGCTACTGTTATTTTAAGTCAGCAAGAAGACAAATTGTTGGTATTGATTAACTAATTTTACTAAGGCTAGCGTTAGCAAAGAAAAAACAAACTGAAAGCTGAAAACGACTGAGCTTTGCGAAGATTTATTCCTAGATGAGCTATGAAAGCCGTATCATTCAATTCATTAAACAAAATTCTTATGCTCCCTATGACACGATAGACCGGCAGTGTGTACCTAATTCAATGGAGAGAAAAGCTTGCAAATATGTTACAGAAAAATCATCAAAAATAATTTGTAATAGATTAAAAGAAAATGCTGATACAGGTATTAATTTTGAAGATATTCGTAAAAATATACATATGTCAAGAAAAAAACTTTTACTGACTGTTCCAAAAACCGTAGTGAAAGTTTTAAGTGCCATAAATAGTCTTTTAAATCTGAAATTTTTGTGTTCATGTGATATAATTTATTACTCAAATATTTACCACAATAAATTAAAAAATGGAGACTTGATTTTATGCTTTGCTGCCAGATACAAAATTAGATAGGTAGATACTTAAAAAACAAAAAAATTGAAAACAAAAAAAAAATGAGACAAAATTTGAAAAAAACCGAGAATGACAAAAGACATTTGTGTTAGGCGGTACGAAGTTCGCTGGGTCAACTAGTCCAAATATATATTTAGTTTCACGAGTCTCCTTTTAGATACTCAGATTGTTCTGTATACGAAAATGACAAGGGCTAATAGAACTATAAAAAAATAAGAAAAGAAATCACCGTTGAAACTGATTACTTAAAAAACAAAAGCTACAGTATATCTGCATTTTATTAAGTCGAACAAATTTGTTTTAAATATGTACCAGTTAATAAGCCGATAAAACTAAAAAAACTAACCAAATTTTTGGGTTCTATATTGTAACGTACAACGCCAATTTGTGGCGTAATTAACCCGTAGCTAGCTCCAGGGTGGTGGCTTCCTTCTGGTTTTTCTATTGACCTTTCCCAAACAAATAATAAGGGCGCCAAAATACAGACATACAAATGAAAGAGGTTAAATCAGTTTAAAATCGTTTATTCAAGAATATATGAATTTGAATATTATCAAGAAATTAGTTGTTTAAAGTGATTAAATAGTTTTTCTTATCTTTTTTTGGATTCTTCCTCGAGACTGGTTGTGGACGGCGGAGATTAGGTACGGAACACCGAAGTCGATGGCAAGATGGTTTCTTAAGCAACACTTCAAGATTCGGTTCAGGACCTGATGTCGAAGGCAAGATGTTTTCTTTAGCAACACCGGTAGAAGACAGCAAAAAAATAGTTTCTGATTGGCCAAAGCTTCCTTGGCAAAAAATTGCTTTCTGGCTACTAATCCTAACATAGGACCCTTCAATATTTGGCAATCGGCCTATGAAATAAAAATGAAAACCGTCAAAATTCCGTCTCACTAAACCTTAATTTCGATTACAATCATTCAAGGTTTCTCCAAGTTCGAGATAGAAAAAAAGTTAATCACTTGAACTGTTTACTTATTTTTAACACAATAAAAACTGATTTATAACAATGATTGTAATCGAAATAATTTAAATGTTAGAACAATATAACTATTATATTCAATAAAATAAATTCACCAAGTTTTTGACTATTACTAAATAATTTTAAACAATTTAATTTTTACTCACCACGAAGGGAGAAGGTATTTGAAAGGACTGCAGACTTTGAAGCACAAATTGTAAAGAAATTAAAATAGCGACACTATTCACGAGTGAACTAAAAGTTCCCCTCTTATTACTGAAATCAAGTCTGTGACGACTCTATAGACGCGGAATGGTAAAAATCAAACAGTACGTAGGCCAGGCCAAAAATAACGTAGCAAAATAGCCGAGATATTATAGAAATTAAATAATAAATAGGCCAGGCCAAAAAAATAACGATGTAATCGTTACAATATGGATGTAGTAACACCCCCGCTAATTATTTTTTAAATATCTTCAATGTATAGAATTTTCATTTCTACAGTTTTATTATATGTATAGATTAAATGTAATATTGATTTATCCACTTTACCTGAAATATTACCTGATCGCTTTTTTACCTAAACATAACTTAATCCTGAAATAATTTGAATACAATGCTCAATCGAGCTGAGTTAGAAATTTGTTGACCATTGATATCGTGGTCGAGCTGATTGCCTTCCGTTGGTTTATGGATTCTATTATTACGTTAAAATAAATAACATATAATTTAATAGAAGTAGTTAGAGGTAAAAAATTTACGAATATTACAGTGAAGTATTCGTTGTCTACCTTCTAGAAACGTAAGGAATGAAAATGGCAAACAAGTTTCAACACAATAACAAAATAATCTACCGTAGAATTTTCAAATTCTAAGAAAAGCTTTCCGCTTGATGAATAGCGTGTATTGTAGCGATGAAATGAGAAGTGAACCAAAATGAGAAGAATAAACCCGCTCGGCTCACTTCTGCAACTCGACAATTCATCCCAGTTATAAGCTATATAAAATATCGATGCAAGTTCTCCCTATACGAAAATTGTTTCGGTAATTCTCTATATAATTGCCGAAGAGAGAGAAACAGGCACAGTGGATTAGTGATACTGACGTAAATTTATTGGGATTTTCTTTTAACAGAAATAAAAAAAAGCATTCGGTTCGATAGCGGAAAGATTATTATTATTATTTGTATCAAGTAGATATTTTGGTATTGTTTAAAAAGTTACTAAACTGAGATACATGCAAATTTTGCGAAGTGTAATACAAAGTATTCTGGATCAATGTACCTACCTGTTTTTGTATAGAGAACCTGCATGCTCTTTGTGATTATGTACTAGCGCTCATGGTGACAAAATTTAGCATTTATTATGTGACAGAAATTGAATTTTATACCACTCGCCATATTAATAATAATACTAATAATAATAATAACAATACCGATGAAATTGTTTTGTCACAGTTTATACCAAAATTGGAATTTTTGAAGTTATACTTCTATTCATGCACTCGATTTGTGTGGGGTTAAATGAGAAAAATCATTACATATGTAATGGTGTGAGTAAGAGAGAGAGACAGAAACACATATAAGGTATATTGGTCGGTAAAAACAAAGATGAAATATTTACCACATGTTTAGTCATAACTAAAATACCGTTTAAACATTCAGTACATTGAAAAGAGATAGATATAAAAAAAAAGTCTAAGCTAATGTTTTGGAATATCATAGTGACGTATTACATTGTGTTTGACAGATTATTTTATAATTCTGTCACGTAAGTAAACATATAAAGTTTAGTATTTTATATTAATAATAATATTCAGTAATGAGTATTGTATTGTAGTCCATACTATCGTCACATGGTTGCATTATATCCTGCACTATGCTTTTGAGGTTGTTGGCTACATAAAGAAAGTTGTTAAGAATAGTCGAAAAGTGCATTCCGAACAGACAATAGATAGAAAAAGTACAACTCGGTAAGTATTCCAAATGGGTTCAATTTATGTACTCGGGGTTTTTGGGGTCGCTGAACACGAATATCATGATGTCGAAAGTCTCCGCGGCACTTGGTGCATAGAGTATTTACCTCTTTTCCTGGTGTTTTATGTAAATTCTGTACAAAATTACACTTGGAACTCGGCTGTTTTTTGGGTCGCTGAATACGAATATGATAATGGCGATGGTGTCCGAAACACCTGGTACTTAAGACGGACCTCGTCTCCAGGAAATGTTATGCAAATTTGATACAAAATGAGTGTGTACTCGGTACTAGGAGTTTTTGAGGTCGCTAAACACGTTTATCATATAATTATTTTGCTAAATCATTCGCATAAAAGTTTATGAATCCGGGCGCGTGCATAGAAGTATAACTTCTGCCGGCAGTCCCACTGACTGCCACACTTTTTTTTATTTTAATTATTATATTGGCAAGTTAATTCATAAATATGGTATTTAAATATAAAAATGAAATAATATTAAAGAAATGTTTTAACTTAAAAAAATCAACTTTTTATAATAAGTTTTAATTTTTATTATATTTATTACAGAATTTTAGTAAAAAGACTGTTTGTAATAAAATTATTAAAAAATGTTCTCCAATTGTTAAAAAGCGATTTAAAAATAAAAATAATTGTTACTTTTCTTCGATTTAAAAATCGGTTTTTGTAAGTTTACTAATACAAAACACATGTGATATATATCGTTAATATATGTTAAAGATGTTTGCAATTCAAAAGGATATCACTTGTAGACCGGTTTCGATGTATTGCGCCTCATCAGTACAAGGAAGATATCCGTCCAGAAGCTCTAAGAGCATCTAGACTAGAGATATGTCTGACATCACACAAATACATTGGCTTCAGTAAAGAGCATCTAGACCAGAGATATGTCTGAAATCACACAAATACATTATCTTAAGTAAGAAATACATTACCTTCAGTAAAGGAGATGTCGCTATTATCGCACTTTTAACATTTTCTTTACTGAAGATAATATATTTGTGTGATTTCAGACATATCTCCAGTCTAGATGCTCTTAGAGCTTCTGGACGGATATCTTCCTTGTACTGATGAGGCGCAATACGCAGAAACCGGTCTACAAGTGATATACTTTCGAATTGCAAACTAAAATGGTTAGTTTTATTTTGCAGATATACTAACCCCGTTTAACTTTGAACTGTAATTCAATGTCCGTGGGGCATATAGCCAGGGAAGTAGCTGTTGGTTCTTAGTAAACGGTCTATGTTCTTTGATTTTCAAAGACTCTGTAAAACGTTATAATAGTATTAAACTATTATTACCTTTGACATCTATTTGATAAACGCTTTACTAAAATGACAATTGATTAGCAGAAAATCAAGTAGATAACCCTAAAAAGCCGTGAGTTTTTTTTGTCAAATAGAATTTCAGTTTGTGATTAGTTATGGAGATGTCGCTATTATCGCACTTTTAACATTTTCTTTACTGAAGATAATGTATTTGTGTGATTTCAGACATATGCTCTTAGAGCTTCTGGACGGATATCTTCCTTGTACCTACTGATGAGGCGCAATACGCCAAAAAGTAAAAGACCAATGTTAATTTTATCAGAGATGTTGTAGAGATGATTCTGGCAATACACCTTTCAACATGGATTCTAACGCTCACAATATTATAAGTATAGTCCATTTCATCGTTTTTGGCCGATTTGATATTAGAAACCACTGAAATAAGATTAAACTATCACTACTATCAGTGTGGTTTGACATCTACAAAAATTTGACATTAATAATTATTAAATTCAACCCTTCAACAACGAGCCGTACATGACAGTTACTGGGAATGTGAATTAAATCAAGACTTCCGTATTGAATACTTTTTATCTACCGGTGAAACAAGATGCAGTTACGTAAGTGTTGTATTAAAAAACAAACGTCCTTATTTAAATTTCTAACTTGCCAGTATCAGTGAGAGATGTAACTCTAAATTTACTTCGAATATGATTTCTGTCATCGGCCAAAATCGGTGAAATGGACTATATCTTCTATTTCATCTTCAGTTAAATGTCCACCATGTAAAAATGGAGGTGTTACAATAATAGCGTTTGGTACATCTACCGATTTTTTTATTTCAGGAAAACCTTTATCTGCCATAACCTCATCACTTGGTTCCAGTAATTTAAAAAAACTACTATCGTTAATAATGAGATGGTCGCTAGATCTTCCACAATAGCAGTCCGATTTAAATGAAATTAAGGTGTGATTTCCAATAAAAATTTTACGGTGTATCCTGATTTATAATCAGAATACATGTAATTTCGTACTAACACGAGACAAGGTTTATTTCTGTACAGTCTATTATCACTCTACAATTAGGGTAATGTATTTTAAATGATGGTGGCATAGTTTCTTGAATTTCCTCTTTGTTTGGCTAGAAAATAAAATTGATAGTTTTTTGTCGAGGTTCTATCAAATGAGGATGTGATGAAAACGAATAAAATTTTATATTTAACCCGGTTTTACTGTATGTATTATGACAAAACAAAACATAACAACCGATGTTACCAGACCTTTGCTTTTTTAACGTATTTTCCACTCATAATCACTTTATTAAAACTTACTTTTAATATTTATTGTTTCGATGAGTTATTGTCATATATTTACGTATTAAATTTGTAAAAATCACAAAGGAATAATTAATAAAAAATTACATGCTTCGTTAGCTAGTATTAAAATGCACGTTTATAAACAGCTTGTCCTCCCGTAGAAACTTACAAAACTAACGAGAGAGGCGCAACTAGTTGTTACGCAGGTTCTCTATAGATAAACATACGCATCAATTAGAACGAGATGGTCTAAATCAGTTTTTATACCAAATCCATATCTTTTTTACTCAATACAAAAAAAAGTACAATTAAAAAAAGAATTATTATTTTTACAAAGAAGTAAAAGCTCGTAATTTTTCGAATTGTGTGAATTCTTCTGATCCTTCTTTAAAATGTATACAGTTCTAATTTGTGCTTTTTGTTATCTGAGAATACTCATGTATAATAAAAATTTTAAAATTTATATTTATTTATTTTAAAGATTTAATTCATGTTCAAATATGTTGAAACTAGAAACACTTAAGAACAGGCCTACACACACTCGTCAAAGATTAACAACTTAACTCCAGGACCGCTTTCTGTGCCAAATTGAAGAACGTGTTTCTCATTTACAGCTTCAATGAGGCCTGCAGGTCAGCAAAAAAGTATACGTTGTACGTTAGGGGAAATTTACGAGTTTTTGGTTATCTGCTCAAAATAAAGTTGACCAGCTACATTGTTACCTTAGTAATTTGCAAAATATTATATTTTCGAATTAGACCATCATTGGACTAAGATCAAATGCGCATTAAATTTATATTCTCAGAGCAACAGTATTAGAGCAAGACTTCAGGTAGCCACATCTATCCCAATATATCAATAAAAGACCATAATTGATCAGTCTACTAGTAGACCCACCATTAGTTCAGCCAAATTTACCCAAAAGCCAAAACGCAAAACATACTGCATATGAACATTAACAAACATCTGCGGGTTAAATGCTAACCTAAATACAACCCATCACTATCTACAATCTGTAAAACCTCACGTTCTTGCTCTAACCGAAACACAGGTTTCTGAAAAAAATAGCCTAAATCATCTTAAATTTCCAGGTTACGAATTTTACCACCAATTCAAACGGCACCATGTATGTTATTGCGTAAGAAGCTTACTTTCCTGCTCTAGATTACCTGTACTAGAAAACAACAAAAACATAATCCTTTGGTTAAAATTAACACTAAAAGCCTTTAGCAAATTTATATGTTGTATTTATCGGCCATCAGACGATAATTGCGACGAACTATCTGACTATTTATCACAAAAGATCGATTACCTTAATAGTGAGTACCTTTCTGATAAGATAATTGTGCTTGGGGACAGTTCACAACAAAAAGTAGCTTAAGTCCAACAAAAAGGGCATGTAATGCAGGCTAACTAAAGAGTTTGCAATCAGCCATGGGCTGTCCCAACTAATCGACAAGCCAACTTACTTTCCCAGACCTGCCAACCAAAGTTCTAATACTCTGGATCTTTTTCTGACCACTCACCCTAAACAATATAATGTAAAAGTTCTGTCTACCCTAGGTAATTCTGGACATGCTGTAGTAGAAGGTACAACTCAAGAGAACTTTTTGGAATTTACAAAAAGGCAGATTGGGAAGGCCTCCGAGACTCCTTTGAACTTTTCCGTGAAAGCCAGTCTGCTTTATCAACGAAGATCCATCGGCAGTTTGCAACAGTATAACTGAAATCATTCAGTGTGCCATGGAAGCTTACATTACTCACTTTACCAAAAGCTTGAAAGCGAAACAGAAGGCATGGTTTAATAAAGATTGTAATGTAGCTCTGCAAGCTAAGATCAAGTTCCACAAAATCCATTGGAAAAAACAAAACAAGATGATATAAAGGCTAGAAAACAGATACAACACCACTATTTCCAATTACAAAAGTCTCTTTGACGCTCAAATGAAAGAGAAAGAGAAAGTAATGTCAAACCCTAATAAAAGCCGGTCCTTTTGAAATATCGCCAAACTTATCAATAACAATTTTACAAATAGTTTGTTTCCTCTTCTTACAGCAGATGACGACTCAATAGTTACGTTCTCTACAGAAAAGGCAGAACTCTTTGCGAAAATATTCTCTTCGAACTCGACAACATGGAGCTACCTTCTATTCCACGGGCTTCTCACACAATAAAAAATATCATATTTAGAGTTAAGCGGGAGCAGAGAGTCCTTGCTACTCGAAATATCAACAAAGCAAGCGGCCTTGATGAAATACCTGCTTTACTCTTAAAGGCATGTGCTTCTGAACTATCGCCAGTTTTTACTAAGCTATTTAAACTATCATATGATACTGGTATATTTCCAGAATCCTGGAAAACTGCCCGAGTACAATCAGTCCCTAAGAAAGGCTTCAAAACCTGCCTTCTAACTACAGACCCATAGCTCTTCTATATGTTAATATCAAAACTATGGAGAAATACATCAATCACAAGAACCTAAACTACCTTAAGACACACAACCATTTAAGTGACAGGCAATATGGTTTTCGCCAACAAAGGTCAACAGCCGATCTACTAGTGAGTCTATGTAACTCATGTCTCAAATAGTATCACTAGACATCTCAAACGCATTTGACTAAGTGTAGCATGCAGCTCTTTTGAACAAACTGCCTTCATACAGACTCTCGCAAAACCTTTGCAAATGGATATTCAAGTTTCTCTCCAACAGACACATCCAAGTTGCCGTAGATGAACATTCCTAAAACTTCCACAAGATCAACGCTGGAGGTCCCCAAGGCTCTAGCTCCTACTCTATTCCTATTACACGTTAATGATCTACTAGAAATCACAAATAACCCGATACATGGTTTTGCAGATGATAGCAACCTACACGGTAGCAAAGGGCACAACTCGACTAATAAACGACAGCAGTAGGTATCACTAAAAACCTAGCCCCATTGACCCACCGAAGAGCAGTGTCTGATCTTTCCCTGTTTTACCGATACTTACACGGAATTTTCTAAGAAGAACAATTATACTGTTCAGTGCCAGACATCGAGAACGGATCGATTCGATCGTTCCTTCGTCTCCAGGGTCTCCAGATTGTGAAAATGCTTACCTTCCCACGTCTTCCTCACTCGTCCCAATTTGCAGATCTTTAAATCCCAAATTAATAAATTGTCTCTTCTGCCCAATTAGATGTTCTCGGTATAGGTCTATACCTACGAGGACTTCAAAAAAAAAATCTTCTTAATAGGTACTATTCTGGGATAAAAACACTATTGTTACTACTTCAACTCCTTTAAAATAAAAGGTGTGGCTGTTTTGAGGTTATCTGTATGTTGACAAGTTCTAAATCCGCTCCAATGCTTGTGGGACCAGCTCCAAAAAATTGAAATTTCGTTATTTATAATTTTAAATCGCATTTCGTTTATAAAAAAATAAAAACATACCGTTGTGGTTATATATGTAAATGAGAGGCATGTGAAAACCAAAACTTTATACTATAAAAATGCGATACAAAATGAAACAAGGTAAAAATTAGTCAGAAAAAAGGCTAATATCCACTTAAACGCTTTACATTTTTTAATTTGTAAATCCATTCAAACAGCAAGGTAAATAAGCATAACTTAAAAAATCCTTTTTAACTGTTTCGTTTACTAAGGATACTTTAAGAAGTAATTTTTAACAAAATACCGAACTAGCTACTAAAAGGCAAAATTCCGTTTATTATCTTTCAATTTAAAAGGAAATTTACATAAAAGAAAAGAAATGGAAAACTCGACTGCTTTATTTGACAAATTGCCAGGTCAAGTAATTGTGGCGGCTTATATTTCTCAACAACGTTTTTCCATGTACCTTATTTTCTGGTAATTCATTTGAGTATCACGTCGGTGTTTTTTTCAGAGAACAGATGGTGTAATAATATTGTAGTGTCAGAAACGTTGAGTCCATGTGTCAGCATAAAAGAATGAGTAGTGAAGTTAGTTGTTAGTCTAGAGAATACAATGTAAGTGTATTCTGAGTATAATTTTGGTGTCAAGTATTAAAATGTAACATGTTACACAACATATTCTATAATAAGATAATATTGTTTCTATATCTTGTTTATGTTTTTTATTATGTAATATTTGTACGAAATGGAAGTCCTTAGTCTAATTCGGAAATATAATAATAGATAAAAATAGATGGTCAATATGGGGTAAATGTGTTAACACTATATAAGTTAAACAATTATTATCAAAAGTACTCTCCCCAACGCATCCACTACCCATGGGTAAATATTCTTTGGACTCGATCAAGTCTAAATAAACCCTTCATTTTTTTTCAACCGTCCTAATAGCGAAAAAGTTGATTGAGATCGCAGTTAACTTACAAATCAAGTGACACGGCCATTTTTTCAAAACGTAATAAATTCAAAGATAACAAGGTAAGCCCCAGTAAACATTGTCTGTAGTACTATAAAATGGTCCTATTTATATATTCTTTTCATATAAATACCTAACTAAAAGTATTGTAATAATAATTAGTAGTAGCAAATACATTTCCTTTTACCATGGCAGGGTAAATGCAATATAAATATGTAACATTGACAACTGTTCCACAGGAAAAGAAATGGTACGCTGCTATAAGAGAAAAATGGCAAAACCGAATTATTCGATTGATGATCTGAAAATAGCTATCCAGTAATATCAAGCAGATCGTCATTGTATAAGGCTTCTAAGTCCTATAATACACTGTATAGTCTCGTGAAAGGAGTTAGCAGCATGTTTGACTACTATTAAGAAATGGGGATTTGGATTATTTGAAAACGAAGTTATAGAACAGGTTTCTATTAAGTAAAAAAATAAAATTGAAATTCCTTTTAAAAACGGGGCAACTGGTACCGATTGGTTTCTAGGTTACAAGAAATGACACAACTTAGGCATTAACATTTTTTTGTACAACTGTCATTAAAAGTGACACTTTTAATGATAGCAAACAATGTTAAAAACGATTGTTTACATAGCAGCGTGTTAAAAATACTTTTAACACGTTGCCATGTAAACAAGTTTACTTTTAACACGGTTTAGTTTACTTTTAACACGGTTTGATTTATTGTCATTGCAAATTCGCTCGTTTCATTATCAAAATAGGGAAGTTGTACAAAAAACATTGTATGGTATTTGTGTTAAAAGTGATTTTATTTTGTTCGTGAAATTGTTCAATTCGCTCCGCTCATTTCACAAACGTTTTCACTCACAAAATAAAACCTCACTTTTAACACTCATATCATAAATAACTATTTAATAAGTGGAATATGCACGTAAGAAGGCAGCAGATCCTTTTCTAGTCATGAGTTACTTTAAACTGTTAAAAACTCTTTAGAAGTTGGGACTTGAAGTAAAAAGTTCACAAAATTGGAATCTTGACGAAAGCAGCTTTTCCATCGATCCAGGCAAAACAAAAGTAGCTGGAAAAAGGGGATTGCCATGTTCTCTTGTTACTAGTACCCCAGGTTGAGAAAATACGACAGTGTCCTTAATGGCAAATGCAACTGGTCAGAAAGTACTGCCATTAACAGTTTTTAAAGGAGTAAATATTTAAGACCAATGGCAAGCTACTGATGATGTTTTTCCTAGATTATCGTATGCAGCAAAAATGGGTTAATAAATGCTTAAATATTCTATAATTACTTTAAAAACAATGTTATTTCTGCTATAGTAGACAATAGACTCGTCCTAATGATATATGACGCACATGTCACTCATGTTACTCCAGCAGTAATTGAACTGGCGAGAAATGAAAATTTTCTTAAGTTACTTTTCCAAACAACTTAGCTTTTACAGACCCTTGATTTGGCTATTTTTAAGTTAGTAAAAACTGCATCGGATTTAAAGTTGGTAAAGTGGCAACGTTAAAAGGTTGGTCGAAAATTGCCTAAAAATATGTTTGCTACTTTTATTGCAAAAACCTGGAAAGAAACTGAACCAAGTATTATTGTCAATGGATTTCGAAAAACTGGCATTGTAACCTATGATAATAAAGTAGTTCCAAACAAATAAATAATGCTTAAGCTTAAAAACTATGGGATGGAAGACACTTAAAATTAACCAATCCTTAATGTTTTTAGTCATTAGAATACCGCAAATAAACTTACTACAATTATTGATACTGACAATGGTTTACTAAATAAACAAACTGGTCCATCAGATAAAGAACAGGTTTAATAAACAATCTTGTTCATAAAATCAACAACCATTTAATAAACAACTTGCTAGCTCATCAACTGAACAACCTGGACCATCAAAAGAATAACAACCAGTTTTATCAAATGAAAAG
This sequence comes from Altica lythri, assembly GCA_964028335.1. Lineage (NCBI taxonomy): Eukaryota > Metazoa > Arthropoda > Insecta > Coleoptera > Chrysomelidae > Altica > Altica lythri. Next base: position 40,514,436 of record OZ034801.1, read on the forward strand.
TTTAGCAAATCAAATGATCAAATACGTTTAAAACCAATAAGCTTTGAAATACTTAGAATGTGTTCGTCTACATCAGCTGACACCTAAGGTACCAAAAAAATAGCCTCTGGAGCAAATGTTATTACAGCCCCAATGGCACCTACTAGTACAACACTAATAGTGAAATATAAAAAAAAAATAACAAATAAAGTAAAAAGTTAACGAAAACAAAGTTCATCCAGTAAGTCTAATGAAGAACCACCCTCTTACGAACAATTATACCACGATGAAGAATTTTTAGTTGAAGTTTAAGAATACAACTCATTAAAAACTTTTACGAAAGCCATAATATGGAAGTTGGTGTAAATTCAAAAAATTTCTTTAAGGGTTGTCATTGTAATTGATATATTAGACAACTTGCTGAGAGGTTTTCGTAGAAACCCTTGACTAAGCATCCAACCTTAAGTTAAGAGAACACGTGTGTCCGTTGCATGTGTTTGCTTTGTATCTTTGTTTCACAAGATTTATGTGTTTTTTGAAAGGCAAAGATTAGTTTTAGTTTTGTATATTTTGTATACTTTCTAATTTTTAAGAAGCATTTTTTTAATATACGTCGAGCGAGCCAGTTGTGGCCGCATACTTACTTTTAACTTTTTGTAATATATTGTATATATGAAATAGATTGTTACCAAGTTCGTTGGAGTTTGTTTATTTCATATAATTATTAAGGTCCTTCGAAGCAAGTGTAGAATTCCCCTACAGAAGTAAAAGAGTTGGTTTTAGTACAATATATGACCAAAACAACCAAACACTTCGTGGGAAAAGTTATTAAAAAATGTGATGATGATGAGTGGGTTATCAAATTTTTACGGCACAAAAACCATAAGTTTGTATGGCCACTTATTGATGATACAGCTCTCGTCAAGAGTCAAAATATATTAAAAGTGCTTCCCTCGCCCTTAGAACACCGAAGAGAAACTAAGATGATGTTTAATGTGAAGTAGGAGTCAATCTGTGTTAAATATCCTTATTTTTATTTAATTAGGAATCTGTAAGAAAGAAATAAACTTTTTTATATTTTATTTTTCGGTTTGTATTTAAAACTTTATTATTGCTACACAAGTACACAAATTTAAAAAAAAAAATCTATTTACATTAACCCTTTAAAATTGTGCCGTGCAATTAATAGTAGAATTAAATCACATTATCACGTTTGCCCCAACACACGAGGCAAATGTGATAGAATGATGTCACTTAGTCCAAAAAATATAGTTAAAAACATATATTTTTCCAGCTTATTTCTCTCTCAAAGATAGCATAAAAACCATTGATTCCATTAGAATTCTTTGAGTACCATACTCCTTCTTTTAGTTTAAGGAAAGCAAACAAATACTACCGAAAAAACTCGTGTAATAAAAATAAAAATAATAATAAAGTTCTTTTATTCCATCAGAGTCTATAAACCAAAATTAACAGTTTTAATTTTCGTTTGGTAAGCAATATCCGTTCCAGGTAAGCTTGCTGCTCTCTATTATGAATCTGAAAGTTATGTGTTGTCACTGACACTGCAGCAGAAATTGCAAGCTACACTTTAAAAATATAATTTAACAAACGCTTTATATTCGATCAAAAATAAAAACCGTATAAAGATAAAGGAACCAGATAATCAAAACTTTAACACTTTTCTTAGGAAGGAGAAACAACAAAACATCGAAAACAGATTTTATTTCGCGTTTTGCTGTAATAAGCTATTTCTCGGAAACGTTTGAGTCTGGAAATAACTTATAACAGTATTGAGTCTGGGAAACGTTAACTGCCCGCATTGCTCTAAAAAACATAACATACAGATTTTTAAAAGATTTTATCTTTAAATCTACAAAATCTTATAGGCTTTTCACCACTCGGTAATTAGTTGGTATTCCTTCTCATCCCAATCGGGTGACTTAGTAGGCTCTAAATTACTAATTGTTCTTGCACATTTTAGCTCTTTTTATTTATATTTAAGAATGTCCTCATAGGTAAAGACCTAAATACCGAGAACATCTATTGGGACAGAAGAGGCAATTTATTAATTTGGAATTTAAAGGACAGCAAATTAGGACGAGTGGGGAAGACGTGGAAAGGTAAGAAGTTACAAAATCTGGAGACCCTGGGGATTAAGGAACGATCAAATCGATCCGTTCTCGATATCTGGCTTTGAACAGTATAAGGGCGCATGGAGTTGGTACGTCTCGTTACACTGGCTTGTCAGGCATTATAGAACGTAGTTCTTCCGAGCAGTATTCGTTTAAGTATCGGTAAAATACTGCTCTTTGGTGGGACAATGGGGGTAGGTTTTTGATGATACTGGTATCGTTTATTAGTCGAATTCTCTGTATTGCATCAAGAACTCTAGCATTGACGAAGCCGCCGATCCCCATACACGCGAGCAGTATTTAAAATTATGTCTAATTTATTTGGACTTTGTAAAGAGTAGCTTAGTTGGATGGAGAGAAATATTTCCGAGCTCTAAAAAAAGCCTGATTTTTTTCCTGCTGCAATTTCTATGGTTGCAATATGTTCGTTCCAGAGTAGGTAAGTCCTGGAGTCTCTTGCTACTAGTGTCTGATCGTTCATTGTGATGGATAAGTCGTATGTTTGTCTCTTGTTGGATGGACAACATGACTTTGTCTTGGAAGCGTTGAAATGAACTCTCCAATCGCCTACAATTCTTAAATCTTGATTGAAAGAAGCCCTTGTGGATCTTCTTTCCTCTTCCAGAATACCTAGGGATATGGTACGGTTGTGCGTTTTGCTACAGTGTGGGTTGCTTTCATTTGCAAAACCGTGTATCGGGTTATTAGTGGGTTCTAGTAGATCCTTAATGTGTAAAAGGAATAGAGTAGGAGCGAGAGCCGATAAATGAGAAACTTCAGAAACTCTATCTACTCAACTAAGATGTACCCGTTGGAGAGAAAGTTGAATATCCATTTGCAAAGGTTTGGAGAGAATCAGTATGGAGGCAGTTTGTTCAAGAGAGCTGCATTCCACACTTCATCAAATGCTTTTGAGATGTCTATTGACATATGTTCAGATATGAGTTACATATGCTAGTATATCGGCTGCTGACCTTTGTTGGCGAAAACCATATTGCCTGTCACCTATAAGTTGTGTGTCTTAAGGTAGCTCAGGGTCTCGTGATTGACCTTTCTTGGGGACTGGTTGTACTCGATCAGTTTTCCAGGATTCTGGAAAAATACCAGTATAATATGATGGTTGAAATAGCTTAGTGAAAACTGACGAAGTTTAGGAGCACAAACCTTTAAGAGTAGATCAAGTATTTCATTAAGGCTACTTGCTTTCTTAATATTTAGAGTAGCAAAAAATTTCTGCACACGCTTAACCATAAATGTAATATTTTTTATTCTGAAGTAAGCCTGTGGAATAAAAGGTAGCTCCGAGTTGTCCTGTGGGTTTAGTGTCGAGTTCGAAGAGAACATTTAGACAAAAAGTTCTGCTTTTCCTGTGAAGGACGTAACTATTGTGAGTGGAGGCAACGAACTATTCTTTTACGATACGCACGAAATGACAAACCATTAAATTTGTTACATCACGTCGTTACGTAGATCAAAATAAAATCATAAATCGAAACCAAACTACACCTAACAACTACATATAGGTAGTAAATCTAAAATAAAACATTAAAATTTTATTTTTATTACAACATAGTACGAAACTAAAAATTTTACCGTACACAGCCGTGAACTGTTATTATGGTACTCCTGTAGAAATTCTAGCCTCACTAAACATTTAACTTGTACCGTAATTAATCAGTTTCCGACCTTTTAACGTAAATTACTATTACATTAAGCCTTAATTATGAATTGCATGTTACTTTATATTGATAAATAAATAACTGATAAAAGCAAAGTAATATTATATTTTAAAAATGGTAAGAACATTACATTGTATAATAAAAAAATAAAAAATGGGTAAAATTTTATAAAATATGTAATAAAAATAAGTAGCAGTAAAAGTATTCGTGTATTCACTAATTATTTATTAAATGCAGTAAACCGGTCAAAGATACATTTTCTCTCTGATCCAGAAATTTTTTTTCACAACTCGTTGATTCTCCAAAAAAATGCCATATGTTCAAAACCATGTTTTTTTCAAAAGTCCCTAAAAACATACTTAAGTAATAATATAATTTTATAAATGTGCAACGAAGATCGTAAATCAGGAGGATAACGGGTAGAACCGTAGTTAAAAGGTTTGTTCCAACAGAGCCACTCTGACTAGTACATGAACTCGTTCATAAAGTATAAAATGCGCAAGTCCTGTACATGTATTAGTTAATGGTTTATGGTCCTTGATGGAACGCTTCTATTCTTCTACTTTCTTATTTTTATTACTATAATAATAAATTTATTCTTTGTTGAGTATCGCAATGGTTTTTGGTTTTGAATAGTGTGAGATGTCTTACATTGACTCTAACATAGTTTTAAAAAAGAAGAAAAATGTCAGATAATAAACAATTTTTTTATACACAGTATTTTTCATTTAAATAATATTTATTACAGAAATTTCTGAGTTTGCAGAGTTTATCATTATGCAGCAAAGTTTAATTTAATCTGTGTTATAAAGAGTACAGAGTACAAATTAGCTAAAGCGCATGTCCTGATAAATTATCCATGCCTCGAACCAAGGATAGATTTGACCATACATAAACCCGTTCATGTACGAATCAGAACCTTTGTTGGAACGGCACTTTGACAGTACATGGGATTATTCGATGCTCTGTTTAAACGGTCTAATCGTACTGTGCATGACTCTTACGTCCTTCTGACAGTCAGGAGGACCGTGCAACTAATATCCCAATGATTGACACGAGAAGCTTCACGAGTGGTAGAGAAAATCCTGGGCAAGCGACAATCCATAGTCTTCATAAAACGACACTAGGCGAAAATTACTGCAGAGGTGCTTACACATAGGCGTAAAGATGTCAGAATGACAGGACATTGTCAGGTCAGAAAAAACATGAGTCAGATGAACTTAGTAGATGAAGACATCTGTCGATACTACAAAGGTGGCAGTGATAAATGCTACCAGCCAACCCAATTAATATCTGTCTAATATTATAAATTAGAAAAAACCAAAAATAACATATGCTTTAAACTAATGTATTACTTTGCCTTTTAATAACATTAAAAAACTACCTTCATTTATATAATATTGTATGTACAGGTGTCAAATATCTTTAAATTAAACATAAAATAAAATAAAAATGTCAGCGTAAAAATTTTGTTATTAAAAAAATATAGAATCTTTTGTAACATTAAAAATTTTAAAATTAATAAAATATTTCTTGGAGAAGATTTCATTTATATACAATGTTATGTTTGAGGCATTATCTTAAAATTATGTGTGAATTTGAACATTATTCAAATGTTTGTTACATTAAGGCCTCCAAAAAAGCATTTATTATTTACGTTTTTTTTATAAAATAAGTACGAGACATGGGCAGTTATTAATTGTCTTTACTCATGAAAGTTCACAGGGAGCGCTAAATTCACCTTTAATCTCCGGCATAGGGTTAAAATATAAAAAATGAATATTAAAAATAAAAAAGACAGTAATTACAAACTTATATACTTAAAAGGGAATATTCATTGGTTTTAATTCAAAAACACTTCAAAATGGATTATAAATAGAAAATAATGAAATTTCCCAACAAAAACCTAACCATATTTTTTGTCTAAGTATTTTTTCATATATATTTAATTTACTAGTTTTGATTTTAGCATTTATCTGTAAAAATGATAAATATTTTTTATTATTATTATATTCATTTTAATATGTTTTACAGTAATTGCTCGAGCTTTAAAGGGGAATTGCAAAAAATATTATTTTGCATATATTTCTTACATTTTATATGATAAAATACCATATAATTTATTTTAACAATTGTTAAAAGTTTTCGTTTCTTCAAATGTCCATTAATAAAGAAGAAGCAGTTGCTTTTTTTTGTAATATTATTATATTTACAATATTGTTTTTTAATCTAATCTAAGTAACCTGGCATGGTCTCACCTATGGAGCCCCATGTTTGAGCACTGCTTCCTATGGGAATATTGTGACCAGGTTCGGCACCAAGAGTCCTTACATGCACCCGTGCTTGCAGGACTCTAGTTTGTTCAGCTGAAAATCAGCATGCCGCTGATCCTCAGGTAGGCTAGAATCCAGGTGTCCTAAATTCCTTGAGTTACTGTTGCCACAGGGCAATTCCCTTTATAAGAGATTTGAGTTTCGTGACCAGCTCCTCAAGGTAGTGGTAGGATTCAGGATTCGTGTCACCGAAGATGAGGAACCGTTTATAGTCCAAGGCCTCACACTCGAATAGAATGTGAGTTGCCGTCTCATCGTCCATGTCACACAGTCGGCACAAGGTGGGTTCCTGTGTCAGAATCCCCATCCTCCGAAGGTGTAGTCTGAATGGTCCATGCCCGGTGAGCAGGCCCACAATTACTCTGATCTGACTCCTGCCAAGATCCAGTATGTCAGACGTGAGTTTTTTGAAGTAGCCTTTGAGCATCAGCTTCGAGTGCCTCAGCCCTACAGTGTTACTCCAGTGTTTGGTCGACTCTTTCCAGACCCAGTTCCTGACTTTGGTCCTTACCCAGGCTCTAGGCAGTCCCAATACAGGTTCTGGACCAGTAAATCGTGTATCCGCTTCCTTCTTGGCCAGAAGATCCGCGGTTTCATTTCCTTCAAAACCTTTATGCCCTGGTATTCACTCCAAGAAGACACTGTTTTGTCTAGCCAGTTCATTGAGGTTTTGTATGCACTCCCAGATCAGCTTGGAACTAACCCAGAATTGTTTTAAGGCCAGCAGTACAGTCTGGCTGTCTGAGAAGAAAGTTATCCTCTCACCTCTCCAGCCACGGCCTCGGGCGTGGTCCGCAGCCTTTAGTAAGGCGTATACCTCAGCCTGGTACACGGTTGACTCCGTTCCCAAGCTGAAGTGCTATATTGTTTTTTTTTAAGTAAAATATAAAAAAAAATTCTTAATTTGCAACAATATCACAATTAACGGTCTATTTTGTTTTAATATTTTTCAAAAGGTTTCAAGATAATGTGCAAATGTTTATTTTTATATAGTGTTTATGTTTCGACATAAATTGTGAATCATTTAAAACAGACAATGCACTTGTTGAATTTTCAGATTGCAAGTAAAATCGTTTGTTAAATATTAGTAACTTTTTAATTTAAATATACCTACATGAAAAAGTAAAAGTAAAAGTTAATTTTCAAAATAAATGTACACTATCATTCGTGTATCTACGTTGTGGAGTTACCTGGTAAAAAGCAATGTAAATTGCTTTAATTAAAAAAAATACAAAAATAAGATAAATCGCAAAAAAATTAAAAACAGGATTAGTTTAAAACTGAAAACAAGCAAAAAAAAAGATGAAACTAAAAAACCGGAAAAAACTAAAAGGTAATCAAAAAAGGAAAAAAAACACCCAAATGTAACAAGAACAGCAAACAAAAAATATGCAAAAAAAAACGAAAAATAAAACAGAAAAATAAGTTTCAAAACTCGGGTGCGATAACACCCAGGGGTGGCATTGTATTTCAATTTCTAAATAATAAAGTTAGGAAGTTCATTTGCAGAAAAATCAACAATACAGGAAAATCCAGCAAATATGAGAAAGACTGTAGAATTGGGAAAAAATCGAAAAATGAGAAAAATATAAGAAAAAATAGAAACAATGGAATAGCAAAAACCAGAAAAAAAACGGGAAAAAAACAAAAAATGGCTATAATGGCTTTTATCAATTTTATTGAAAAACCAAGAGGATAAAAAAACGGTTTCAAATGACACAAATTTGGAAAGAAACGTAAAATAAAACTATTGGAAAAAACTAAAAAAAGAAAAAAGGAATCTGAAAAAATTAGAAAATACAACAAAACAAGAAATAATAAAAATTTTAAAACAAACGAGAAAACTTTATAAAATTAACAAAAATGCAAAACAAAAAATCATAAAATAAAAAAAAAAGAAATCATTGATTGATAAAGGCGGTAGGTACCAAGTTAGCCGGGTCAGCTACTTTTATTATATTTATTGTATCACCACTATTTAAAATTTAATAAAATAAAAGTAATCATACCTAATTTGGTGCCCGTACTATCCCACATCAAATTTAATATTTTGTCATGACTACATCGAACTTGGTCAACAATTTCGAAAGTATTTTTCATCACATGCAAATAGCTATATGAATTACCATTTTTATGTTTCTTGTATGTGGAAAACTAAAATAAAATTTCATCAAAAACATACCCACGTAATAAATCAAGGTTATAAAAAAATATAATCTAGGACAACAATATTACCACTAGCTCAGCTGACAAGGGATTAAATGTTATATCTAGGATTGCTCCCTCAACAGATGTATGAGCAATTTTAGTTTGAGCTACAACGTTCCATATGAAAATGTTCTTCTCATGAGCAATTGCTAATAAGTTTGCATTTGAAGGATGCCAGGTTATTGCCTAATAAAAATATATTTATGTATTAATCTTCCTGCTTGAATTACAACAAAGATAAAAAAAAATTACTTTTCAGAGCATGTATTGATTAAGCATTTATATTATGAAAAGAGTGCTAAAGTTAACTGTTTTTACACGAACACGAGGATAAAAACTATATTATTTTCTTGTGTTTTTGACAATATATTTATTTACGACTGTCACAATTCTTATTAAACTTCTTCTAAAACTTTAAAGTGTTACTTATTATAAAAAATATTTTACTGGCCAAACATCATTAAACAGAAATTTCTAAACCAGCGTGCTAAGACCATTTGCATTGCATTAGTAAAAGTCTAGTTAACAAATGCTTTTTAGGTCAAAACTTTTACGCCTGATCCTAAAAATATGGTTCTGGTATCATTTGATTTGGAATCACATGTACGAGGGTTGTCTTTTTAGTTTTGCATATAGCCGCTAATAAGATGCCACCAATAGAATTTTCGGACACAAAGCTCAATCTTCTGATATCATACATCCAGAGTTTCATTGAGATACAACAAATTGTATAGATGCAGTAAATTTTTAAAATTAGTAAGTCGCTCGAAAAATGGATCCAACAAAGAACATTTTTGAGCAAAGAGATTATTTTACCAACAGCAATGTCTCTTTGTAATGATTTCTGTATTTGCGAATAAAGCACCACACTAGTCAATCATTCACCGCTGGTATTGAGAATCTGAAGGTGGTCGCTCCAGTCACAGTGACGGAACCATGCTAGGTTCACCCAAAACGGCAGTCATACATTGATACGGTTTATTAACTAATTAAGGATGAGATAGAGGCATCTATAGACATTTCAAGGACATCGACCCAAAAGATCCTTTATAAAGATCTGGGTGTTACGAAGTTGGTTTCACGTTGGAACCCTCATTTGCTCACAAAAGAGCAAAAAACGCTTTTCGTCGATTGGTGTCGAAAAACAGTGGAAAGGTTTAACAAAGGAAATTAAAAAAACGTTTAGTATTGTTAGTGGCGATGAACCTTAGATGAACCTAGAATCAGAAAATAAATGCCAATCCGCTGTCTGGGTGTTTCACAATCAGAAAAAAAGAACAAACATTATCCATTCTCGAAGGTGTCTTCCAGTTTGCGGCAAGTAGTGTTAGCGGTTTCTCCCGTTTGCGTTGGATCCTAATAAAAAGGGATAAGTACCTGACCTTATTCTTCTGGTAGTTGTGTTTGCGGGAGTCATAAAGAGAATGTATGTAGGTACTTATAATCCGCAATACGACAGTTTAGGAACACAGGTAAAAAATGGGTGTTATTTTGTTTAAAAATATGATGCTTGACAAGATTTAATCTTCTTAATGTTAATGGCATTACCTATTAAATTTGAATTGGAAATTTTGAATTTAAAATACCTACTCAAAGTAACTGACATTACCCCTTCTCTACTTCTCAAATTATTTATTTGAAAATTAAACTTACAATCATTCGATCTAATGCTTTGACCCAAGTTAGTGAAATTTACGATTTGTGACAAAGTTTTGTGATTAACGTTAATATGGAAAACAAAATTGAAACTATAGAAACAAAAAGAGGTAAACCTTGTGCAATCTACAGAGGCTTTTCCTATAGAAAAATTAGTCTGAATAAAAACAATGATGAAATAATGTGGTTGTGTCTAAAAGAAAAAACTCATATGTGCCGCGGTAAACTTATAAGTAGAAACAGTGTTGTCATACGAACAATAGATCACCGATGCGTCCCTAATGAAGCTGGTGTCGAAGTAAAAAAAAGCAGCTTTTCGAGCTAAAAAACGTGCGCGTGAAGAAGATACATCAGTAACACGAATATATATGGAGGAATTTGATGATATCTCAAGAAAGGGATACGAATTTATAACTGAAGTACCACAGCTTTGTAATATAAAGAGTTGTTTATATAGAAATACAGGTATTCAAAAAGAACCTTTAACAAGACGAGATATTCAGCTAGAAAATGATCTATTGCAAATGAACGATGGAAATAATTTTCTGCTGGCAGATGATATGGGCGAAAACAGAATTTTAGTTTTCTGTGCTACGAAGGCAAGGATCTGTTTATCAAATTCTGCACATTTTTTAATGGGTTGGTACATGGTACATTTGACCAATGTTCAGGGCAATTCGCGCAAATTTATACTATACATGCGGATTTAGGTAGTTCTCGCGTAGAAACCAATATTTTGCCGGTCGCTAATGCACTTCTGCCAAACAAATCTAAAGACAGCTACATCCGACTGTTCAGCTTGAAATAACGAAGTGGAACCCTTCACAAATTTCAATCGATTTTAAAGCTGCTGCAATATCAGCCATAAGAGTCGTTTTTCCAGAAGTGTTTATCCATGGGTACTAATTTCATTTTGGACAGAGCTGATGGCGAAAAGTACAAGCCGTAGGATTAGCGTCTTTGTATAATGATAACAATGGAATTAAAAACATCATAAAAACGTATGCTGCTCTAGCTTTTCTAAAACCGCAAGATGTTCAAGAGGGGTTTCTCTATATTATGGAAATAATTCCAGAAAATGAAAAACTGTCCAATTTCCTCGACTATTTTGTTGAAAATTGGCTAGAGAATTCTTCTATTCCAACTGAAATGTGGAACTGCTACAAAGTCAGGTATAGAACAAATAATGCAGTTGAAGGATGGAACCACAAACTCAATACGATGGGTCGATCTCATCCTAGGATAAAAGACTTGGTTAAAAGGTTAAAAAATGAAGCCGAAAAGGCCGAAATACAAATTTTGAGAGCGGAATGCAATTTGGAAAGTGTGAAAAGGAAGAAATTGTGTAGGCATTTAGATAAAAGGATTGAAAGTAACACCATCCTATATAATAATAATGGGGATATTAAATTTTTTTTAAATATAATTGTTAATATTATTAAATTAAAATAAGATGTTTCTGGTATAGTAAATATAGATTTTTCTTTTATATTAATGTGAAGTTATAATTGATAATTTGACAATATGTATGTTTCTTTTAAATTTCTAATTCTACTTCGATAAAGACAATCTTAGAATTTAGGTTTATGTTAAACAAACAAGGATTTTGATTGGCGGTACCTACAGTATTTATTTTAGCACAGTATGTGTACTTTTTTTAATTTTTTCGTTATTTAACCATAAAATAAAAAGTAATAACAAAAACTCTTTAATTAAATTAAAGATATGCTTAAGCTTTTATTTATCGATAAAAACCCACTGGATGCGATATTTTTTCAATTTCTCCTTAATCTCATTTTAATAATTTCTTGTTTGTATAATTTCTAAATTTCAAAAATTTCAACAATTTTTTCTTTGTAACAATTTTCGATTACCAAAAATTATTGCAATTTAGTCTTTAGTAAAAGTCGCATTTTTTCTCAAACCCTCTATACAATTAACAAAATTTAATATTCGATAGTTACACTTTGGGTTTTGAACTATGCGAAAATTTTATAAACAATAGTTTTTAAAATAATAATGAAAAAGTGACTCATATACACTGTATAAGTATCAATTAGCAAATTGAATAAATTATACGTAGGAACCGTAAATCACATTTATTACCTAAACAGAACTAGTAGCAGGTATCGGTCCCTTCATCTCTTTACCTGATTATAAACGCGGCGCTAACGCTACAGAGTTCTAAGAAAACGCAAACTCTACTCCCGCAAACTCTACCGCACCTTCTCGAAGTGTGTCAAAGAAAATGGTCGCAACTTTTGTGTCAAAATCTGGTCATGTGATAACAATTGCTTAAGAAGATCAAAGAACGGTTGCTTCTAATTGGTATATAAACATTTGTTCACCAAAAGTGCTTGCACTGCCCAAAAAAATCTAGTTTTTGGAGCTTCAAAACATCGAATTATTAGACCATCCACCGTAAAGTCCCCTCCTAAGTCCCAACGACTTCTTCACGTTTTCAAAGATCAAGAATTCCAGTTGCCAGCAGAAGCCATCGATGACTTTAAAAAGCGATTATGCAGGTGTCAACTAAAGACTGCAGTAACTGTTTTAACAAATGGTTTGAACGTAGGTAGGTACATTAAAGTTTATTGATCTTGGTGGAACTTATTTTGAAAAGCAATATTTTTTTGTTTTTATGACCATACGCAAAACTAAACCTTCGTAAAATGATTTGGATAAAAATGAAAATACGCTCGTAAAAATTATAAAATTGTAACTGGTCTTTTGCTTATATGTATTCCAAAAGCTATTTGATATACTTTAATAGTATATTACGTAACAAGAGTGGTAAGTAGGACATTACGTACGAGTGGAAAAGTTACGCACGAAGCCGCGTAGCGGCTAGTGCGTAATTACACTAGTACGTAATACCTCTTACCACTCGAGTTACGTACTATGCTTTATCTACGACTCAATATTTTAATTTCAATTCTAAATATTTGACATCTCTAAAAAATATATGACGTACGTACTGTACTGTAATGTACTCCGTTGACAGTAAATGTCATTTATACTCATTGTCACCATGCAGGGTAAGTAAGCTATAACGCACAGTTGTGCGTAATGAAACGTCATTCAAACATGACGTTTCATTACGCACGACTGTGCGTTATAGCTTACTTACCCTGCATGGTGACAATGAGTATAAATAACATTTACTGTCAAATCAGTAGATAAAAAATCATTACATATGTAGTGGTGTGAGTAAGAGAGACAGAAACACTTATAAGGTATATTGGTCGGTAAAAACAAAGATGAAATATTTACTACATGTTATTAGTCATAACTATAAGTCCTTTAAATATCGTTTCAACATTCAGTACATTAAAAAGGGATAGATATACAAAAAACAGTCTGAAATAATGTATGAATATCATAGTGACGGACCGCATGATTATTTGACAGATTATTTTATAATTCTGTCACGTAAGTATACATATAAAGTTTAGCATTTTATATTAATAATAATATTTAGTAAATGGTATTGTATTGAAGTCTAAAGTACCGTCACATGGTTGCAGTATGTTCTGCTCTATGCTTTTAAGGTTGTTGGCTACATAAACAGAGTTTCTGCATTCGAAAAGTGCATTCCGAATAGACAATAGAAAGAAAACTTACAACTCGGTAAGTATTGCTGAAAAAGGGTTCAATACACGAACACGAATAACATGATGCCGAAAGTCTCCGCGGCACTTGGTGTCTAGGGTATTTACCTCTTTTCCTGAGGTTTTATGTAAATTCTGTACGAAATCAGTGCACACTTGGTACTCGGCGGTTTTTTAAATCGCTAAATACGTTTATAATAATGGCGATTGTCTTCGAAACACCTGGTGCTTAAGACGGACCTCGTCTTCAGAAATTTTATGCAAATTCGGTACAAAAAGAGTGTGCACTCGGTACTAGAAGGTTTTTGGGGTCGCTAATCACGAATATCATAATAATGATTTTGCTGAATCATTCGCATACAAATGCGCGTGCATAGAAGTATAACTTCTGCCGGCAGTCCCACTGACGGCCACACACGTTTTTTTATCAGAATTTATTTGTTTTTCTATTAAAAAATTTCTTTTTGGAAATCTTCGATGCAAATAATGATAAAATTAAAAATATTGCTTATTTTGTTGTTGTTTTAAAACTGTTTTATTAATGAACAATTGGTCATCGACGTAAATCATTTATAACAATTTAAAGGCTAACAATTTTTTAATTCTTTGATGGAACTCTATTCAGACGCCTATGAAGAATACCTCCGCGAACGGAAACATAACTGAGATTTGTAGCTCAACAATAATCGCACTTGCAATTTGGAATGTTAATATTTAAGCTAATGAATAAGTCAAAATAAAAGTTTATCCTGTACCATGCCGAATTTTTTCAAATTAAAATTTTAATATTTAGTTTGTTTTAATAATAGTTTTTTGTTGCTCAAAAGTGGCGTGTCTGGCTCATTTTGAATTTTTTTTTTAAACTATCCATATGCGATTCCCAAAACCGTATTTTTAGGAGCTGACTTAAACCTTTTGACACAAAAGATCACTTGTTAACTAGACTATAAGCTAAATATCTAATATCTGATTATAGTAAACTGATTTTAAATTGTAACAGTCGTAATAAATATATAGCGAAAACCGATCCGCACAAAATCATATGTAATTTTATTAAATTTTCTTATATTAGAAATACAGATCAGAAAATATGATTTAAAGCATGAAATAAATGTAAAAGATCATACCATATTTGTACTTTAAATCATACTCTGCGTAGAGCAAAGCTTATTAAAATTAATTTTACTAATTTGTCGTATCATAGATATAAACTAAAATAAAAAATATTACCGTTGGACTTTTCGAAATCTTTTCCTGTATATTTAATTTCTTCGGCTCCATTTTCTTAGTTTCCAAAGTAATATTGCAGACAAAATCAAGTTTAGGTATCATTTGAATCCACACTTTTTGATCTGTTCTTATAGTAGCAACATATTTTCGATTGGAAACAATAGTTTTGATACATGAACCATAACTGAAATAAGACAGTTTGGTAAAGTTATCCCAAAATGCTAAACATCCTAAGCTACATCCAATAATTAACTGATCTGAATCCGTCCAATCAATTGCTTTAGGAATACATGTAGTGTGTACTTTGCAGGCACAAGAACCTGTAAACTATAAACAAAATATCCCGGTTTATAATTGTTAAAAAACTTTTAACAAATCCAATAAAATCGGTTTATGCAGGTTGGTTGAAAAGTTTTGAAAGCAAAAGAGAAAGAATGTATATTTTTTAATTTTTTTTTTTATTTAATACAGTCTTCCTCTCCTTAATCACACTTATTCCAATGATCCTACAGTAATTTATTCTTTATTCAACAAAAAACGCTTTTAACGAAGGATTTGTTTCATGTTTCTGAAGAGGGAGCTAAATCTGGCGAATAAAGTGCTTATACAATATGTATTTTAATTCGTTCAATTTAGCCATCGTCAACAAACTTGGGTGAAGAAGTACATTGTCTTGTTGAAAAATGTTTTTTTTCTGTAAACTGGTTTTTTACGAATTTTTTTATCCAACTTGTCTAAAAGGTTGCAATAATATTTAAAGTTAATTGTTTCAGTTTTTTCAAAATAATCAATCACCAAAACCCTTTGTGCATCACAAAAAACTGATACCATAACCTTTTTTGCCAATCGTTCTGACTTCACCTGTTTTGGAGCTGAAGAACTAGCGTCATTCCATTGTTTTAGTTTCAGTTTAGGATCATGATGGTAGGTCTAAGTCTCATTCATAGTTATAAAATGATGCACAAAATCGGTTTTATTCTGCTGAAAACGTTCTCAATTAGCCGAGGAATTTGTTTTTGGATTCAGTTTTTGTTGAATTGTTTTTATATGTAATTCTTCTTATAAAATATGGAGTAGTCATTCATTTGTGATGCCTATGGTATCAGCAATTTCACGCATAGTAAAACTCAGATCTTTACAAATAATATCATAGACCTTTTCAGTGATTTCTGGTATACTTCCACGTTTTTTGACGTCCTCTACGTGGTTCAACTCACACGCTAATACAACCACGTTTAAACTCTAAAATTCATCAATGCACATTTGGAAATAAAGAAGAAGATTTCTTTAAAACTTTTAACATTTTTGTATAAATTTCTGTTGCTAATAAACCTTAGAAAAAAATAATTTTTTTCTGCGACGAGAAAAAAGTTTGACATTTTATCTCTGTTAACGGGTCACAAAACGTCACTTTTTATGAAATTATTACTTTTTTACCATGGGAAAAAAGTGAGTACTTTTTTCCCGGATATATATCAAATTACAGAATCAAATTGACAGATAGTTGATTGATAACGCAGGTCTAATTGTCACTATAAGGACAAAAGCCTACTAGTTTTAAAATTCAAATTTTGCATCAGTAATTTTCTGATTTTATTTAAAATATTAAATCGTTGTCACAGAAAAAAATAGTGTATTATACACGGGAAAAATATTAGATTTTAGCTCTCGGTTTTTTGTCTCCCTCCGCTTCGCGTCGGGAGACAACACAACCTCGAGCTAAAATCGAATACTTTTTTCCCTTGTATAATAAATAACTATTATCATTGCATGATATTCAGTTTTTTCCATTGTAACAATCATGGAGACTAGACAAGGAGTACGAACTCCATGTATGCAAATAGAACTATCAAAATAAGAGGGCGCTGGTGTTCCATTTGTACCAAAATGGCGACCAATGAGGGCGTAGTTTAAAATAAAATAAATAATTTTTAATTATTTCATTATAAATTTATTTACACAATGAAAAAAATAGTTCGATCTATCAGATATAAATAATAAAAACCAATATAATAATTTACGATTATTTAATTGTCTATATTCATACCGGTACAAAAGGAAAACTAGCGACGCTAGTGGTGAAAAAAGTAAACCTAATATGTACGATACCGTGGACAGATTTTGGCAATTCCCCCGGTCGAGTGCGTACTCCTTGTCTAGTCTCCATGGTAACAATATACACTGACACGTCAATTTCAAATGACTTGTGAACAAACAGTAAATTGGCAAATCAAAATAGTTTTTTTTCTGTATTCAAATGGATGATAAAATATTAAAAAAGCCTATGGTTCCTCTACTGGTTAATAGGTTTCGCTTTCATACCTTTTCAACCAACCATTATAAATTTACCTAAATATTTGTCTTTTTTTTTCATTACAGCTCATGTATTAGGTAATTGGTTTCGGAAAACTTTTTTAGTTTGGTGACATGGGTAAATCGAGAACAACTGTCCACGTACAGGCGATCACCTTGTTACCTACCCCATCTCTCACTCCTTTTATTAGTAATGTATACGTATATAGCAAGCATATAGTAGAAAAAGTATATGGCATCAGCGACAGACTGAAATATGCCAGTACGTTTCTAAATAAAATTGAATCAATGACGTTTGTATCATATTGAAACACGTATGGGGGCTTTTTACACAATTTATTTACGAAATTGTTAAGATACACTGAACTCTGCTGGATAACGTCTAACTACTTGACAATACAATGAACTCTTGTGAACACTTGACTTGAACTGACGTTAACTGACCATGCATCCCCTTATATACAACATTATTTAATCTAGTCAGTGTGTTTAGAAGTTTCTAGAATTTTCTAGAAACATTATTTAAAATGGTCGGTTGATTTTTTTACAAACTTCTAAAAATCAACTGTCAACAACAATCTTTCAAATTAAGGTCCCTTCCTTTACGGTTATCCCGTTACACTGCCCCCTCCTTAGATTCATTCCTCCTGGAATGTTATTTCCTACATCGGAATCCCGCACACTCCCCGAGCCAGCCAAACTATATTCTTGGAGTTGCTGCGCATCTCCACTGTGGTTTCCATGGTAAGGCGCCAAACGATCATGATGGACCACGACGGGTTTCCCTCTGGGAATTTTCACGATCCGATAAATGACATCGTTAATCTTCTTCTTGATGGTGTAAGGACCTTCCCAGTTCTTTTGTAATTTGGGACAAATACCTCGACGCCGTCGGGGGTTATAGAGCCAGACTAAATCTCCAACTTGGTAACTCTTTTCCATCGTCCGTGTGTCATAGTACCTCTTCATCCGATCACTAGATAATTGTAGTTTTCCACGCACCAGGTTGTGTATATTCTCCATTCGATTCTGAAGGTCGGCGACATATTGTTCACGTGCCATTTCTTCACCAGGTTTACAACCAAACACCAAGTCACATGGTAGCCTCATTTCTCTACCGAACAGGACCTTCGCAGGCGTTTGGCCAGTTGATTCGTTGATGGCCGATCGAATTGCCATTAGAAATAGTGGAATATGTCGATTCCAATCCCTCTGACAATCTGACACCACTTTTGACAGATAGTTGGTTATAGTCCGGTTCATTCGTTCCACCATTCCATCAGACTGAGGGTGCATCGCTGTGGTTCTCGTTTTGTGGATGCCTAATCTTTGGCAAACTTCTTGAAACAGCTTGCTCTCAAAATTTCTTCCTTGGTCTGAATGTAATTCTAATGGTACCCCAAATCGGCTTACGAATTCTTCAACCAATATATCTGCTAAAGTGGTAGCTTCCTGATTGGGAACTGCATATGCTTCAACCCATTTAGTGAAGTAGTCCATTACAACAAAGATGTACTTGTTTCCTACATCGGTCTGTGGAAGTGGCCCCAATACATCTACTGCGATTCTTTCAAAAGGACTTCCAACCAGGTATTGCTGCATTTCCGCCTTCGGTTTTCGGTGCGGACCGTTACTGACAGCACATGTAGTGCATTTACGACACCAATCTTTAACATCATTAGTGCAATTTACCCAGTAAAATCTATCTCGGATCTTTTGCAGCGTTTTCGTGATACCTAGATGTCCTCCAGAACTATCATTATGCATCTGTTTTAAAATTTCCGGTACAGCATTTCTTGGGACCACTATTTGTTTCCTTGTTTCTGTGCCCTCGGAATTTTCTACAAGTCGTTTAACGAGTCCTCCGTCCAAAATTAAAGAGTTCCATTAGGACCAGTATGCTTTTAAAGCAGGAGAGGATGAGGATATCTCTCTCCACAACGGACGACGGTCCATTCTCTTCCACTCCCTAATCTTTTTCAGAACGGGATCGTTTTCTTGTTGCTCCTCCAGCATAGAGCTCTCGTCTGGCACAACCTTAACTAAGGCAAGTTTTTCCTCGTTCTGCTCCATACGGGTACAATGGGGGCAATCAGGTCGACATGGTCTTCTGGAAAGTGCATCAGCATTACGATGTCTGGTTCCAGGTCTGTGCTCGATTTCAACATCATATTCCTGCAGTTTTTCGAGTCATCTTGCTATCTGTCCTTCTGGGTTCCTAAAGCTAAGTAGCCACTTTAAACTAGTATGGTCTGTTCTGATCAGAAATTTTCTGCCATACAGATATTTATAAAAGTGTTCGACGGATTTTACAACTGCTAACAGTTCCCTCCGAGTTACACAGTAGTTCTTTTCAGCTTTCGATAAAGTTTTGCTGAAGTAACCAACCACTCTTTCCTGACCGTCTTGTAGCTGTGACAAGACGGCTCCAATTCCCACATTGCTGGCGTCGGTGTCCAGAATAAGCTTACCATCAGGAAGTGGATAAGCAAGAATAAGTGCTGACGTAAGCTGTTTCTTCAATATTTCAAACGCCTCTTGGCATTCCTGATTCCAACAGAAGGACTTATCTTGTTCTGTCAAACGTGTCAAGGGTTTGGCGATGTCTTCAAAATTCTTGACATATCGTCGGTAATAGGAACGAAGACCCAAGAAACTCCGGAGCTGATGTTTGTCGATAGAGATTGGCCATTCCTGAACGACTTGTATCTTAGCGGGGTCAACAGCAACGCCATCCTTGCTTACGTTATGTCCTAAATAGTTGACCTGTCTCTGGAACAAGTGGCATTTCTTAACATTCAATGTTAGATTAGCGTTCTGTAATCTTTTAAAGACTTCTGCCAGGTTAGATAAATGTTCCTTAAAGGTCTTGCCCATTATGATGATGTCGTCTAGATAAACTAGACCAGTTTCCCATGACAAATTCCGCAGGATGTTCTCCATTAGCCGTTCAAACGTCGCAGGAGCATTACAGAGGCCAAACGGAAGGAGCGGGAATTGCCACAACCCTGATCCACTGGTAAAGGCAGTCTTTTCTTTGTCTGCAGGATTCATTTTAACTTGCCAGTATCCGCTTTTAAGGTCCAAGGTAGAAAACAAAGTAGAACCCACCAAAGCGTCGAGGGCATCATCAATCCTTGGCAGAGGATAACTGTCCTTCTAAGTAACATCATTAAGCTTTCGATAGTCGACACAAAACCGCATTGATTCGTCTTTCTTTCTCACTAATACCACAGGAGAAGCCCACGGGCTACTGGATGGTTCGACTATGCCATTTTGAATCATTTCTTTAAGGGCTCTGTCTGCTTCTTCCTTTTTAACTTGAGGCATCCTTCGGGGTACCTGTCGAATCGGATGTGCATCACCAGTGTCAATTCTATGTTGTACAACATCAGTTCTTCCCAGTTTACTTTTAGAACCAAATACAGGTTTATAACGGTAACGTAGATCTCTTACCTGTTTCTTTTTTAATTTTGACAAAGAGGGGTCTAATTTTGTCATTAATTGTTCAATTTCGTTGGTCTCATCTGTTTCCGTAACATTTATCTTGTGAATTATGGCCATTACTGGTTCTAAACTTCCCATTTCCGTGTCCTTTCGGAGAAGAACTGGATGATCGTTCAAGTTGATAACTCGGATGGGTACCTGTTTGGCGGATCTAACAAGAGTCTTACCCACAAGGAGTCCTTTTTCAAATTCATGGTCATGGTTCTTCGGCTCTATCATGGCTGGGGCACCATCTGGCTCCAGTCCATCCAACCGCGCTGTGACGACACATTCGCAGCTTGCCGGAAGTTCGATATCATCGATTAGCTTAATCGAGGCATTGTCAACTTGTTTTTGGTGCAGGAATATTTCTTCATTACCAGTACGAAGGATACGTTGGCGAAGATCCAAATGGAAACCACAGTGGAGCATAACATCCATGCCCAGAACAACATCTTCATCAACGTCAGCCACCAGCACTGAGTGAACAAGAGAGGTTGAACCAAACTGTAGCGTCACCTGTATCTCACCGTAGACTCTAGCAGAATCTCCGGTAGCGGTACGCAGTCTCCAACTGGTAGGCAACATCTTATTTCGCATAATGATGGTTGGTCGGACGATAGTTTGTGTAGCTCCAGTGTCTACCAGCATGCTAATATTCTTCCCATCAAGGAGGCCATCTACATATAAGCTGTCCACGTGATGTCGCAGAGTTGCCAATTTAATGGTGTGAGGGACTTCGGGAATGTTTGGGGTCGAAGTCGCCCTCCAGGAGTCGACCCGTTTAAAGTTTTCCTGCTGCAGGGGTACTTCAGCAGGAGATTTTTCTTTATGGGGGCAAGTATTTCTTATATGGCCTAGTTCTTCGCAGTTCCAGCATCTCACTGGGCGCCTTCTTTTAGGAGATAACTTCATAAACCTCTCTACTACCGCTTCAACGTCGCTAACGGAATGAACGGCATGGTCGTAGTTACCGGTGATTTCCCTTAGTCGAGTAACTCCACGTGAGGCATCCGTCGCCGTCTCAAACTCCAGGGCAATGGTCAAGGCGTCTACAAGAGTCTTCGGCGGCGCCAACCGCACAGCGCGCTGCAACTCGACGTCTCGAAGACCATCGGTGAAGGTTTGGACTGCTAGGCACTCCAGGAAATCCTCTGCTGCATTTGAATACGCAAGTCGTACCATTCTTGCTACATCCGCTTCAAATTCCTGGATAGTTTCTCCATTTTTCTGTTTTTGACTCTTTAACTGCATTCGGTACACCGGTTGTAGATGAGTTTGACCATAACGCATCTCTAGACGATTCACCAATAACTCGAAGTTGTCAGCTTCATCCGGTGTCAATGATTGCAAGACGTCTAAAGCTTCGCCTCGCAGAGCTACGGTTAGGGAAAATGCCTTCTCCTGGGATGACCATCCATTAGCTCTGGCCGCTGCGTCGAATTGTTTCAGGTAATTTGGCCAGGAAGTCTTACCGTCGAAGGTTGGGGGTTTCATCGTCGTTCGTACATGGGTCGTCTCCTCGCTTCTTTGTCGTTCGATGTCTACGTGGAAGGTTTCCATCCTTTCTGCATCTCCGTCGCCGTGGTGAATGGGCTGTTTCGACGACAAGCTTCCTGTTCTTGTTGAAGCTTCCTTATTTCGGACTGGATTTGCTGGTTGATCTCGTCTCGCAAGTTGGCAACTTGCTGATTTTGCTCGTCTCGTATGTTGGTCACTTGCTGGTTCAAGTTGTCTACTTGCTGATTCAAGTTGTCTACTTGCTGATTCAAGTTGGCTACTTGCTGGGAGAACGAACTTGATAACTCATCTGATAGGGTAGACATTCGTTGTGATAGCTCCTCTTGTTGGCTCTTCATCTGACTGGATAGCTCCTCTTGCTGGCTCGCCATTCGTTGTGACAGCTGGGACAGATTTTCGCGCTGGCTCTTCATCTGACTGGATAGCTCCCCTTGCTGGCTCGTCATTCGTCCTGATAGCTCCTCTTTTAGCTGGGACATATCTTCGCGCTGGCTCTTCATCTGACTGGATAGCTCCTCATGTTGCCGGGAAAGTTGTTGAGCTTGTTCTTCTTGTTGGTTCATCAGTCGTTGGGACAGCTGGGACATATCCTCGCGCTGGCTCTTCATCTGACTGCATAGCTCCTCATGTTGCCGGGAAAGTTGTTGAGCTTGTTCTTCTTGCAGCCGGGAAAGTTGTTGAGTTAGTTCAGAATTTGCTTTTTGAACTGGGTCTTCGAACTCCACAGCGTCAGGGTCCAAATTATTATTTACGTAGTACTCACGGAGCCTTCTCAACAATACGGATTTGCTTCCAGTAGTTTCCAACTCTAATTCTTCAAGCTCTCTTCTGAGCTCAGGCACCAATAGTTCATTTAACTTTTTTCCAGGCATTCTTGTATCTTCACCCCACACCTGACACCAATTTGAAACACGTATGGGGGCTTTTTACACAATTTATTTACGAAATTGTTAAGATACACTGAACTCTGCTGGATAACGTCTAACTACTTAACAATACAATGAACTCTTGTGAACACTTGACTTGAACTGACCATAACTGCCCATGCATCCCCTTATATACAACATTATTTAATCTAGTCAGTGTGTTTAGAAGTTTCTAGAATTTTCTAGAAACATTATTTAAAATGGTCAGTTGATTTTTTTATAAACTTCTAAAAATCAACTGTCAACAACAATCTTTCAAATTAAGGTCCCTTCCTTTCCGGTTATCTTGTTACAATATAGTGGTTTTCACCAAACCATAGTAGCTGTTAATCGTTATAAATAAAAATTCGCCCTCGGACAGAAGAAAGTTGTCGCAAAAATGTTAAAATTCGATTAAAATTAAATTTTATTAGTTTGATAGCATGTGGATCGCCAAACGTGTACACCTACGCAATCTCGCTGTGCCAGTATCTTACGATACAAAAACATAATTGTGATTTTATATATACAAAATTTTATAATTCTTGACACACTACCAACGAAGATAGAAATGTAAGAAAGTAATAAATATAATACTTTTTAACCACAATGCAAAAAGATCAAACTTAGCTGTCGAGTCATCTCTTTCTTGACACCTCGCATTCCCTTTTTACACAAGACTTTTGGCTGTTTGTTAGGTACTGTAAATCTGCCAGAGTCATCCATGTTAGAAATATACTTAAGAAGGGTAATCACATTTATTCAACATAGATATTATTTTCGTGTACGTTTATGGAACCCGCGTAACCACTTATTTTCTGCTATTTTTGTTGCTTTATTAAAACAATAAGGTATGTTGTTTTGATTAGCAAATGAGTAGGTATGCTTAACTTCTCAGCCCTTTTGTATTAATTCAATAACACCTACATGTCACCTAGATACAGTAAAAGGGAGGCAAAAGATTTGTTCCATTTTCTTAGAAAATGTAGTGTCAAAGCGACATAGATTTACTGTATATTTTTTTGTTTAAGCAAAAGACGAAAAGTAGATTTAGCCATTTCTAATGTCTAAGCTACTTCCTTTTTGCTTTTACATCTTAATTACGATAAATAAAGTTAATCCTATTAACTAGCTCTAAAATATAAAATCAAACGGTTAAGATAATCAGGGCCGCAGTACGTTTGGGATTAACACACCCACCGCTAATCCAGGTATCGGTGACGAATTAAGGTTTCATACAGGTAGTGTCTGAGGCACAGCTTGAAAGATTACTTTTGGTGACGAATTCATGAACAGCCTAAAATATCAATGCGCGCCCAGTCTTAAACGAACTCGACGTGCGCACACTCATACACTAGGGTATTTATCTAGTTAGATTGATACTACTGCCTTCTCTTAGAAAATTATTGAACTACCTACATAAAACGTGATAAAAAATTACTTTCATAAACAAAGCTATTAGAATATTTTTTTGTTATTAAGACTTTCAAATTGTTCGCTACGAACTTCATTCCGTTCTCTAGTTATGACTTGTGCGCAATCTTAAGTTATTATTTAAAATTTATTTTTACTGTTTTATTTTCCACACACCTTTTTTCATACAATTTGCGGTGTCGAAAAAAGACTTCTGTGTTGTTAAGAATAAATCTACTCTGATATATCGTCGAAAATATACATACCAACATTTTTTCAATGTTCCAAACTAAAACATATGGAAAACCTGCATCCTCGTTTCCCATAGCTAAGAGATTTCCGGTTTTATTCCATTTTAAGCAGGTTATATTAGGCGTTTTCGCAAAGAAACTAATTCTGGTTATTCGGTTTATGCTTGGATTAGTTATGAAAATCTTGGTCTTTATACTGCTAGCGACTCCGTTGCGTCCCCAGGTGGTGAACATTTTACCTAACCAGATAAATGACAGATTAAAACTGAGTAACCTAAATTACCTTTTCGTAAGTTTATTATAAGAAGCAAATCGTGTGTGTGATTTTATATAAAAAAAAATTCAAAAAGAGGTTGACCTTAAAGGCCATTCTTGCAACTTCCCGCTAGTTTTAATTGCAAAGCTATAGTAACGTGACGTATTGTGACGTTTTTGACTTTTTTGAAATGTTTAAAAAGCCATAAATTTTTAACGAGTTATTTGATGTTGATGTTCAAGATGGCATTCGAGTGCAAAATCGATTAGTCGAAAAATCTCTAAGTTATGAGAAAAAATGATCGATGTAATAGCCAAAAAGATATGCCCAAAAAACATGATTTTTCCAAAAAAAATTTTTGTTTTCTTTTTTAATTTCTCGTAATCTAATGGTCCGTATCGGCTCAAACTTACAGGGAATCTAACATCCACACATATATACACACATACAGACACCCTCGTAAAAATAGTCAGAGGAGGTTTCAAATACCTCAAAACGTTGAGATGCGATGAAAACTCGATTTTCGAAAAACGGGGTAAAAACAATAACTTCCCGATTTAGCGGGAAGTTAAAAATATTCGTGTGTACGCAACGATATAGCTTTCTGGTTTTATTTAAATCATTTGTTTTAAATTAATGCAAATAAAATACCAAATTCTTCTTACACACTTGATGAGTAAGGCTTGTAAGAAAGTTTTATTTTATTAATTACACCTACTACCAGAAGAGCGGAATTGCTGCCACATGGAAAATAACTGGTTTAACTATACTTGTTCTGCAATGAATTTTATTTTTAAGTTATTAGAAATTTTTGATATATTCCTCATATTTGTAAAGAAGAAATTAAATTTTCTATATTTAAATTATCAAATAAACCACTCTGTTTCAGGATTTTGGTTTTAACTTAATCAAGATTTTGCTCTCCAGGTTCTATGAAATTAAGTAAAGTACCTACAGAAATCAAACTCTAATCTTAAATTGCGGGCGTTTATTCTTTTAACAATAATTTAAATTAAATGATACGAATAATTGGCAATTCTTAAAATTTACACTATCTCTTATGTTTTATCGGTACAAAAGGAATATCCACGGCTGCTATCATGCTGAATAGATTAATGGCACCTAATTGTAGAAAGTTTAGATATTGTGAAGGAGATTATAGGTAATCCAAATTAACGATTATCAGTTTTACTGGTAAATCTTTGGACCTTCTTGACTGATCTGGACTTATCGAGAAAGTTATTTACAAAAGTCACTTAGGTAATTATGTAACAAAAGAAGGATTCTAAAAAAGTACTCAAATTACAAAGTCGAGTATGTAACCTATTAGATTAAAAGAGACATGCGTAAAACTACAAATAAACTACAGAAAAATCAAAAAAATAATATAGAAAAACATTTGCATATATTAATTAAATTGTAAAGGTGTTGACCAACAAAGGGAGTTCTACAAGTATATTGGAAATTAATAAGAAATTTTAAATTTCTTCTTTGTCAGTTTAACATTTAATAAATAAAGATCTTTAAATCAATTAAAGGAATAAAATTTAATTTATAGTTTTGCGTCAGAAATTCATTACGTTTAAAAAAAAATAACTTCTTTACACTTACCTAAACATTTATATTTAAAACAAAATTGTATAGATCTTCGTGGAACATCAGATAATAGTGGTTTGGTCCGTGATTCAGCTGCCCAGTAAGCAGGAAATTTTAGTTGGTTATTGTTCAAATTTGTGAAAACGCTCTTTAAACTGTAAGAAATAGAAAAATAGTCGTTTCTTATAAACCTTTTATTGAGAACGGTTTAATCGTATCTTAGCAGTTATCGGTTTTTAGATTAAAAAAACCAATTTAATGAAAGAATTGATACAATTATACACAGGGTGTTAGTAAACTTCAGCATGCAAAAGTAATTATTATTCTTTCCAAGTTCGTCGGACTGACCAATCTTAACAGCCACCTAAGCCGAGACTTTAAACCCCAGGGCCGTAATAGGATCTATATTATACCAGCAGGTATCAACTGTTCTTTTCAATAATTTTTCTGGGGATACTATAATTTAAGCACCCAAACCTGTACACATTATAACCAGGTAATATAATACAATGGAAGCGATAAATAGCTTTCGTTAAGGTAAAAAAGGTCAGTCCGCACAAACTTGGAAAGAATAATACAGTTTGCTATATAAAAGTAAGCCACTGAGATATTTACAATATATTTAACTACATTTTTAATTCCTCGTCTAATTTATAACAAACAATTTTCTTGCTGTTTTTTATTCCTAATAAACAGTAGGTACTTAATGTAAATAGGTAAATAATTTTGGTAAGGAGGCAGGGACCATATCACACAATAATTTTCCGTCTTTACCAATGTAGGTATCTACCTACGCTATAATTGTACATTCTCAGATAAATTGTCGTCAAGCGGACATTCGATACCTACCTACTAGTATAATATAGATCATATTACGAACTTGTGCTTTAAACATTCCGTATTTTAAAAATCGAAGAAGCATTTGTGAGTATACGTGTAAGTATATAGCAAATTGTCATTATTCTTTCATGCAAAATTACCCTTGGAAGTTTATCTCATTTTTTACTATACATATTAAATTAAATATTATTTCCCTTAATCTCACAGGCTACTTTTTATGCATAACTAAAGTTATCATAAAAACAAACTTTAACAGGTAATTTAAAAACGCAAAGAGTAATAAATATGCAATTTTTAATCGGGTGAAAAATCTTGTAAAATTGAAACCACTTAGAACAATTAATATTATCAAGAAAATTTAAAAAATCCAGAAAAACTAAAATTTTTATAAAAACAATTTTTATATAAACTAAACAAAAAAAAAACGTAAAAAATTAAAACATCTAAAAATATAAAAAAAAATCGTATAAAATTTTTATTTAAACATAACCTAATATAAAACCGATAAAAAAATAATGACCAAAGAAAGATCATGTATACCTTAATTTGCATTCACTTGGCATTGACGTTATTTAACGTATATGCAAGTAGACCAATACGCGGTAAGTCTTTCTAAGTTAAAACTGGCAACTACGCTTCATTCCTACCGCGTATTGGTTCTACTTGCATATACGTGAAATGACTGTCTTGCAACCATTAATTTTTTTCAGAATATTTTAATCTAGTAAATTTTTATTACCTTTTCTGAATATTAAGTTTAACGAAACTTAAGGTATATTAAACAATTTATAGTTACTAAAGGGATTAGAATTTAACATTTTTTTTAATTCTTTTGTTTGATTATTTTCTTTTAAATTTTGGTTTTATATTTGTGTTAGATCAGTAATAGTATTAAATGAACTCTTTAAAAACAATAAGAAAAAAAATCTTACTGTAAATATAAGTTTTAGTTTATTATTTGAATAATCTATACTTACAGTTTTCTATAATTTTTGGCATAATGTTGCTCCATAGCTATGTTTATAAAATCGATAATTTCGTTTCCATTTCCATTATCATCATTATCATATTCGTGTAATTCAGGTATTGTATCCTGTGCAATTGGACGAGCTATATCATGTGAACTTCGAATAAACCTATCAGTGCAGGTAGGCCTTCTAATCTAAAAATGTATTTACATTTAACTTATCAAATACTACTGGCAGTAATTAGACTTGCATTCACACATAGTGAGATACATTGATTCATTAAGGTACAATAACATGTATTAAAAAAATTTCAAAAGAGAGACTGAAGTGAAGTGGTAAAAAAAATTCTTGAGAGACAGGTTAAAATAAAGACAGAAATAGCTAAACAAAACATAAAAATACTAAAAACTGTTAAAACAAAATATAAAAAATCGTTGTCGTCTAATGAATAACTAAATATTAGAAAATATATTTCATAAACATAAGAAAATTGTAATATTATTTCAATTATTAAAATATAGATTTTAGATAATTTAACTGCAAAAATATACATATTGTTACGTTCTAGGGGTTCAAAATAAAATCACTGCTGAACGAAAATGTCTGATTTATTTACACACTACAAACTAAACGAATTATAACGAAATAACTAAACTAACTATAACACTCTAATTTATATACAACAATTAACTTCGATTTATATTCACTATTTATTTTCACTTCGTAGTTCGCTCGAATATTTAGCCTGTCGCTATAAACTTTAAACTTTTTCAACTTCCCTTGTGGGTCGTGGCTCTCCGCTTATATACCAGTCCACAGCTTCCAGAACGTGCTTCGGTAACAGTTTCTGGAACGTCTGCATAGTGAAGGAAGTCTCTCGTTTGTTCTGTTCGAGAATAAGCGCGTTGTTTACCTGGAGAGCGACAGGGACGTACTAAGGGGTTCTCGCTCGTTACACTGCCCCCTCCTTAAGACGTTCGGTCCCCGAACACCTTGGTTGGTATGTCTGAACCTACAGGCATCTCCCTTTCTGCAGCTCCCTTGCTTTTCGAAATAGCAATCCACAGTCTTCTCCTTCATTGTGTTTCCGCTCGGGTTGAAAATGCACACGAGTATCTCTATTCCTGTCTTATGGAAAAGCACCTCGAGCATGTTCCGGACGACTCTCCAGTTGAGTTGATCTAGACCACAACCCAACTTAGGCACAGCCAGCTTCTTCACTTCCAACCTGGTGAGTTCGTTTCTTAGGTTCAGCAAGGTATTCCACATACTTCTATAGCTAGGCTTGTGATCGGAAAACCTCTTAGTCACCATGTAGAAGAGGTGACGATGACCGTCAGTGAGACTTAGAATTTTTCCGGGATGGGGCTGTTGTCTGAAGAGCTCAGATACACGGCCAAACTTCTTCCTGAAGACTAATGCTATTCCCCTGGACATACGCAGATCTTCGGCGACACAATGGGCTAGGGAATAATCTCCAGGCACAGAGAAGAGGTCCTGCTGCTGCTCGGTGGTAACTCCGAATCGTGCCTTCCCAGTTCCACCATAGTTCTCCATGAACTGGTCGAAACTCATCTCAACAGGCTCTGGGCTGGTCGTCCTTCTCAGATGGGTCTCGTCTTGTTCGTCGTAGTCCGCCTCGTATTTCGCCAACCGATTTACATGGACCACGCGCCTCTTGCCCCTTGGTAGTTTTTGTATACGGTACACTACATCATTGATCCTCTTTACCACTCTGTATGGACCCTCCCAATTCCTCTGTAGCTTAGGTGATAATCCTCTCTTCTTCTGGGGATTGTACAGCCAGACCAAATCTCCAGCGTTGAAACCACCTTCTGTAGCTTTGCTGTCATAGCGGGTCTTCATTCGGTCACTAGCTACTTGTATGTTTTGTCGGACCTTCTCATGAATGTAGTGTAGCCTGCCCCTCAATGTGCTCACGTAGTCCTCACCAGCTATCTCTGTTCCGGGCTTACATCCAAACTCTAGGTCACAGGGTAATCTTATTTCCCGGCCGAACATGACACAAGCTGGTGTCTCTCTAGTAGACTCTTGCACGGCTGATCTATAGGCCATGGTGAACAGATGAAGGTACCGGTCCCAGTCTCTTTGATGGTCAGAGACCACTTTAGCCAAATATTTTCCCACAGTTTTATTCATTCTTTCGACTAGGCCATCTGACTGTGGGTGAAGAGGCGTTGTCCTGGTCTTCTTGACTCCGAGTATTTCACAAATGCTCTGGAATAGGCCAGACTCGAAATTTCGTCCCTGATCAGAATGTAGCTCCAGTGGCACTCCAAACCGACTAAACATCTCTTTTATCAGCACGTCTGCCACTGTCGAGGCCTCTTGGTTTGGGATGGCATGTGCTTCAACCCATTTGGTAAAGTAATCCGACGCCACCAATATGTACTTGTTCCCATCGTCGGTCTCTGGGAATGGGCCTGCGATGTCTATAGCAACTCTTTCCATAGGACTGCCTACGTTATACTGATTCATTGGCGCTCGTCGTTTTCCTCTTGGGCCATTCGTTGAAGCACAAAGTCTACATTTTCGGCACCAGTTCTTGACGTCTTCTTTGCAGTTGACCCAGTAAAAACGTTCTCTGATCTTTTCCAACGTTTTCTTGATGCCGAAGTGTCCACCGGAGGTTCCATTATGAAGTTTCTCCAATACTTCTGTCGTCCGACTCCGGGGAATTATCAGCTGAGTCCTAGCTGCAGTACCCTCGTCATTCTCGACGGACCTCTTCAACAATCCATCCTCTACAATGATGGAGTCCCACTGCGCCCAGTAGGACTTGACCCTAGGACTCAGGTGACTCACTTCTTCCCATCTTGGTCTCTGTCCTTTTGCTTTCCAGTCAAGCAACATCTTTAGTTCGGTGTCACCTTCTTGGTCTCGCTTTAGGGATTCTGGCAGCCAATCTAGATCCACGACGGTTGTTCTTAAACAGAATTCCTTCTCTTCTGCTTTGCTGCAGTGTTTGCAGTCGGAAGGACAAGGTCTTCTAGATAATGCGTCAGCGTTGCCATGTGACTTCCGGGCCCGGCGTTCCACAGAAAAATGATATTCCTGTTCTTTGCGTTGTGGTTTAACCGGCTTCTTGCAGTTACGTTGAATGTGTCGTCTTTCGCCGCAGTTCCAGCATCTTGGTCCACCATTACGTTTCTCCTGGAGAACTCGGCGAATTACTTCCTTAATTCTATCGTCGCAGACTGGCGAATCATCAAGCTGTCTCACTTTGCTCTGTCCTCTGTGAGAAGCTTGTTTAGCAGCTTCAAATTCTAGGGCATGGGCCAGAGCGTCATCTAGGGTTTTGGGTCGGGCCAACCTCAACGTCTGCTGAGTCTCCGTGTCTCTCAACCCATCGACGAAGGTCTGGACAGCAAGTTGTTCTAGGAAGCTGTCCGGTGCTGAAGGATAGGCCAGCCTTACCAACCTTGCTATGTCTGCTTCGAATTCCTGCAAGGTTTCTGCGCTCTTCTGATGGCGACTCTTGATTTGTGCGTGATACACTTGTTGGAGATGTGCATCACCATATCTCATTTGCAGTCTACTTGTCAGAGTCTTATAATCACCTTGTTGACTTGCAGGAATGGTCTGAAGGATATTCAGTGCGTCTCCTCTTAATGCAACAATTAAGGCAGTTGCTTTCTCTTCATCGTCCCAGCAGTTGGCGTTGGCTGCTGCTTCAAATTGTTTATGATATGTGCTCCAGGGTATTTTGCCATCAAAAGTTGGAGGTTTGATCTTTGTTCGCCCTGGCTCACCCCGTTCTCCCAGCTTAACAGAACAATATTTGTTGAAGTTCTTGCTCAAACGCTCTTCCATGGTTTTCACCTGTTCTTCCAATTTTACCTGCATTTCTTCCTCCATATTAACCAATCTGCCTTCAATGTTTCCAACCCTGTCTTCAAATTTTCCAACCCTGTCTTCAAATTTTCCAATTTTATCGCTCACGTTCCCCATCTCGTCTTTTACGTTTCCCATTTCGTCTTTTACGCTTCCAATTTCGTCTTTTACGCTTCCAATCTCATTTTCCAGTTTGGAGTAATTATTCTTCAACTCATTTTCAATAAATGTCAATTTATCTCCCAAATTATCTTCCATTTTCTTAGTGTTTTCTTCCATTTTATTCTCCATTTTCTGGGTGTTTTCTTCCATTTTATTCTCCATTTTCTGGGTGTTTTCATCCATTATCTTTCTAGTATTTTCTTCTATTTTATTTGTGTTTTCCTCCATTTTCAAGCTCATTTTTTCAAGGGCTTGCTGGAAAAATTCCATTGTCGCCTGATCCATTTTCTTCGTCTGTGATCTCGTAACTGGCATACAAAATATTCACTAATAAAGTCCACAATTTAAATTAACACAGCAGTTCAATTTACCCCACACCTGACACCAATTGTTACGTTCTAGGGGTTCAAAATAAAATCACTGCTGAACGAAAATGTCTAATTTATTTACACACTACAAACTAAACGAATTATAACGAAATAACTAAACTAACTATAACACTCTAATTTATATACAACAATTAACTTCGATTTATATTCACTATTTATTTTCACTTCGTAGTTCGCTCGAATATTTAGCCTGTCGCTATAAACTTTAAACTTTTTCAACTTCCCTTGTGGGTCGTGGCTCTCCGCTTATATACCAGTCCACAGCTTCCAGAACGTGCTTCGGTAACAGTTTCTAGAACGTCTGCATAGTGAAGGAAGTCTCTCGTTTGTTCTGTTCGAGAATAAGCGCGTTGTTTACCTGGAGAGCGACAGGGACGTACTAAGGGGTTCTCGCTCGTTACAATATTATACAAAAAGGTATAAAAGTGTTTAAACGGACTAACCCAAAAAAATTTAGTAGGGAAAATCGTAATTTTTAAAAAAAGAAAATGTAAAAAAGATCAACAGAGGGCATTTAAGAGGCTAAAAAAATATTAAATATCTAAAAAATCAAGAATAAACTAACGAAATTACAAACAATCCGACATAACAATTAAATAAAACACAGCTAGAAAAAACTAAACCAGATATGTATTTAATATAATTTAAAAAATAGCAAACATTTTGATAATCTATACAAATATTATTATTAATTAAATAAAATTATTTTTAAAAGTAAAGTAAGAAAAATGATAAAAACTGTGAAAATGTAAAAAAAATATAAGAAACAGGAAAAACAAATATGAAGAGTGATACCTCAAAGCTGACCATCTTAATGATATAGATAGATAAACATGTACAATAAAGATAATATATAATTAGCATTTAATTGTAATAGACTTAAAGCACTAAAAATTTGAGGATTATCTTACTTCATTTACACTTACTTATAAATCAAAAGTTAAACATATTAGACTTAAGTAAACACGAAATTATTAATTATTTAATTAAGCTATGGAAAATAGAACATTAATTTTAAAATTATAATAAATCAATTTAATATTTAAAATTTAAATAAAGCTTTACCGTAAAAAGTACGTGCACTTTGAAGTTAGTTCTCTCAACAATGAGAGTAAAGCAAAAAAGTTTAATATTAAAAATATGTCTTAATATCCTTTATTAAACCTTCCTATAGATGAAGATACTTCTATTAAAATAGTAAAAAAAATAATATTAATAACAAGAGAAAATATTTTTTTTGTAATATATAATACAAAAAGTTTAAAAAACCTAATATTTCAAATAAGAGACCATGATACCTACCTGGGCCTGCGATTCACTCGAACACTCAGGTGATACGTCGAACTTACTATCAATAAAATGAGAAAGCGAGTGTTCCTCCTATGTGCTATGTGTGGTAGACTCGGAAGATACCACACCAAAACCTTACTTTATACTTTGTTTGACCTCTTGTCAACTATAAAACCGTGTCATACTCTACCCTTCCTCAGAGGTTTCTCCATTCGCTTGTTGACACAGAGAGAGCCCTTTTTCGCAAAGCAAAACACCAAAATACAAAAATACTTCCATTTCGTTCTTGATTTAAGTCGCTATAACAACGATATGTTACTCGAACTCTTGAGGAAACCAACATCACAGCACAGAGGAAGCTCCATACCCACTGGAATGGAGGACTTCAGAGACCCTCAAGAATTCCGAAAAATAAGATTCCCCTCCCCTTCGTAGGCTTCCTTTGAACCGTAGATAGGGACCTTCCTACAGAACTCAACGAATTTCTTGATGAGACCTAACTCTCTTACAGGTAGAAACAGGGGAAAAAAGGTTTGTGTGGTTTCCTACGTTTTAGTCAAATGGGAGGCCTCACGCCGAAGGAGACACGCCACAGCGTCAATCTTCAAAACCCGCATTGCACGACGAAGAATTACACAGCCACACACAATAACACGACATGATGTTTTCACTCGCTTTGGACACGTTCCAGGAACCAGTATCATCTGTCATTCTTATTAATCGTTCTTAATCGTAAATGTACTGTCAGTTTCATCACTTCTGGCAGTAAATTAAAATTTAATTGTCTTTAGACTTAATATTAACAGCTGTATTTATTTTGTAACAAAATGTTGAAAAAACATATTTGTTTAGTTTAGGACATGCATTTATGATCATCACTCTTCAAATTAAATGTTAAAGAGTAAATTGGAGCAGAACTGGTGGAGTTTCAAGTAACTCTTTGAAATAAAACAAAACCAAAAAATCTGTAAGTTGGGATACTCATAGTAATATAATCATTTTATGACATCTATCATGGGTTCTTATTAAATTTAAAAATAACAGAACAAAATAACTTTATCGAGAATTTAAAAAATGTTACACCTGACAGGACCAGAACAGGCGATCTCCTATAGCTGTAAAGGATAATGCTAGCGGTTATGCGATGTTTTTAATTATATCTTAATTTAACTCATCTCGTCTAGGATATTTATCCAACAGAGAATATGCATGTAATTTTCTTAAATGATAATTTACATCATTACATTAATGTAAAAAAATATTAGGTTCAAAATAAATAGTTTTACAATGGTGGGCTGATAACAGCACCATTTTGGCACCCTGAAGTGATGTCATAAATCATAACAACAAACATACTAAGCAATAGGTGCAGTGGTTTTGGCCTTTAATATATTAATATTTGGTATTTTACTTCGATAATAAAATACAACAGGATAAGAAACCATTATTTCAGTAGTGTATCATGCCTTTGTGTAAAAACACAAAAAGGAATGCATCAAATAAAGTGTATTTCTATGGTACCTAAAGGTGCTGACAGAAGGAAAAAGCGGTGTAATATCATAAGAACCTCTATTTTATTACAAAGTAACTTTAAAAAAGATA
Organism: Altica lythri; assembly: GCA_964028335.1. Lineage (NCBI taxonomy): Eukaryota > Metazoa > Arthropoda > Insecta > Coleoptera > Chrysomelidae > Altica > Altica lythri. Next base: position 40,550,114 of record OZ034801.1, read on the forward strand.
AAGTAATGAAACGTGCCTACTATTAAAACATCCTATGAATTTCACTTTTTACAAAGAACATTGCAAACTATAAGTGTTTCAAATTGGTGTCAGGTATGGGGTGAATATACAAGAATGCCTGGAAAAAACATAAATGATTTATTGGCTACTAAGCTCAGAAGGGAGCTTGAAGAATTAGATTTGGAAACTACTGGGTGCAAATCCGTATTGTTGAGTAGGCTCCGTGAATACTACATAATTTGGAACCTGACACTGTGGAGTTTGAAGACCCGGTTCAAAAAACAATTTACGAACTGTCCCAGTTGTTAAGTCAGATAAGGCGCCAGTGAGAAGTTATGTCCCAGCTATTGCAACGAATGACGAGCCAACAAGGAGAATAAACGCAACAACTTTCCCAGCTGTCGCAACGAATGACGAGTTTATTTCACATTTTTTCATCTGCTAATCTTTACAAGTTTCCTCATTATAACCTCTAGTTTATTATAAAGTAACTTTAAAAAAGATAAAGGAATGAAACCTGCCTACAATTAAAACATCCTATGAATTTCATTTTTTACACAGAACATTGCAAACCCACAATTACAATGTAAGTAGCTAAATTCTATTAAAATAGGCAGTGTATGAATCTGTTTCATATTTTTATAATTTTCGTTAATAATTCATAAACACGACATTTATATGTAGATTGTCTGATTGTGCCTTGACATTTTCCTGCGAGTTTTTCTACTATACTGATACCAAAATAAATATCCGCTAAATATCAAAATAAAAAAGCACCGAATACAAACTATGGATTGTTAGACAACGCTATTATGATCATTGACGTCACAATTAGTTCCGTTGCGTTTAAATTTATTAAATTTTGCCGCTTATATTATGCACTTTTCAATAATTATTTTCTTATTTAAAACGAAATATATAAAAAATATAAATATCTGCGTAAATCTAAAGGAAAAGAATTTATGTATTAAAAAATTATCATTATTTGAATCATACTCATATTTTTTATTTTATGGTCGAAAATAATGAAAATACTAAAAATATATATGATTTCGGTATCCTAAACGAATACAAATATAAGACAGAGAACAAAAAAGTGACTTAGATTTTTATATTTCAATTGTCGATATAGAATCTATGATGAATTATGAAGGTGTCCAAGTCGTCATTTGTTAAATTAAGATATGACAAAAAAATTAAAAACTAAAATTACATATTGTCAAACAATTTAAGGCATTATTGGCTATAGATGGAGATCGCTGTTATAAGCCCTTCCTGATGTATCACTTTTTTAATATCACTTTTACATCCAAACAACACTTTTAACTAAATCAATTCACTATTAGGATAGTATATTGGTGCTTATATTTCAAAAGTAATAGGTATATTATAAGACAATATAAAAGATGAAAATTAAATATAAAGAAAATATATAGGTAATAAAATAATGTAAACCAAATTATTAACTTTAAATACTTGCCTGTTTTTGAGATATCATAATAAAAATACAATAAATAGCTAGATTACTGACAACAAAACATATACGACAATAAAACAAACACGACAGAAATGACCACTTCGTAGCAAGTAAAAAGCTATACATTTATTCTGTTTTTTAATACTCTTTCTTAAAAACTTATTTACTACAATAAACAATATACACGATGTCCCCGTCTAAGGCATGGTGAGCTTACTGTGTTTTTACAGTCTTTTCAGATTTAGCACAAAATTAGGCTTTACACAGTTATTTTCATTTATCACTGTACTTGTTTGTTAAATTATCTGATAAACTTTTCAATTTCTTAATTATACCTTTAATAATAAAAAAAACAACTGAAAGTTGTTAAAATGAACACTCTTTGCTTGTGCTTAAAAATAGATATGCTATTTAAATAAATGTTATTATAATTTTATAACACAGTAAAAACAGTCATTTTTTAATATTTAAAATGTATTAATATTAATAACTAGCTGATCCGTCGAACTTTGTACCGCCGAACATTTAATTTTCCTTTTTTTAAAATTTTTACGATTCTTTCTCGTGTTTTTTTTTTAATTCTTTTTTTAGTTTTGTCATTTTTATCATATTTTCTCGTTTATTTCCAGGTTTTGATATTTTTTTTTCGTTGTTTTTTGTATTTTTGTATTTTATCAATTAAATACTTTAGATATTAACTGCACCACCTTGAAGTCTCAGTATTTAATTAAGTAAGATTTGCTCTTCTAAATATAAAAGATATCAAATACGCCACCTTACTGTAGCACCATAGTATTTAGTTTAGAAAGAATTGTTCGTTGAAATATATGTATGAGAATTAATTGCGCGACCTTACGTTGGCGTCAAAATACTTAAGTAAGAATAGCAAATTTAAATATATGAAATATCAAATGCACCACCTTACGGTGTCGTCATAGTACTTAATGTGGTAAGAATTTTTATGGTTTTTATTTTTTCTTTATTATTTTTGGTTTTTTTTATTGTTTGTTATTTTACCTTATTTCCTCGTTTTTCTATATATTTAGAAATAGAAATGCAAAGCCATCTACCAGGTATCTGTAACCTAGATATCCAAACAAATTTACTTACATCACCATTTTTTTCGTTTTATCATTTTTATCATATTTTACTGTCAGTTTTCAGGTTTTAACTAGTTTTTTCGTTGTATTTTATAATTTATTGATTAAATTTAACATATATTAACTGAGTCACCCTAAGGTAGGTAAGTATTTTCTCACAATTAGACCTTTCACGATAAGATAAATACAAAGTTGGCTGTAGAATTATTAATTATTAGCTATTTTCGCGCAGAGCGAATCCTGAACGTACCTACTCCGAATAAGAATCGAGCATGTACTGGATATCCTTAACGCGCAAGTCTCTCTACACACATATCCTGAATTTTTAACCCAGCGCGAACGCTAAAGTGTACCTACAAATCCTATAAATATATGTAGCTAAAAATTTTCATTTTTAGGAACACTAAAAACTTCTAACATCTCTTCTAAATCTTTATCGCTTGAACTGAGGTTCATCATCTAAAAAATTATTTTGAAAAAAAAACAAACAAACTAAGAATTATGAAAACTAATTAAAATTGAAAAATCTTACCTTTTACATATCCACAAAACTTGAAACAAAGTACTTTGAAAATATAAACACAACATTTTTGGGTTAAAATCTCTTCTGAAAACAAATAATAATAATAATAATAATAATAATAATAATAATAGCTTTATTGCCCAACAGAAATCCATTTATAGGACAATTTACAAAATTTACATAATAGAAAAACTTATATCTAACTAAATATTTAAAAAAATATTAGTCCAAGAAAACAGTAGCAGTATTAATGAGGGTATTTATGGAACAAGAAAAAATGTCACAATGTGTACATATCTTATTATAGTTCGTACACATTACATTTATTGGGGATTTTCTAAGGATATTTGTTCTTGCTCTATTACACCTAAAGGTTAATTTATTTCTGGAATTAAAACTTGGCACTTCTATATTAATTTGTGACAGAATAACTGCAGAATCAATTAAATTATGAAGCAGTTTGTGAAGAAACTTTAATGAACAGAGGTCTCGCCTTAGATTTAAACTATCAAAATCAAATCTAACAGAAAGTGCATCATAGTCACAACCTCGTTCTGGATATACACCATCAGTTTTGAAAGCCAAATATTTCAAAAATTTTCTCTGAACTTTTTCAATGCCTGATATACGAGTATAACAATTATATATGGGGTACCAAATAATACTTCCGTATTCCAGCGTAGATCGTACTAGTGAGTAAAATAATAATTTGATCGGAGTTGTATTTTTAAAACTTCTACAATTTCGAATAAGAAAACCGTACATTTTCATGGCTTCCGATATTTTAAGCTCAATATGGTTTGAAAAAGTTAATTTGGTATCAAATACAATTCCTAGATCCTTTATAGTATAACATTTTTTGAGTTTCGACATTTGGACAGAGTAGGTATGCATAGTTAACATTTTCATTTTTTCTAGTGAAGGTTACTACTTTACATTTTTTGGCATTCAAAGTTAATTTATTCCTGTTACACCAATTATTAATTATTATTTAAATTCTTCTGCAGCTCATTACAATCATTAATATTGTTAATCTTTGAAAAAATTTTAAAATCGTCCGCAAATCCTAAATTTCACAGTCCAAAATCTCTAGCAAATCATTTATATATATATCAAAAACAATAAAGGACCAAGGTTGGAACCTTGGGGAACTCCAGAAGTAACAGAAATAATCTCAGATGTGTATCCGTTGTACGCAACGAACTGTTTCCTGTCTGCTAAATACAACCTAGAACACGTTATGGGCATATTCGGAATGTCACCTAAGTCCTCCGCGAACACAGAATTTTATATCCTGAACAGAATACATTTACTCCGCGAACACTTAATTTATAATGTGCGCATGCGAATTCCCTCCGAATACGTTTAGGATACGTTCCGGAAAATAGCTATTAAGTTCTTGGCCAACAGTTCTTTTAACAACACCACGCAAATACTTGTGTAGCAATCGCAGTTTTTAATTAAATACTAAACACAATTATTTTTCAATTTTAATATAATTATGCAAAATAAACATACAGTTTTCATGTAAAAATCTGCTGTAAATGCGGGAGTGGGTCATAGGCAACGTTTTAAGAATTTAGACGAAATGACGTATTTGTAGTTTGATTTTGTTGAATCGGTGGTTGAAAACCGAAATTATTTTAAATTCATTGTAAAAGTTTTGTTAAAGAATTTATTCTAAATACTGGTGTTTTAAAATTTTTTAAAGCAACTATTCTTTGCGATTATCCAAAGATTGTCTATGAATTTAAAGAATTTTTTCATTGCTGACTGTATAAAATGTTTTCTTCTTCAATAACCAAAAATATTCATTTTTCTAAACTGTCTGGATTTCTAAGTCTAATAGAAGTTTGTAATGGGTTAGGTAAACCTGGTATGAATGTTAAAGCTAGATTGTCATAACTAGTAATAATTTTTCAGCTTGAGGAATCTAGGACTAGTTTTTAGTTTTAAAATTACTAAACCTCCTGCATCTTGGCATCTTATACCAAAAATATAAGAATTTTCGTGTTTATGAGAATGTAATGTTACTAAATTTTAAATAAGAGAATCAAAACCCACTTAATCACCAAAGCTTAATCCTAATGCTGCTTTTACTTTGTCCCAAGAATTAAACTCAATTTTAGAACATGTTTTAAAGCTCCATTAAAAAGTTTTACGATTAAAGCTCTTAAAAGAAAAGATTTTAATTGTGCCAGCATTGTGAATGTTTTTCACTAAATTATTACAGCTGTCAGTAGTTAAATATTTCCAGTTTATATAAATCACTTTCATAATTGGATTATACCAACATTTAACTTTTACAATTAATAATTTACAGATATTTGTGTGTCTTCTAAAATAACTATTACTAAGATCACTAATAAGATTTTCTTTTTCTGAATCTTGATTCATAAAGTAAATAATCACAATTTATAAAAAAAACTATTTATAGTAGAAAGTTTTTTTACTGATTTATAGGTCACATTACTATTATATAAATTATTTTTTTATTTAAATTTGTATAATATGATAAATTTTGTAATAAATTTAAAATTCATATTAACCCGAAATTGTTTCAAAATCTCTATGTATATGCCTAAACGCACTTGAAACATGCATTGTCATCCAGTTTTTAGCTATCCTGAATATTTCAGAGCTCTAGGTGGTCGGGAAATTTGATTACAAAATTTTACTTGTAATGACAAAAAGAAAGACAAACACACACAGAACACGACGATAATAAAAAACTTTCTTAAAATTATATTATTTTTCATATAAGTTCTAATCTGATGTAAATTAATTTGGTTGAACAATATTATTATTAACTAAACTGATAAAAAAAAATGATGACTTACAGGAAAAGTGTAAATCTATACAAAGTATAACTAACATATGCAGTATTGTTGATTTTGTCATGCACCAGCGTTGTGAGTGTCCTGGTTATGGCAGTGTCCGTCCTCTATTAAGTATTGAGTTTATCCTTGTTTTGGCTATGTATGTCTTTTACCAAGTTTTGTTTTTCTAAAAAGTATCCACACAAAACATTAAAATCGACCGAAAAACGAGATTTTTATCATTTTCCGTTACATATGATCCTAGTGACTGCGCCAGTTAATAAAACTTTCAATTTCAAATAATTTTTTAAAAATCTTTATTTAAAAAAAATACAACTAAAGAAAGTAAATTGATTTTTACTTTTTCTTTTACAGTCTAATACTGGAATACAATATAATATAATTCTACTTTTTAATGTAACTAAAATATCTACTATTGTATGAAATTATTACACTTTAGGTTTTGCATTTCTGCCAAATCGCAAAATGATGCTCCACTTGCTGGTTCGTCACTTGCATTCGTGAATTTTAATAAAGGACACATAAAAAGGGTGGAAATAGTTTTATATTATAAATGAAACATTTTGTAAAGCATAATTATAAACCTCTATTAAACAAATAGTGGTACTTTGTCTTAAAATTTACATGAAAATGTAACAATAGACATGCAAAACAAAATTATACGGCTCACTCTTTCGTTAGTGCCACGAACCAATGGAATGCGCACATTAAAATTTAAGCGCAAGTAATTAAGTCAATGCTATTACGCACTGTCTAAATCTCTGTGAACTTTAACCTGTCAGAAAATTTAGCCCGCTCCTGTTAGGACCCTAACGATTTTCCAGAGATAATTAATTATTCTCAAAGGGCTATTGAAACTTTCCCTTTCATGTAGGAGCCATAAAAATAAAATTTTCCACTACCCTTCGGAGCTTCGGGTATAATCTACCGAACATTTTTGATGTATATACAATACCATTTGGAAGGGTACATTGAATCTCAAGATAATAAAATGAAGTGTTTTCAGAACTGCACACTATGACTAATGATATCTATATTCTTCCTTTTTTTCGTGAATATTTGATTGATTCAAGAACAGAAAACTTAATGTTGTTTTTAGTACACAATATATAAAAAATGTCAAATTAAAAGGTATCCGAAATTAAAAATTAAGGGTTAATATTTAATTTGGAACAAAATTAGTCAAATGAAATAAAACTGTTTATTGTTAACGTATAATTTTTGCTAAGACCAAATATTTTTAATATTAATTTAACATATTTTTAATGTACCTTCTTAACCTTAGTCCTCTTTCTTGTTTATTTTAAAATGTTTTTTGAGGTTTTTTTTGTATAAAAAATATTATTTGAAAAGTTATTTTTAAAACATTCTGTTTCTAAATTGAGACATGTCAAATTTGTGTCGAAAGAAACCATAGGAAACCCAGCCTATTTCATGTACAATTTATTTTCGATGTTAAGTATGTATTTTCGGGTAGAAGTGATACTTTGTAATTCTAGAGTTTTCCTGAAAGTTACTCGCTTGCTGCTTAGATTAACCTCTGCTGAAGAAGCGGAAGCTTCCTCTAAAGCTTCTTTTGCTGCACGGTCTTCTGAATCCGGGTGTTAGGAGTCAGCATTGTCCTTCTCATATTCCTGTGGAGATTTTTTGACCAAAAAAGTTAGAACTATAGAAAGTCCTTGTGTGTTAAATAATTTGTAATGGAGGTAATGGCATTTTATAAAAAGTCTTTACTTTATCGTGGCTATATGATTTACCTTACGATACTTTGCCTTGAGTAAGTACTGTTGTTGTTAATGTTTGTAGCTTAATTACTTGATTTAGGTGCAGAAATCAAATCTGAAATCTTGTAAAAACTGAAGTATAACGGAATTAAATCTAGTTGTTTCCAGATAAGTTTTGAAGCAAGACTTGTATGTACAAGTAAATTACATTAATCTTTTTCCACGTATGTTTATGGCTTATAATAAGGTTACTTAAATATAAAAATATACTATAATGTAAGTAAATTTTTTATGAATCTGTAATTTTTAATTTGCAAATACATTTACACGCAAATTAACAAAGAAAAGTAACAGAAGAGTTTGAGATTTAAAAGGTGCTGTTATTTTTGAATTTTGAATTTGGGAGGACAGCTTTTAAACGTAAATCTAGAAACCTTTTATTTGAGACTTGGTTGACTTTCTTTCAATAATGGTGAAAAGAGCAAATGACCCACAATTATTTCTCTATTTCAAATTAAAATATATTAACGAAAAATTAATAGATATTTGTAATAATTTGGTTTGCGCCTTTGTGTGTTTCGACTACTATAAAAGAAATTAAAATAATGTGTTTCTCTGTAAAGAAATGTTCATGGCAGTGTATAATTACACTTTTTGTATAGTTCTGTCCGATTTTAACAACTAAAGCCAGTTTAAAGATGCACAGAGTTGAATTTAGAAACTACATGTCATAAAAATAATTTCAGGAGAACATTTATTCTTTTACAAAGAAAAACGCTAAAATAATGGGCGTATATCTAGTTAAATGTCATCTACAGAGCTAACCTAGTGCATATATGAGCCATTTGTTCTGCTCTACTTAGGCTTTAACACCAAATTCACACAGAATGTAAATGAAGATTTTTTTATTCTGCAGACAAACGTTTCTTCATAAAAATGAATGAGGATTCAGACAGGATCGGTTTTTAGAAACTTGATATAGTTTTATTATGACAGATTTTTACGCAAACTAATTTTAACAAGGAATAAATAAAGTTGTCAATCAATTAAGGTATGTGTGCGAATAAAAATAAATACTCTGCGTTGTATCATCTTAAGAAACACTTCACGATTTCCTTCTAATTTTTACCCGTTTTAAGTTCATAAATGGTTTTAAACTCTATCTTTTTAAAACTACATGGTGTCACTACCAATGCTCATTAAATCCTAAAACTAAGATACAACGATTTTCTCAAGAAACAAAACATTAAAATAGCAAAAAGCGCTTAAAATTATATAATAGATAAGTTTATTTAGACCATGAATCTTCATGTTATATATTAACTTACATTAATACAATTTTTCTCTTTTTTCAAAATTAAACAATAATAAATTCAATACAGATAATTCTTTTTTCCAAAAGTAATTGCCTCATAAGAGCTTACATATTTACAAAATCTTTTTCTTTTCAATAATTATAATAATAATAACTGTTTCAAGTCATAATATTTCACACTTCCACATTTTCTAGTTGTATTTGAGTTCTTACATTTTAGTCTTCTCCCTCTTTAGTCTTCTTTTTTCAACGTTTTTGTTCTCCTTGACCTAAAGTAATGGCTAATAGTCTCATTAGCTACGAGGCCACCACCTTTCTGTCAGTTCGTATCCGTGCTTCCGTGATTGTTGGGGTTAAATGTCAGACCTCAAAGTTCAATCTCAATGTCGATGGTACCTTCTAACCACGTTTTAATTCCAACCTAACTTAATAGTTTGTGACTTAGTTGTGTAAAAAACTACAGTTTTATATGTTTGTGCTGTTTTTTATAATTTTCTTAACATCAAGAACGAAATATTCTCAATAAGTTGTGAGTTTCAAATTAATAATTTTCTTTATATACCTATATATATTTACTGACTGTTCAAATGTTTGTAGCTCCCTGATGATGGTCGTAATCACGACCGAAAGCTTGGAATAAACAACTTAAAAGAGTACTCTCTCGTATTTTTGCTGCAAACCCAATAGTTTCAGTTTATTTCCTTCTTTTCTCTCTCTCTCTCTCTCTCTATATATATATATATATATATATATATACATATATATATATATTGAGATGATATAAGTTACTATGCTATTTCAATTAAGTAAATATAAAATTAAAAAAATAGAGAAAAGGAAAATATATTCTCATTCCAAGGCAGAGTGCAAATGTAGTTAATTTGGGATAATTTATAATCGTCGTCTTCTTCTCAATACCTAAAAAGAAAAAATAAAACAAAATGAGAAATTAAAATACACAAGTACATATAAGAGATATTCAAAGAATTAAAATAATATAATTTATCTATAACATATAAAATTCTAATAATCATGTATCAAATAGATAATGAGAGTAAATATTAAAAAAGTTTATAAATTTTACGATACCTTAGTAATTAAAACCGATTTTAAATAAATTAAGATAAAATGAAATAAGAAAACCAAATGTTAAGACATCAAGGTAAAGTTTAACATAAATTTCAGTATAAAATATTAGAACTCATAGAAGGAAATAAAAAAAGTTTGTACTTACTTTTAGAATAGACAATGTTTGTTCTCAAGACATATTGTGATTTGTTATTAGTTTAATTTCCAAATGAAAAATTCTGAAATAAGAAAGACATTAGATTATATTGTAGATAAGATGTTATAAAATTAACAATTCATTTAAAGTATAGCAGATTTTAAAAGAATGAGTATTGTATTAAATGTAAATAATGAGTTAAGTATTAGATTTTTAGTAATTTGATTTGACAAAGAATTAGTAGGCAAAAGATATTATAAAATTAACAACTCATCAAAAGTTTAGCAAATTTTAAAAGAATGTCTATTGTATTAAAATGTAAATAAGGAATTATGTATTAGATTTTTAGTAATTTTATTTGATTAATAATTTAGTAGGCGAATAGAACATAATAATGATAGTGTAAGATTGTTTGGGGATTCAGTTGTTAAATTGTTGATTTCCTGAATCTCTCTCTTGTTTTTGGGCTTTTGAAGTGATAGCATGTAATAAATTCTGCTCCGTTAAAATTTCGATTTTTTTATTTAAATACTTATAAAAGAAAGTATAAAAGTAGTAAAAAGTGCTTACAAAGCCACAAGACAACTCCTGATAGCCACTGGTAAGAATTAAAGTTCATATATATGGAGAAATAAATGTTAGGAATGCTGTGCTGAGCAGTTCAGTTATATGAATGCTTCCTGAGTAATTTAACTAAAGTAAAACTGGTTTCTAATAAGAAAGAGAGTATTAGTTTACTCACCATTTGATGCAAGAGCAAATTATTTCCGGATGAAAAGCAAATTTATTCGTCTACATCTGTAAAGTGTCCGTATATCATTGATGTTCCTGGGAAATGGTTAGATTCCAATAGGAAATGATAGCCTGTGCCTTCGTTTGTCCAGAGAGAATACCAAAGCTTCAAACCACGGTATCTATTTCCCATTTTTTAAAAAATAAAGAACATTCCTGTGTTTGATTTTTCTGTAGTTGATGAACATTTGATTTCACTTGTACACTGTTTCACTGTTTAAATAAGTTGTTTTTACATTCTCTAATAAGTTTAATTTGATTTATTGATTACAAAATTCAGAATTTTTCATAACCTTTGATTTAATGATGTTTGGAATTTGAAGGTAATGTGTCTATTCGCACAAAACAATAAGAAAAAGTGAGGTTAAGGTTAAATTGGAATTATAATACAAAAACATAATTTGGTATATAATTGTTGAATTTTATTAATTTTTTTTTGAAATTTTCAATATCAGTTAAATTTGAATCCATTTATTAGTTGAGATTTTTTGAACTCTGACCCTTAGAAAGAGAATAGATAAGAACTTATGTTAAAGTAACAATCATTAAAATAAAAAAAATTAAGTTGAATCTTACCTTATCCACATCTATATTAAAATAAAAATTTTCAAGGTATTTTCATATATGTTATAATAAATATGTATTTTCTCTCATATATATATATATATATACATATATATATATACATATATAAATATATATATAACAAGATGTAAGAGATGATACAAAACGTATCTAGTGCCGTGCTGCCAATAATAAATCCAGTTTTAAACTGGATTGGTGTTTGGTTAGATTTTCTAACTCAAGACACCGGTAGATGCTGCGAAATAGGAGTATAGGGATATTAATCAGCCCATACAAAGGCAAAACCAACTACAGACACGTGTTTCGCTCTTTTTTTGAGCTCATTAGTGTAGTATAGGTTATGTCTCTTCAGTCACTAATGAAGAGACATCCCCTGTATGAATCGACTAAATCCTTATAGATGTAAACTTGCGAAAGTAGAAACCCTTCGCAAGTGGACCCATCTTTACTCCAAAAATGGAACTACGACAGTCGCTTTGCATCTTAAAAGTACCTTCGGCAAGTTAGAAAATCTAACCAAACACCAATCCAGTTTAAAAATGGATTTATTATTAACAGCACGGCACTAGATACGTTTTGTATCATCTCTTACATCTTGTTATATAAGACTGTCACAAACGCTCTGCTCGTTATATATGTATATATATATATATATATATATATATATATATATATATATATATACAAAGGAAATATACAAAGGAAATCAATGGGAAAGCAGCTGAATTAATAAAAGCCAAGTGTACTCTTTTTTTCAAAGTCAAATATATTTCGGTATACTTTATACCATCTTCAGTGACTGCTAAAAGAAATTGATGAGATTACAATTTGTGAAAATTCTTAAATGCAAAATAAAACTTACAAAAGTGAGATTACGGCTACATATATGTGACAATTAGGTGTGGAGAAAAAACCTTTACAAAGGGTTCCATAACACTTCAAAATGACGTTAATTATATTCAAACAATATACACTTATATATATATTGTTTGAATATAATTAACGTCATTTTGAAGGGTTATGGAACCCTTTGTAAAGGTTTTTTCTCCACACCTAATTGTCACATATATGTAGCCGTAATCTCACTTTTGTAAGTTTTATTTTGCATTTAAGAATTTTCACAAATTGTAATCTCATCAATTTCTTTTAGCTGTCACTGAAGATGGTATAAAGTATACCGAAATATATTTGACTTTGAAAAAAAGAGTACACTTGGCTTTTATTAATTCAGCTGCTTTCCCATTGATTTCCTTTGTATCTAACTGATCAGCTGTGATCAATTTTGAACTTATATATATATATATATATATATATATATATATATATATATATATATATATATATATATATATATATATATATATATATATATATATATATACAGTGTGACCCATTTCGAATGGAAACACCCCTGTAGAATTCTTATTTATTAACCGATTGGAATAATTTTTTTTTCCATTTTTAAGTTAAAAAAAGTTTTACTCGAAGACCTAATTTGACATCTTTAATTTCGTTTTCAAGGCCTACTATGCCACTTTTTTGTTGTCAAAAATGAAGAATTTTTATTAGCGATTTTTTTTATTAAAAAATGACGACACCACTGGATTTAGAGTGGCTTTAAATAGCTCTGATTAAAATTTCATGAATAAATATTAATAAATAAAAAAGTTATGACGACCTAAAATTTGAAAACTCGTCAACCTAAGAGTTACAAAATAACACACTGTATCAACATTTAGCGACACAAATTGTGATTTTTTTTATTAATTTAAACATTAAACCACTTTTTTACAAAGTAAGTATTTTAGTCTTATAATTGTTTTTGTTTTTGTTTATTTTAGATCCTGGTCGCCTCTACCAATCTACCATTTACTTAAACATTTGTCGTAGCGCTTGCGAATATTTTTAGTGACACAATAAACAAAAACAATTATAAGACTAAGATACTTAATATGTGAAAAAGTGGTTTATTGTTTAAATTAATAAAAAGAATCACAATTTGTGTGGCTAAATGTTGATACAGTGTGTTATTTTGTAACTCTTAGGTTGACGAGTTTTCAAATTTTAGGTTGTCATAACTTTTTTATTTATGAATATTTATTCATGAAATTTTAATCAGAGCTATTTAAAGCCACTCTAAATCCAGTGGTGTCATCATTTTTTATTAAAAAAAATTGCTAATAGATATTCTTTATTTTTGACAACAAAAAAGTGGCATAGTAGGCCTTGAAAACGAAATTAAAGATGTCAAATTAGGTCTTCGAGTAAAACTTTTTTTAACTTAAAAATAGAAAAAAAAATTATTCCAATCGGTTAATAAATAAGAATTCTACAGGGGTGTTTCCATTCGAAATGGGTCACACTGTATATGTATATATATATATATATATGTTATGATGTAGTGTTTCACGGATGGTAGAATGAACAGTAGTGGTGTTCCGGGTTTCAATCCGTTGATTGTTTGTGTCTTCACGACGTTTCGCCAACATCTCAGCTGGCATTTTCAAGTGATGCTTCCTTTGCGGCTGCTAAACTTGGAATCCAAGTTTAGCAGCCGCAAAGGAAGCATCACTTGAAAATGCCAGCTGAGATGTTGGCGAAACGTCGTGAAGACACAAACAATCAACGGATTGAAACCCGGAACACCACTACTGTTCATATATATATATATATATATATATATATAACTACTAAAAAAATTACTTTATATTAAATAGGCTCTCTTCAACGACTTTTTTTATCAAAAGAAAAGTTTAATTTATTAAAAGATTTTATTATTTAATAAACCGACACAACGACTCAATGGCCGTAGTGTTTCAATCAGCAAAAATTTTTGCATTAGATAATGAATTTTAAATAGTCAACAAAACAAAATAAAAGTGTATTAAACAGTTTATAAAAAAAACAAAATAGTTAAATAATTGTTTTTTTAAATAAAACAAGCACAACGTTTTATTTTTATTAAAAAAAATTATAATTAAATAGTTGTTAACGTAAACACAAAATAATTCATCTATTTACTTGTAAACCTTAAAAAAAAACAGTCTACAAACAGATCCACGATTTCTGCTAAATTCTGTCACTGTCACGAAGTTAAACAAGCGATCAACCAATCAGAAAGCTTATATTTGTAAATTATGCCCATATTACGACTTGTTTATTTGTTTCACTTGATGAGTTTGTAATGCTAAACGTGAAGAATCTAGGTGAATAAAAATTAATAAAGCCGTATTTTCTTAGAATTAGATATAAAATAATTTCAAAACTCGATTTCAGTTTGAAATTATCATCATTAAACTACGTTTATATAGATATATAAACTTTCAATAAACCCACGGGAATATGTGGATGAAATTCGGAGCAGATCAACTCAAAAAGCGTAATGTTATCTTTCATAACCATAACAGTTGCGATAAGTCTAGACCCAGGTATTATTATAGAGACGTGCGTAGACTCAAATATTGTGCTTGGTAAGGAAGACAAGTATCAATTTTCTATAATAACTACTAAATAATTCATACTATAATTTTTCTATTATTCCATTATCTTTCTGCCTTTTTAACCGATTTCAAAAAAAGAAAAGGTTCTGAATTTTATATGTATGTTACCGAATACCTTCGGTATTTATAAACTGATTTGAAAAATTCTTTTTGCATTCAAAAGAGTAGTGTCCGTATGGTCCCATTGAAATTTGGTTAAAGTCTAGTCATCAATGTAAAAGATATTTAAGGAAATACAACAGATTAAACTCTACAGTTAAGTTAATATGTTAATAATGATGTACCTATAACAAGGAATGAGCATTTAATCAACATGCTTGCTCACTGCGGTTTGGTGATTTCAGACAATTAAGTCCACGTTTCATCACGATGTTTTTCTTTACCGTACGTCTCTAGGTATTACTTATGTCTCCAAAAAGTCACATTGGTACATGTCAGGACTGTTGGGGATTGAACTCAGTACACGGTATTCGGAAGGTTGTGAAATTTTCTCCCACATCGGACAAAGCCAAGTAGCGACTAAAAAAGATAAAATAAAAACTTTTAAACCAAAACGAAAAATCAATAAAAACAACTTTTTTATAGATATCTAGCTAGATGTTATAACCTTAATTCCTAACACCATAGTTAATTGTGATGCATCGTAATTATAAATAGTAGATATTTGTTTAACGAAAATCTTCAATATGTAGTGGAACATGGGTTTAAAAATAAATTTAATGTCAGAATTGTGCAAGATTATTTGATTGGGTCACCTTTTTTACAAAAGCCTGACGGTTAAGTTTTATTTATATGGACATTCCTGCAACCTCTACAAGATTAACGCTGAAGTTTCCCGGATCGGTCGTACTGCTACTCCATTTTCCCTTTACACATAAATGATCTACTAGAAGCCACTAATAACCCGATACACGGTTTTGCAGATGATAGCAACCTACACTGTAGCAAAGCGTACAACCGTCCCATATCCCAAAGTATTCTGGAAGAGGACAGAAGATCCGCAACGGTTTCTCTCAATCAAGATTTGAGAATTGTAGACGAGTGGGAAAGAAAAAATCTTGTTAATTTGAACGCTTCCAAAACAAAGACATGTTGCCTATCCAACAGGAGGCAAAAATACGACTCATCCACCACAATGAAAGATCAGACACTAGTAGCAAGCGACTTGATTACCCTGGTTGGTATAACGATCTCCCAGTACTTACTCTGGAACAAACAAATTGCATCCATAGAAAAGCAGGAAAGAACATGGAAGTATTTCTTTCCATCCAACTTAGCTACTCTTTACAAAGTCCAAATAAGACCTAATCTTTAATACTGTACGGGGATCGGCGACTCCGTCAAGGCTCAGAGTTCATAATGCAGTACAGAGAAAAGCGACACAATATTACCAAAAACCTAGCCCCATTGTTTAACTAATACCTACTTAAATGGATTTTGCTCAGAAAAATTCGCTCTATAGTCTCCAGTTACCAGACCAGCCAGAGCAACGCGACGTGCCAACTCCAAGCACCCTTATACTGTTCAGTGTCAGACATCGAGAACAGATCGATTCGATCGTTCCTTCATACCCAGAGTCTCCAGATTGTAGAACTCCTTACAGTCCTTACCCTCTCACGCCTTTCTCAGTCGTCCTAACTTGCAGTCTTTTAAATCCCAAATTAATAAATTGCCTCTTCTGTCAGAAAAGATGTTTATATTTAGGTCTATACCTTCGAGGACATCGTTAAATAAAATAAAATTAAAACAAAAAGGAGCCTGAATACCTAGGGAATGACCGAAAAGAAAAAGAACGGCTTTCTTAACACTCTAAAGTATTATTTTGATCAATTGCAATCACTTGCGATTATTTGAAATTAATTGTAATCACTTGCAATTACTTGTGATCACCAGCAGTTAGTTGTATTTACTTGAAGTTAATTGTAATTATTCACTTGCAATAATTTGTTATCACTTGTATTAACTTGTCATCACTTAAGAGCACTTGTTGCAATCACTTGATTAGTTGTGAATTGTTAAAACACTTTCTAACGTCTTAATTAACCAAACATTCGTAGTACGTGAAGATTGAATTTTAGAATTTTTCCTTTTTTTTAATAAACTTCTGTTATTAGGTATTTCTTTCGGACTGTATATCAACCAATATCATCCGCTCCAGTAATACAAGTTTTAAGCGACTATCAGTTTTTGAAGCACTATACTGATATCGATTAAATCCGAGTACAAGTTATAAATAATTTATAGCTTCATATCGGCACCGGTTTTTGGAATTCTGACATTGAAGAGGCTTATATGTCAGGATGTCCGGCTAATAGATAATATCGCACACTCTGCAGGGTCATTTTTCATTTTTAGCGCCGGATTTACTGTCGTATAAACGATAGAGTTAATGATCGTTCGATATCGATGAGTGGCTGACAGTTCAGAGTTTTCTCTGTAAAGTTAAAAACATAAATATGTATTATGTTAATTTACCTATGCTATTTGTATTTAAGCATTGTATAAGATATTTTTAATGACTAAAAAGCTCTATGTTGTTTTATTTTTTTTTACGATTATAACACGGTAAAACATGACATACAAAAAACTGTTAGTAAAAATGTATACATGTCAGAAGTTTTAAAAAAATTAAAAATTACAGATTTTAAACTGCACGTCTACAGAATAATACATGGAGTGGAATGGAATGGCTTTTTAACCGAAAAACTTTAAAAATCTGCTACAAATAATTCGGAATACCTGTACATGTACATTTACAATTCAATTACATATATTTTAACAATCTCAAATAGCTGTAATATACGTTCTGCTTCTGTGTGATATTTACCTCTATAATTGATATTTTAATAAGTTTTGTTTAAAGTTCTTCTATATTTCCTTCTTGCACGATTTGATACTATGACGATAGACTATGTCATAAAAGTTTAGCTTGGTATACCTATCTAATACATTTTCATCGATTGCTTATAGTTTAGGATTTTTTCTTAATTAAAGAATTAGTTATTACAGGGTATGCCACAGAGTTGTAAATAAAAAATAACATTTATATAGATTTCTGGGTAGGTACTTATTTTTTTTTTTTTTTTGAGTTTACGTGTTTGAATGATTCAATAACGCACGCCTATCTGTTCCTTCCTATAAATGATTTCATCTGAACAATTCGATTATTACATTTAATTATACATCATTCAAAGCTTATTTATATTAAAGTAGGCCTTGTTAGGGTGATGAATTTCGCCCTGTATATTTAATCTTATTCTTAGTTGTAAATGCGCTGTTGTCACGTCCTCAATAAAATCATAATGTGAGTGACAATAAATAAAATAACAATTGTGTACTCCATTTCAGCGCCATCAAATCATTAAAACTTAGTACTTTCACAAAAAAAGAAAATCGTCAATTTAAAAATATATATTTAGATATAATGAACGCATTTACAAAATAATAGTAATTAAATGAAAGCAAACAATAAAAACATATACAAAAAAGTCTTTATTTGCAATTTAGAAATAATTTTCTATGTCTATATAACGGTATTATAAAATAAGTTTTACAACAAACATTTAAATTGGACCAGCTATAAATAAGAAAATACAAAATATATCATTTTGTCGATAAGTATTGCAGCAGCTATATATTGAAGAATTTTTCGTGGAGCTTTCCAGGTAGTGCGGCATTATGACATACCAATTGGTTTCAGCTATTTTGATAAGTAAAACAAAGATAAAAATTCCCACAAAACTTTATGCTTTAAATAATGGAAATCCGTTTAATATGTATTCAATAGTTACAGTGCAATAATTCAGCAGAAAAGCAGACACACTAATAGTAAAATAAGCAAAGTAAAAAAAATGAAACATACAACATTAAAAAAACATATAAACAAAAATTAAAGTAACAGATTTGGTTAAAACTATTGTCACGTTCATCTATTCGTTATGTATTTTCAATTCAAAGGTATCAAAGGTAAAATGTTGTCAAGTGAACAATTTTTCATGTAATAAGTCCAATCCGTCAAAATAATTTCTTCTGTATGTCTACCAAAATTTTTCCACATGTCTGGTGTACATTGTCTTAACGCTTCTGTCCAAGTTTTGTCCAAATATAAAAATGCAAAATGGAAGTAATCGAAGTAAATCATGTCTATGTTGGTTTAATATTTCATCTGTTACATGTCTATCGTTGCTTCTGTATTGTGTAAGTATAATTGTCTTCTTTTTTTAATTTTTTTATCAAATTCGATATAATTGCTGCTTAACCACCTCTGTAATATCTACTTTGTTGCTGAAAATGGAGGTGGTCTGTTTTGTTGAACTGAAGCATTATCCATGTTTACTACACATTTTTTTGGAAAATTGAATAAAGCAGGAATAAGTTAATTAACAATCCAGTTTTTGAAAATATCACCATTCATAGTTTTGTGATAGTCAATGTCAGTATTTGAAGAGTCTAATAACAAATCACATCCCTATTGACCCACCATTCGGTCCTGCGAGTAAAATTTTAAATCGCTTTTCTTCGGATTACACATGCAATGGATTACTTTTAAAATAAGATTACTGTACCCATCGAGGCGTTGGAGTACCATTTTTTTATATCCATGTCTACGTACACAAATCTGATGATTTCATTGCGCTTTTTTAATTCTATAAATGTCTGAAAGAAAAAGATTTTGTTATGTCTTCGCTCACTTAAAATTTGTCGTTAATTCACGTTTTTAAGTTTATATATTGTAACGAGCGAGATCCCCTTAGTACGCCCCTGTCGCTCTCCAGGTAAACAACGCGCTTATTCTCGAACAGAACAATCGAGAAAATTCCTTTCTACGCGCGTCGAGAAAGTGTTATCGAAAGACGTTCTGGAAACAGTGGACAGGTATATAAGCGGAGAGCCACGACCCACGGGGAGTTAAAATTTAATAGCGACAGTCTAAATAGTTGAGCGAACAACGAAGTGAAAATAAATAGTGAATATAAATCGAAGTTAATTGTTGTACATAAATTAGTGTGTTATAGTTAGTTTAGTTAGTTTAGTTATAATTCGTTTAGTTTGTAGTGTGTAAATAAATTAGACATTTTCGTTCAGCAGTGATTTTATTTTGAACCCCTAGAACGTAACAATTGGTGTCAGGTGTGGGGTAAATTGAACTGCTGTGTTAATTGTGGACTTCATTAGTGAATATTTTGTATGCCAGTTACGAGATCACAGACGAAGAAAATGGATCAGGCGACAATGGAATTTTTCAAGCAAGCCCTTGAAAAAATGGAGAATAAAATGGAAGAAAATACTAGAAAGATAATGGAAGAAAACACTAAAAAAATGGAAGATAATTTGGGAGATAAATTGACATTGATTGAAAATGAGTTGAAGAATAATTACTCCAAGCTGGAAAATGAGATTGGAAGCGTAAAAGACAGGGTTGGAAACATTGAAGGCAGATTGGTTAATATGGAGGAAGAAATGCAGGTAAAATTGGAAGAACAGGTGAAAACCATGGAAGAGCGTTTGAGCAAGAACTTCAACAAATATTGTTCTGTTAAGCTGGGAGAACGGGGTGAGCCAGGGCGAACAAAGATCAAACCTCCAACTTTTGATGGCAAAATACCCTGGAGCACATATCATAAACAATTTGAAGCAGCAGCCAACGCCAACTGCTGGGACGATGAAGAGAAAGCAACTGCCTTAATTGTTGCATTAAGAGGAGACGCACTGAATATCCTTCAGACCATTCCTGCAAGTCAACAAGGTGATTATAAGGCTCTGACAAGTAGACTGCAAATGAGATATGGTGATGCACATCTCCAACAAGTGTATCACGCACAAATCAAGAGTCGCCATCAGCAGAGTGCAGAAACCTTGCAGGAATTCGAAGCAGACATAGCAAGGTTGGTAAGGCTGGCCTATCCTTCAGCACCGGACAGCTTCCTAGAACAACTTGCTGTCCAGACCTTCGTCGATGGGTTGAGAGACACGGAGACTCAGCAGACGTTGCGGTTGGCTCGACCCAAAACTCTAGATGACGCCCTGGCCCATGCCCTAGAATTTGAAGCTGCTAAACAAGCTTCTCACAGAGGACAGAGCAAAGTGAGACAGCTTGATGATTCACCAGTCTGCGACGATAGAATTGAGGAAGTAATTCGCCGAGTTCTCCAGGAGAAACGTAATGGTGGACCAAGATGCTGGAACTGCGGCGAAAGAGGACACATTCGGCGTAACTGCAAGAAGCCGTTTAAACCACAACGCCAAGAACAGGAAAACTAAAGCGGGTTGGCAAGAAGGGGCATAAACCGACCCGCCACGACAATGCCCCTGAGGTTATAATTCAGGCCATCTCTTCAAGTGTTTATGTCGACGGTAAAATTAATGGGAGGTCCGTAAAAATGTTAGTCGACACTGGCGCAACCCGAACTATAGTTAAGCCGAGTGTAGTTGAAGAAAATGGAAAAACCTTACCAGCGATGGTTCGTTTACGGACTGCAACTGGAGAAGACGTGCCAACACATGGAAAGAAGAGGATCGTCATCAACATTGGGGACAGGTCTCTCGAACATGAGGTGCTGGTGGCAGATATCATGGAGGAAGTCATCTTGGGAATGGATGTCATTAAGGGTTATGGCTTCCAGATGGATATGAGAAACGATGTTCTGAGGATCGGAAGTCTGGAAATTCCATTCCTGGGATGTGAAGATATCACGACTCGAGTCTTACTCAGCGAAGATGTTCACCTACGTGGACAGGCGGAAACCATAGTGAAGGGGTATTTAGATAGAGACCTTCGAGATAGCTGTATAAGACTCATCGAACCAGCCAGTGAGAGTAACCTCGGGAAAGGACTGTTAGTCGGAAAAACCTTGGTGAGAGGCGGAAACGAAGTTCCTGTGAGAATGTTGAACACCAACATGTACCCTGTGATCTTGAAGAAAGGTACGATCCTGGGAGAAAGCTGTTCTGTGCTTTGTGTGACAGGAAGCGTTCAGGATGTGAAGAACCCGCTACCAAGAAGCGAGAAGAGTTCGAAAAAATTATTTGAGACATTGGCTTCTTCCTGCACAGAACTTGCACCAGAACATATTAGCAAGGTGAAGAAACTGATTCATGAATACAGTGACGTTTTTGCTATGGACCACACTCAGATGGGTAGGACGAATGTTGTGAAGCATTCTATCAATACCGGAAGTTCAGATCCCATTCGCCAACAACCGCGAAGGCAAAGAGAGAAGAAGCAGAAAATATAATCAAGGACATGCACGAACAAGGAATAATAGAGCAATCTGATAGTCCTTGGTCATCACCTGTGGTTTTGGTGAAGAAGAAAGATGGCAGCACCAGATTTTGTGTCGACTATCGTCGTTTGAACGACGTCACCAAGAAGGATTGCTACCCCATTCCAAGGATTGACGACACTTTGGACACGCTTTCTGGCTCGAAATGGTTCTCCACGCTGGATTTGAAGAGTGGGTATTGGCAGGTGGAATTAGATCCCAAAGACAAAGAGAAAACAGCTTTTACTATTGGGACAGGATTGTGGCAGTTCACAGTAATGCCATTTGGCCTCTGTAACGCACCTGCAACTTTCGAGCGATTAATGGAAACCATTCTTCGAGGATTGTCATGGAAGTCGTGCCTAGTTTATTTGGACGATGTCATAGTATTTGGCCGGACATTTGACGAACACCTGGAAAATTTAAGAGAAGTCCTTGAAAGGCTACGCACTGCAAATTTAAGACTCAGTCCAAAGAAATGCCACCTCTTCAGGAAAGAAGTGAAATATCTAGGACATGTAGTATCTGCAGATGGCATTAGTGCTGACCCAGACAAAGTCAAGGTTGTACGAGAATGGCCAGTACCACAGGACAAGCACCAAGTAAGGAGTTTTCTTAGCTTGTGCACATACTACAGGAAGTTCGTCTTTGGATTTGCTGACATCGCGAAGCCTCTAACAAGACTGACGGAAGATGGAAGGGACTTCAAATGGGATACCGAATGCGAGGATGCTTTCAATCGACTAAAGCAAGCACTAACAACAGCTCCTATATTAAGTTATCCTCAGACCAGTGGAAGGTTTATATTGGACACGGACGCAAGCAACACGGCCATAGGAGGCATATTATCTCAAATTCAGAATGGCCAAGAGAAAGTTATAGGATATTTCAGCAAGGTCCTGTCGAAGCCTGAGCGTAACTATTGTGTTACGAGGAGAGAACTTCTCGCCGCAGTCAAGTCCATGGAACATTTTTATAAATACTTGTACGGTCGCGAATTCCTTCTAAGAACAGATCATGCTGCTCTGAAGTGGCTTCTACAATTCAAGAACCCAGAAGGTCAGGTTGCGAGATGGATAGAAAGGCTGCAGGAATATCATTTTTCTGTGGAACACCGGGCCGGGAAGTCACATGGGAACGCTGACGCATTATCTAGAAGACCTTGTCCTTCTGACTGCAAACACTGCAGCAAAGCAGAAGAGAAGGAATTCTGTTTAAGAACAACCGTCGTGGTACTAGATTGGCTGCCAGAATCCCTGAAGCGAGACCAAAAAGGTGACACCGAACTAAGGATGTTGCTTGACTGGAAAGAAAAAGGACAGAGACCAAGATGGGAAGAAGTGAGTCACCTGAGTCCTAGGGTTAAGTCCTACTGGGCGCAGTGGGACTCCATCATTTTAGAGGATGGATTGTTGAAGAGGTCCGTCGAGAATGACGAGGGTACTGCAGCTAGGACTCAGCTGATAATTCCTCGGAGTCGGACGACAGAAGTATTGGAGAAACTTCATAATGGAACCTCCGGTGGACACTTTGGCATCAAGAAAACGTTGGAAAAGATCAGAGAACGTTTTTACTGGGTCAACTGCAAAGAAGACGTCAAGGACTGGTGCCGAAAATGTAGACTTTGTGCTTCAACGAATGGCCCAAGAAGAAAACGACGAGCGCCAATGAATCAGTATAACGTAGGCAGTCCCATGGAAAGAGTTGCTATAGACATCGCAGGCCCATTCCCAGAGACCGACGATGGGAACAAGTACATATTGGTGGCGTCGGATTACTTTACCAAATGGGTTGAAGCACATGCCATCCCAAACCAAGAGGCCTCGACAGTGGCAGACGTGCTGATAAAAGAGATGTTTAGTCGGTTTGGAGTGCCACTGGAGCTACATTCTGATCAGGGACGAAATTTCGAGTCTGGCCTATTCCAGAGCATTTGTGAAATACTCGGAGTCAAGAAGACCAGGACAACGCCTCTTCACCCACAGTCAGATGGCCTAGTCGAAAGAATGAATAAAACTGTGGGAAAATATTTGGCTAAAGTGGTCTCTGACCATCAAAGAGACTGGGACCGGTACCTTCATCTGTTCACCATGGCCTATAGATCAGCCGTGCAAGAGTCTACTAGAGAGACACCAGCTTGTGTCATGTTCGGCCGGGAAATAAGATTACCCTGTGACCTAGAGTTTGGATGTAAGCCCGGAACAGAGATCGCTGGTGAGGACTACGTGAGCACATTGAGGGGCAGGCTACACTACATTCATGAGAAGGTCCGGCAAAACATACAAATTGCTAGTGACCGAATGAAGACCCGCTATGACAGCAAAGCTACAGAAGGTGGTTTCAACGCTGGAGATTTGGTCTGGCTGTACAACCCCCAGAAGAAGAGAGGATTATCACCTAAGCTACAGAGGAATTGGGAGGGTCCATACCGAGTGGTAAAGAGGATCAATGATGTAGTGTACCGTATACAAAAACTACCAAGGGGCAAGCGGCGCGTGGTCCATGTAAATCGGTTGGCGAAATACGAGGCGGACTACGACGAACAAGACGAGACCCATCTGAGAAGGACGACCAGCCCAGAGCATGTTGAGATGAGTTTCGACCAGTTCATGGAGAACTATGGTGGAACTGGGAAGGCACGATTCGGAGTTACCACCGAGCAGAAGCAGGACCTCTTCTCTGTGCCTGGAGATTATTCCCTAGCCCATTGTGTCGCCGAAGATCTGCGTATGTCCAGGGGAATAGCATTAGTCTTCAGGAAGAAGTTTGGCCGTGTATCTGAGCTCTCCAGACAACAGCCCCATCCCGGAAAAATTCTAAGTCTCACTGACGGTCATCGTCACCTCTTCTACATGGTGACTAAGAGGTTTTCCGATCACAAGCCCAGCTATAGAAGTATGTGGAATACCCTGCTGAACCTAAGAGACGAACTCAACAGGTTGGAAGTGAAGAAGCTGGCTGT
This sequence comes from Altica lythri, assembly GCA_964028335.1. Taxonomy (NCBI): domain Eukaryota; kingdom Metazoa; phylum Arthropoda; class Insecta; order Coleoptera; family Chrysomelidae; genus Altica; species Altica lythri. Next base: position 40,575,419 of record OZ034801.1, read on the forward strand.
GCCTAAGTTGGGTTGTGGTCTAGATCAACTCAACTGGAGAGTCGTCCGGAACATGCTCGAGGTGCTTTTCCATAAGACAGGAATAGAGATACTCGTGTGCATTTTCAACCCGAGCGGAAACACAATGAAGGAGAAGACTGTGGATTGCTATTTCGAAAAGCAAGGGAGCTGCAGAAAGGGAGATGCCTGTAGGTTCAGACATACCAACCAAGGTGTTCGGGGACCGAACGTCTTAAGGAGGGGGCAGTGTAACGAGCGAGATCCCCTTAGTACGCCCCTGTCGCTCTCCAGGTAAACAACGCGCTTATTCTCGAACAGAACAATCGAGAAAATTCCTTTCTACGCGCGTCGAGAAAGTGTTATCGAAAGACGTTCTGGAAACAGTGGACAGGTATATAAGCGGAGAGCCACGACCCACGGGGAGTTAAAATTTAATAGCGACAGTCTAAATAGTTGAGCGAACAACGAAGTGAAAATAAATAGTGAATATAAATCGAAGTTAATTGTTGTACATAAATTAGTGTGTTATAGTTAGTTTAGTTAGTTTAGTTATAATTCGTTTAGTTTGTAGTGTGTAAATAAATTAGACATTTTCGTTCAGCAGTGATTTTATTTTGAACCCCTAGAACGTAACAATATCATTAATTTTGTATAAATAAGTTTGTTCACCGTTTAAATCTCAGTTTTGTTTTGCGTTAGTCAAAAGTTTATCTGAAGTAAAATATTCGTTTTGGCAATTGTACGTCCAAATCTGCCTCTGCAATTTTTTTTAAATGAAGTTCTTAAATGAATCTGCTTTATCTTTCTTCCTTTTATTTGCCGCTTCTTTATCATTAACTAAATCTTTTTTTAAGATTTCTTGTTTACATTTAACACTAACCTAAAAAAAACACGAAATATTTAAAAAATGTATTAAATTAAAATTTAAATATTTGATTGATCATAGATTAATGAATGAAACATCGATTCGTGCATGTCCTATCAAATTACAATTTAATTATTATTATGGATCATTGTTATTAAAGAAATTAATGAAAATATTTTATTCTTAAACATTTTTAACTTCAACTACAGTGTGTAATCTGGCAACATTGTAAAATAATGACTGACAGAAGAAATGTGAGGTTAGGTATACTTAATAAATTATAAGTAATTTGAATGTAATAAAAATGTAAAAGTGTATTTAATGTAACAAATAACTTCACATACAACTATTAATGAAATTAAAAATAACTTCACATACAACTATTAATGAAATTAAAAATGTTTGAAACTATTTGCTAATAAAAACATTGGAATAATCTTGTATAGAAACACAATTAGTACTTACATTAAAAACATAAGAGATCTTATATAAATCCTTCTTTATTATATATTATCTCTGCGTGTTAGGTTTTTTACGTCATACGTCATCGTCGCCACGCCAGAAATCTGATTTACGTGCGGCTATAGATGTTTCACATCAAAAATTACATCTACTGTTTTCTGAAAATACGCCACTTTTCCAGCGGGTAAACCGGAAGTAGGCCATTTATATAAATGTGTCACAACAAAACTTACGGTAATTTTAAACCTAACTGTAAAAACCGCATCGTATGATCTAAAACCGTTAGGAAGATATAAGCTCTTAAAAACAGTCAGAATATAATGAGACACCCTGTAGAATAGATAGTATGCGGAGTCGTTTTAGGATTTTGCGTCACCGTCGCCACGCCAGAAATCTGATTTACGTGTGGCTATAGATGTTTCAGATTAAAATTTGTTTATTATTTAGTTTTTATATTTATTTACCTAAATATTATAAGATAATATGCACTTTTAAGTCTATATTTCAATTTTTAATATTTTTACACATCAGTAAAAAAATTAAAAATTAAAATATGAGCTTTAAAAGTGTATTTCTATATGAAACAATTCATACCCTGTCCCGCCAAATTTTTGAATCGATGAGCTTCTTCCCCCTATTGTTGGCGCGCCACCGTCGCTTAAAACATGAGACCAATCTTATATAAGGTAATAGTACATCTCTTTATTATATATTATCTATGCGTTAGGTTTTTTACATCATACGTCACCTATGACGTCACCGTCGCCACGCCAGAAATCTGAATTACGTGCGGCTATAGATGTTTCACATCAAAAATGTCATTGAGGACAAACTGAAAAAATGTTGCATCTGGCAGGACTCGATCTGTAATCTTTATCTATAACGTTTCTAACCACACAAGTGATAGGTATCCTGTTTTCCCCTTTACACGGATTAATTCGGAAAATTCTTCCACTCCGTAAATATTTAAAAATATCTTATTTCATTGTCCAGGTGCCTCCTAATTTTAGGTATTTAATTTCCGGAGCAGGCCTACAGAAGGAAAGACAAAACTTTGTTACCGGAAACAGAGTTTTTACTATTAAAGAAGTGTGCTTATTTTTTTGTTTCCTAAATCCTTTTAAAGATACAAAACAAACCGCACACTAAGTTCAAATTTAATTTCCTTGAATCAGAGAATTCTCATACTAGGATTAAAATTCGAACTAGGACCTGCAGTTGGCATGGGTAAATTATTTTTTATTTAATTACTATAAACCGATTAAAGTTACAAATTTTACACAAAATGTATTTAATATATCTTGTTGAATCCGAATCCGAGCAATCAATATTTTCATAAATACTTCTACAATTATTTCTGTTTCTTGTTCAATTTTAATTTGTTGTTTGGTGAAGAGTACAAAAAATCTTGGCCACAGTACTGAAAACAAGTCATGATGTAGAATAACCTTGCCATTTCCAACCACATTAACTCTCACAGTCTGTTGTGCACGAACAACAAATCAATTTGAGCAGCATGTCATAGCTAACTCATGCATCATCGTGAAAAGAAAACAAGCCCAATTTTTTTTAACTAATTTCACTTCTCCGAAAGTAAAGTAAGTATTACTTAACCAAGTGTGAATTTGGAGGTAAACTCTTTTAAAGCAGAAATTGGTTGCATTTGTAGAAGGAGGTGTTAGGGCTACATTAACTGTTTTTGATTTAGCAATTATTTTTAACTAAATTGGTTTATGGTTGTAGAGTTTTGATTTAGTCTTATTCGGACCATCTTGTTTTTTTTTTAATTTTTTTAACATGTGTGTTAGTCGTCACACGTTTGATATGTTATTAATACTATTCTGTACATTTGAAAGTTCATCTACTTCCATTTTGCAGCTCAGCAAGTGTTGTAAACATCAACTACTAGCTAGAAATAACTTGCAAGGCCAAGTTAATCGTTTTCTCTTTCTTTTATTATACAAAAATAATTAAAATTACAAATTATACTGCATAAAAATTATTATTTCCATATGCATTTTTTTACGTTTTTTGAAAGTAAACCAAATGTTAAATTATAAATTGTACTAATAAATTGTATTAATTTTTCTTAATTAGTAGGTTCGTTCGATTTTGTTTTGGTCTTTCAACTTCAAATTTTATAAGTTCGTGAAAGCCCGTGACTTCATCCCGATATTGTAGAATTTAACGAGGCAGTCGAGATTTATAAATAAATTTGGATTTGTTTTTGTTTTAAAATAAAATCTTTTTTAGTAAAGCAAGTTTATTTTTTGCCGAGTTAGATCAGTCATACGAAGCCGAGCATTGTGCTTCAGCAGAATAACATCTCTCATAGAAAAACTAAGCTTTTTACAAAAAATACGTCTCTTTTGTATATCTAAAAATTGGTAGAAGTAATTCTCATTTATATATTGATGGTCGTGCAGAAAATAATTTTTTTAAAGTCAACAAAACTTCCAACCCGAGATCCGATATTTAATTTTGGATTCAAAGTTGTATTGATGCTGGACGTTTAGGCACAAGTTACTATTCTCTGCTAAAAAAATCTCAGATTTATAACGGTCTAAATGTCGTTTACACACTTTTAAGTGATTTCGTTCTTGATCCTCGGTGAGCAGATTTGGGTTCCATCTTGCAGACAATTTCCGATACTTTTTTTCTTAAATAGTAATCGCCTTAATCCTATCAAGGAGAGTATTTCAAGGGGAGCATTACCAAACTGTGCCTTAAGCTTTTGCAACATTTCGAATAGATGACACATTCTTTTATAAAAAATTTAATGATACAACGACAGTACTTAAGCTTCCTATTGGTAGATTTTACCTACTTAAAGCGTATAGGCCAGTTACTTCATTCTTATATTTAATTTCTAAAAATGATACTATCAAATAGCACGAATATGAATAAATAAAACATTTTCTATCAATTATTTATGTGTATGGATTTTGGAAATACTTCGGCAAGTTCAAATAGACGTTAGGTCACTGTTCATAACGACGATTTAGACGTTATTTACTGAATATTAAATTTTTTTATTAAGTTACGGACAAACTTAGGTATACTTATATAACTTTTCTATTTATTTTGGGTAAACAAAACTACTCATGTTAATACTGTAGATATTAGATAAAATGTGTTTATACAAAATTAATCATAAAATCACGAACATGAATAACTTAGGCCTACCAGATTTAACCGCAGAAAAAAATAACTCAAAAATTAAAACGACGTTAGTTGGTATTTTCAGGCTTGTGAGGAGAATGAGATAAAGAATAAAAAACAATGTTTAAAGTGCAACAAGTAGTATCATGAAAAATGTGTCTGTTTGACAGAGGATAACTCAGAAACTTCTGAGTACCTTATGTCTGATAAACAAAGAAAAATATTGAAATTTTTAAGAGTGTGCATAATTAATGCAAATATAATTAGATTTGATTCCAATTACCAAATATTGGACGTCCATTTTAATTAATAATGAATTTTAAAATATTAGGCCTTATTATACGGCATATTTACAAGATTTTTCAAAATTTACAATTTTATCCTTGTATACAGTAAAAGAAGCCATTTCTTAAGTATTTTATAATAGTTCTTCTGTATGTTAAATTCATATTAAAATTTGTTGATTCGGATAACTTGTTTTTAAGTTATCATTCTTTCTTAGGTAAGCCTTATTAGCCACACCTACCTTGTATATGTTACTACTGTTATATTTGCTTGCTATACTGTTGCATCTGCATCTGTTATGTCTGTTATATTGTCGCCAATTTTTTTTTTCCATGTAATATAATACTTATAACACTTTAAGCGCCATATGGTTTTGCTCTAAGCTTCGGGACATACAGACTGTGTCAAATTGTAGGCAGGTCTAACGTTTGTGTGTTTTACTTATAGAAATTGAATGAAGGTGAACTTTGATGGACATTTGACCAAACTCATCCACAAAGGTTAAGCATTTGTAGTAATCCACTTTAATCAGAATAATAATTTTATCGACCAAGAATAGTTTCAAAACATCAAATAAGTAGCAATGCCAACATTTCAAACTAAAAATACAAGTTGTTGTAAAGACAAACTAAACTTTATTTTCATTTTTTACTTTTAAACTTAATACTGTCTATATTGTATTTATTATAAATTAACATCTTACACCAATAATACGACGCGATAAGAGGCTGTAAGCCATTCTTCACTTCTAAAATTTTAAACACAACAAAGTGTGACGTGGCCCTAGTTAGCATATTCAGTTTAGCGAACCGTGTGACTTGTAACAAACGAGTAGAAATTGGTGGTAAGCTAATAAAAAAAAAATCAAATTGGTTATACTTAGTGTTTTCGCAATTGGCACGGTCGGCACGGAGTAATAAAACTTTCAGTTCAGATAGTTCCAGGTGTGGCAGTCAGTGTGACTGCCGGCAGAAGTTATACTTCTATGCTCGCGCATGGATTCATAAATTTGTATGCGAATGATTTAGCAAACTCATTATATGATATTCCTGGTAAGCGACTCCAAAAACCTCCTAGTACCGTGTGCACACTCTTTTTGTATCGAATTTGCATAAAATTCCTGGAGACGAGGTCCGTCTTAAGCACCAGGTGTTTCGAACACCATCGCCATTATTATAATCGTATTAAGCGACTCAAAAAACCACCAAGTAACAAGTGTGCACTGATTTCGTACAGAATTTACATAAAACCCCAGGAGAACAGGTAAAAACCCTAGACAACCAGTGCCGCGAAGACTTTCGGAATCGTAATATTCGTGTTCAGCGACTTCAAAAATCCCGGGTATATAAATTTTCAGCAATACTTACCGAGTTGTAAGTTTTCTCTCTATTGTATGTTCGGAATGTACTTTTCGAATGCAGAAATGCAATTTCCATTTTTACATTATAAAATATTATAGCGACAAATTTCCTGATACATTAACGAATCCAATGCAAAAAACGCATTCCGATCCATCTTACGTTACAAAATTCGGAGGTTTTGGTGCTTTATTTCCTTGACTATTCGTAAAAACTCTGTTTATGTAGCCAACAACCTCAAAAGCATAGTGCAGGATATACTGCAACCATGTGACGGTATTTAAGACTACAATACAATACTCATTACTGAATATTATTATTAATATAAAATACTAAACTTAATATGTTAACTTACGTGACAGAATTGTAAAATAATGTGTCAAATAATCATGTGGTCCGTCACTATGATATTCATACATTAGTTCAGACTGTTTTTTGTATATCTATCCCTTTTCAATGTACTGAATGTTGAAACGGTATTCAAAGGACTTATAGTTTTATTAGTGTGTCAGTCTCTCTCTTACTCACACCATTACATATGTAATGATTTTTCCCATTTAACTGTACACAAATCTTTTCCACCGAGTGCATGAATAGAAGTATAACTTCAATAAACTAATAGAAAACTTTGATATACTAAAAAATCAGCTAGGACCTCAAATATATTACCTTAATATAGGAATATGTTCTTCTTTTGAATGACAGAAATTAAATGAAATAACTATATATCTAGTTAATGTCATTACATTAATGCTTATCTAGTATTTCTATTCAGTTTATTACATTGTTAAAGAGTAGACGGTGAAAATTGATATAAGCATCACGAGCCATCTCTAAGTCTCTCATCTAATTTAGTATCTTCTTACGCTCATCACGTCTAAGAAAAAGAGCGCAAATGACGTCGTTAGACTCGATTTTTTTTAATGGTTCCAATTAGATCGGACTCTAAATTTGCTCTCTGCTACTAAAATTGCCATCTTAGTTCCGCAGATAAATGTTTTATTTTTATGAAGTATAACTTATGAGCAGTATTTTTATGCAATACACAAAGATACCTTTAGAATGGACGTTTTATATTGTTAACCGGGTATTGTTAAATTTGACCGACAAAGATTAGCTCTAGAGAGCTTTCATGTGTTGAAAATTTTAGATATTGAAATCCACACTTTTAAATAATAATTTCTAAGACAAATAGAAATTCGTGATATTAAATGTTTTAAATAAATAATATATGTAACATTATACAAAAATCAACACGCCACGTGAACGACGTCACGGGTACATCGAAATAGAACCCAAAAATGTGGTTAGATTTTTTTGTCTGTCTGTATGTTTGTGCGCGCATCACATGAAAACTACTGATCCGATTCAAATGCGGTTTTCACAGATGTATTTGTCTTCTTTCAACTTAACATCTGGTGTATAAAAATTTCTCTCCCATTCCTTAAATGGGGTGGGGTAAGAAATTTTTATACAACAATCACACGCCACGCGAACGACGTTGCGAGTACAAGTAGTTAAGAATAAATGGCAAACTTATAACTCTTGCAATGGTATCATGTTTTATATTGGACGAAGGTGTGTTCAGAGTAAACAAAATAAGAGAAAACAAAATGAATGAAAAGTTCTATTGACTAGGTAAATTTTTAGTAAAATAAAATAATAAATGTTTGACTAATCAGTTTTTATGATCTCATCTATAAATATTGAAATTGACAAATAGGGTTGCTTTGTATTTATGTGTAATGTTAACGCTTGATATTGACTTCACTATTCACTTTACCAGCTCGTTTGTTGAGTTTTTTGTTTTTAATGTAGTCATATGAACAAACTTATTTGAATTTTAAATTACTTACTCGAATTAAATTTTTATTTTTGGCAAATTAAAAAAAAAATGGTATGGAAATTTTCTACTTTTTCTTTTAATAAAGATGATCTCAATTTACATTGACTATTAGTTTAAGTAGGACCAATTTTAAATCGCAGCAAGATCTCTTAATTAACCCTTTTACTTGTGAGATACAAATAGTACCCATCTTTAAAACTTGCAATGTACTTCATACAAAAGTAGTCGTTTTTATTTTTTGTCGGTACGGACGATATCGCCGGTTTTATAATCTGCAAAATTCTTGATTTTGGCTTTTTTCCATCGAGTTAACATAACGTTACAAAGACTGCATACGTTATTTTAGTAACCGGTTTGTATCCAAATCAGTTATTCTTACACCAAAGCACTGTTCATAAATTGATCGATATTTGGTAAGTTCAAAGTTTTCACGACTAGAACAAATTCACGCTTTTGTTGCATAAGTGGGAGTTAGTTCTTGCAACTTAAGACTCTACAGAAGCCAAGTCGAGCCCCATTGTAGAGCTGCAGTTATTTGATAACGCCTGTGGGCCTGCTATGTCACATTAAACGCAGAGATGCAGATACTGTAGTACCTATCACACCTCTGCATCGTAAACTTGTGCCTGGCATGAGGGTATCCCAGCTGTGAACCCAGGTATCTGTTACCCACCGTCGCCACGTAGAGGTACCCTGGCTGCAGATATATGCATTTGGTCTTTTAAAGATAGAAAATAATAAAAGTTAAATTGCACGAGAGAAAAAAGGTCGAAAAACATGAAAATTTGTCGTTAACAATAAATTTTTTGATTATATGGTCTACACTGCTAACTTAAAAAATCTGGTGTGGGAACCACACGACCTTCCGAACAAGAGCGAATCCACAATTTTTATTTCACATATTTCCAGTTTTTGATAAAAGTGTCAATATCTCGAAAACTAATGAAAATATCAAAAAAATGTATTCTTTCAAAAATGTCGGAAATTACATGTTCTTTCTACAAAGTATAAATATTTTGCCAATAACTATATGAAAACCCAATATTTTAAAAAAATTCCATTTTTTGATAAGAGTAAAGGTCCACTTCCGGTCGGCCGGTTTTACTTAAATTCTATCAGATTCCTCCGATGGTGATTATAAGTAAGATTTTATAGTTTCATTCCGATCCGATTAGCCGTTTAGCTGCAAATGTGTTCACAGGCACACAGACAGACAGACATTTTTTATTTTTGGGTTTTTTAGGCTCAGGGAACCCTAAAACGCGTATTTCCGCTAAAAACCCGAGATCGAAATTTTTCGCGATCACAATACCTTCTTCTAACAGCGTTGCTGTTTGGAAGGTGAAAACTGCTGCGTTTTTTAAATGATATCACAATTCATACATTGGCTAACCAGAAAAAACGGTAGTAGAAGATGCTGTAGCTTTTAAAGGTATAAATAAGTTTTGGTTACTAGACGTTAAAAAGAAAAATAAATGAAAATGGAAAACGAATTAGAAGTCCGCTGCAAAGATCCTTTGAAGACAAAAGAGTGCGAAACAAGTGAAAAACTGCTCCATTGTATTTTAAACGTTTTAGAGGTTTGTTAATTATTATATTAAAATTTTAACCTTTTATAAAAAACAAAGGCACTAGATTAACAAGAAATCTGCTTACATTATTCCAAAAAACACCTGCACTCTTATATTTTGCGATTATTAGGATTTTTCGCCTAATAAAGCAAAACAAACCCCGGATTCGAATTCAAAGCATCAAAAAAGTTGGTCTAGTCAAAAGTACCTACTGATCACTTTTTGTGTGTGCCGGTGTTATGGTTTGTTTGTAATATTCTATTTCGCTTTTAAATGTACGTTATCTATTAAATGCCCTTTAGTCTTCAACGCTATGAATAAGTAATTATTGCTTGTTTTGTTATAAAATTATAGTTAAAATTGGTTTCTAGGGTTTTCGTTAAAACTACAATTACACCGATATTTGAGTATCAACGTTATTAACTATTCCATTAATATATAAAGGGCAAATGTGTTTATTATAGGAATATTCAGAAAACTTTATTACTGTTATTATTGTTACGCACAATAAAATTTGTCCATATAAAAAAATTAAAAACAAAAATGTCAGCATGTAAAACTTATATCCCTTAAACTTACACTTATTACAAAAGAAATCCAACCGATCTGATATTAATCTTTTTTATATAAAAAAACATTTTTTCGCGTTTTTTATTTATATCTGATAAAGTACTTATTTTACTATCTTATAATTATATATATATATATATATATATATATATATATATATATATATATATATATATATATATATATATATATATAAACAAAGTGCCAAGAAAACGCGTATTAATATAAACAAAAGGGGAAAATTATTGGGCATGTACGCAAAAAGGATCAATAAGGCTACGAGTAGGAATGGTAACCGCAGACATGCATGTTTCTGGCTCATTAGCCGTCATCAGTGCGGCACAACCAAGTAGGGTATTGCACTTGGCTAGCAAAAGTGTTAGGTACTTGGGAGCAAAGGATGTTGGGGAAACATGTGTAAAGAAACATAAAAACACAATAACAAAGAAAGCTCACACAGGAGTTCTATCGCCATTTTGTGCTTTCGGCCAGCTGTGCCAATGGGTTTTCGGCTAGCAACCAGCGTCGCAACGTTGGCGAAACGGACTCATTGTGTTTGAGTCGTTCTAAGCCCAGGATATGAAATAAACAAAGTGCCAAGAAAACGCGTATTAATATAAACAAAAGGGGAAAATTATTGGGCATGTACGCAAAAAGGATCAATAAGGCTACGAGTAGGAATGGTAACCGCAGACATGCATGTTTCTGGCTCATTAGCCGTCATCAGTGCGGCACAACCAAGTAGGGTATTGCACTTGGCTAGCAAAAGTGTTAGGTACTTGGGAGCAAAGGATGTTGGGGAAACATGTGTAAAGAAACCATTCCTACTCGTAGCCTTATTGATCCTTTTTGCGTACATGCCCAATAATTTTCCCCTTTTGTTTATATTAATACGCGTTTTCTTGGCACTTTGTTTATTTCATATCCTGGGCTTAGAACGACTCAAACACAATGAGTCCGTTTCGCCAACGTTGCGACGCTGGTTGCTAGCCGAAAACCCATTGGCACAGCTGGCCGAAAGCACAAAATGGCGATAGGACTCCTGTGTGAGCTTTCTTTGTTATTGTGTTTTTATGTTTCTTTACACATGTTTCCCCAACATCCTTTGCTCCCAAGTACCTAACACTTTTGCTAGCCAAGTGCAATACCCTACTTGGTTGTGCCGCACTGATGACGGCTAATGAGCCAGAAACATGCATGTCTGCGGTTACCATTCCTACTCGTAGCCTTATTGATCCTTTTTGCGTACATGCCCAATAATTTTCCCCTTTTGTATATATATATATATATATATATATATATATAAACAAAAGGGGAATTTTGTTTATATTAATATGCATTTTCTTGGCACTTTGTTTATATATATATATATATATATATATATATATATATATATATATATATATATATATATACATATATATAATTAAAAGTTTTGTAAAAATAGGGTCAAGGATTCGGATATTCACGCGCTTAAGGACGAGAATTCTATAAATGGGTCTTATAATAACTTCTATATATATACAGACAATACCTAGCAAGAGGTAGAAAACATCTAATAAAAATTTTTTTCTAGAAACAAAAAGACCGCTAGAAACAGGAAAGACGTTATTCTGTATCTAAAAATAGGAATGAATATATAGGGTGAAATAAAGATGTTACAATAAGATTAAGCAAATTTAATAATTATAATGCTAAGATAAAGTTGTAAAATTGTGTTTTAATAAATATAGTGTGGTATATTGCTTTTTGAATTATAAATAAATCCTCAAATTCGAATGGAAAATAAAATCTATCGATATTTTTGGTATATCTAACTAAACTCAATAATGATTTATATAACCAATTATAAATTAGCGGTAAAGTTTGCATTTGAAATTATTTTAATATAAATATAAATGTTATTTACTTCTATATTCATTTTAATTAAATAGTAATAAATTTAAAAAGACAAAATGAATGTATTCAATTTAAATTGCAGTGTGCACAAACGATACATTAATTATCCACAATCCTAGCAAAGAATTACAGGTTTTGTTTATGAAAAAGAAGTATACACCTAATTAAAATTAATGAAAGGATTTACAAACATTTTATTCGAAAAATATTTTCCTCTTGGATTTTCTTTTACTTACTTTTATTTTACCGCTTGCATTAATAAATCTCAACGACAGGATATATTATAAAATTTGTGTTATTATTTAAATTAAAAAAGTTTTCAATTACAGTAAATAGAAAAATGGTAATTCCAATAAATAATATTTTTTTTACATTGAGAGCACTTAGGTTAAATATATCACTATGAGAATTGGAAAAAATTAGTATTAGTAAATTTCCAAGATAGCGAATAAAAAGCAGCAATCAGTACGAAAATAACTATAAACACTGTTTGCGAGTATGAAAAAATAAACCTTTAAGTTTAAGTATTTACATATAAATATCTCAATAAAAAGAAATGCGAGCCAGAGTACCATAACCACGTTTCACTGTTTAAAAAATTCTCTCAGGCTATAAATTATTTATTTCAAATTGGTTTTTGGTAGGCTGGTATTTGAAAAGTTAACAAATCGCAAATCAATTAAAAGGGTATATGTTTTAAATCAAAACAATAACAAACAAAACGTCATAAATGCACAGATGTAGCGTTTTGACTCAACCGCGTTCTTTAAGAGCAAGAGAGAAAAAACAAATCAAAGCAGTCCTCACATCTCGTTGTAATCACCTGTACCGAAAGTAAAAAATAACACATTTAGCTCTCGGTTGCCGACGTTTTTTGTTAATTTTTGTGAGAACTAGTGTTGCTTCTACTATGCCGCTAAAGCTTTCGGTCTGCATTTCGGTCTGCATGGTTGTCGCTCACCAACATCGATGCCAATTCTACCGATTTTTCAGTAGATCTACCAATTTAGAAAGTAGTCTATCGATACACCGTTATATTAACTATTTTGTAATTTATTTTAAACTTACCGTTAATTACTGACTAATTTGCTGCAAACGATGCAAACCATAATGCAGACTGGGAGCTTTGGCGGCATGGAACACGTTTTTGCGAGAGTTATCCTACTATTCTTGTCTATATACGGTGGTATTTATATTTTTCTGCCTTGCACTGGGAGAACGGACTGGAGCCGGAACGCTCAGTGTAGGTAGTATCTGTCTCTGTATACAACAAGTATAAAATACTAGCTTTTACCCTTGACTTTAGTTAGTCAAAATTTGGATAAGAATACCATCTCGTACACACCCCCATCTTGCGTGAATTCCCTGCTCACTGGCTCCGCCACGCCTATCTTACCACGCTGCTTGCCACGATACAATACAGAAAATCAGGAATTTTTTTAAATCCAGACAATTTATATATTATTTAAAAGGGATGTCAGCAATTATCATATTACCATATGTAGTAGGGCATACAAATTTCATCCTTTATTTTCACACCTTAAGGGGGTATAATTTTCAAAAACTAATAAACATATAAGTCTAAAATATCATGTGTATAACTTTCTAACCAAGTATACGTCATCTAATCTTTCAACAAATTTTTATCGCCTATTTTACCCCCTTAGGTTAGGCGTTTCCAAAATTCTTTTCCTAATGCTCACATTACGTTATACACCTACATGTAAAATATCAGTATTCTAGGTTCAAACTTTATTTTATACCAAGTAGACACTCATTCCTATGATACAAGGCAGAACAATAATTTTTATCTACAACGAAGTAACCTATGAAAATTCCTAAAAATACTTCGCAGCCGCGTTTTCGAGCCAAAAATTCTTGAAATTGTCGTTCTTGCGACGTTATGTTTATTAATACATGTATTTTGATATTTCGGGGGTGGTAAACTACTTATACGCGGTATGATTTCTGTCGGACAAGTTAAACACTGTATTTAAAACATATTAATTAAACCAATCAAGCTTACTTGGTACATGTAAACCAAACTACGTCATTTTGATATTTTGGGGGTAATGGATGTATAATACGCTGCATGATTTTTGTCGGACAAATAATATTCCGCGTATTTTATCATAAAAACCGTCGATTTACATAAAAATAAAAGTACATGTATCAAGATGTAACACTGCGCCAGAACAACAATTTCAAGAATTTTTTGGTCGCAAACGCGGAGGCATTCAATAAATTGCCCTAGAGAATTTGTCTGACTCATCATACACAAGCCATTCTCAAAGTTTGCCACTTACATGACTACATGTTTCATCAATTCCCATGGTCCTGGTCCGTACAACTACTTTTTTATAAGTTTGACGATGAATATCTTTTGAACACTTAATTAAATCCCAAGAGACCATTTTTGTAGAGCACTTAATTTCCTTCAAGACACTGAGCTGCTAATTTTATAATAATATTTTGTTAACGAGCTATAAAATTTATAATAAAAGGAAACTTGACTTGAAATAATCAAATATCAACCTAAGATATCTAAATTAGTTTTAGTAAAAAAATGTATAAAATAAAAGAGCTTTATTGAAGGTGTCTATATATATATATATATAGTTTAATTATCTAAACAACAAAAATTTCAAATATCAAAAGCTTGAATAAATAACGATTTAAAAAAAACTATAAAACCGTAAGTTGGTAATTTAAATTAAAACTCCAATTATATTCATTTATTCAAATTCTGTACAAACTTTTGATTTAAAAATAATTCAAAAAACCCATCAGAAATCAGTTTGTTTGTTTGAACGCGCTAATCTGAGGAACTACTGGTTTGAATTAAAAAATTCTTTTTGTGTTGAATAGACCATTTATCGAGGAAGGCTTTAGGCTATATAACATCACGATGCAACTATTAGGAGCGAAGAAGTAATGGAAAATGTGAAAAAAACGGGGAAAATTATTGATCCTTAAGTGCTTCCATTGCGTGTGCTGCGAAAACGGTTCAAGATACCAAAAATATATGCATGAAAGAATTATTCCTCTTAAAATGATCTAAAAAAATGTCCCCGACAGTATATGTCTATCTTTTAAGATTAACTCACTAGAACCGTTTTTATAGTAATCAAAGTTGGTCGAAATGAATGCATTATTTGTTAAGAGTTGTATCAACGTAATAAGATTCATCTTTATCCAAATAAATGTGTTGTTAATTAAGAGTATTTAATTGTGAATAAAATTCACTTAATTTTAATGAACATCTTAGAAGATATTACAATTTTAAAATAACTAGGACGCCACCGTAAGGTGGCGCAGTGATTATCTCATATATATTTAAACGAACATTTCTGACTAAATTAAGTACTATAAAGCCACCGTACGGTGGTGCAGTGAATATCTTATATAAAATATATAATATAAAAAAAATAATTGAAAACAAAAAAAAGCAAAATAGTAAAAATTTGAAAAAATGAAAAATGGAAAAAAAGACACGACAGTGTTATACGGTACAAAGTCCGCCG
Organism: Altica lythri; assembly: GCA_964028335.1. Lineage (NCBI taxonomy): Eukaryota > Metazoa > Arthropoda > Insecta > Coleoptera > Chrysomelidae > Altica > Altica lythri. Next base: position 40,590,961 of record OZ034801.1, read on the forward strand.
GAACAGCTAGTTTTAAATAATTGAAATATAGAGTTTAGGGACTTTAATAAACGATTAGAAAGGATTTTATTCTTACCGAAAAGTTTTTTTATATTAACAATTTTTTCCCGTGAGCCTAGCAGCAGAAATATCACGGTGATGGGCTGTTTTTGGATATGGTTTTTGGTACTCATTGACTTTAAACTTTAAGTGCAGTTATGTTTGCAACCACAATGCACATAAAATAGGATACAATGCGCGTCAAATCGAGCCCCCTTAAAAATTTAGGATATTATCAAATCTTTTATATATTTCTTAATTTTGCAGTTTTTAATGTATTGTGTATTGCATACAAATTTTTTCGGAAATAATTCCGTCATAATCATAAAAATAAATTGAAAAAATATTTTTATTTGAAAAATAACAAGTTTGTTAAAAATTCTACTAACAGTTTTTGTAACAAAAAGTGAATTGCAGATTCCGGCGAAGGCTGGTATCAGTTTTTAGTAATGGGTATTGCCACCTCGATGCTGGATGATACTTCTCATTCGATTTGGCATGGAGTTAATTACGTTTTGGATGTCTCGTTAGGGAAAAGTGTCCCATTCCTTAATGAGGGCCATTCGAAGCTCTTTATGTGTTGTTGTTGCAGGTGTACGACGCCTTTCACGGCTTTTTAGGATGCTCCATATATGCTGAATAGGATTCAGGTCGGGGCTTTGAGCAGGCCAGTCAAGTTTACCAACCTCTTTAAGAAAACGTGTTGCTATTTTAGCCGTATGTGTTCTGATGCATCTCTGTCGATCAAATTTAGATTCGTGCGGGTTTCAAAGGAAATTTCCGACCGAAACATTACTGAACCACCACCAAAAGCAACCCGTAATGCCCGCGAGCTGCCAGCATAACGTTCTCCAACGTTACTGTACAGTATACTTTATTTCGTCCTTCTTTGCCAGTAATGGGTATTTTGTACTCATCTGTAAACAATACTTTTCTTCAATCAGGGACTGTCCAATTAATTTGCTCCCAAGCAAAATCAAGTCTACGTCTGTTGTGAGCTGCAAAAGTAATGGTCCTGTTGCTGTACTGCAAGGTTTGACTTTGTTTGCTTAACCTTCTTCTAACAATAGAAAGGCTGTTTGCTGGTCCTTGAGCTTGCTGGAGATGACCTTAAAGCGTTCTAGCGGTTTGGGTCAAGTCCTGTAATGTGGCAACAGTGAGGATGCGATCTTCCCTGGCCGTTGTTTTCCTTTGTAGACCCGTACCGGGTCGTAGGTGATGAGATCTACTCTAAACGAATGGTTGCTGGGTCCTTTAAACAGTCGAAGGACTAATGTTCAATTGTCTTGCCACTACCCTTTGGCTTAATCCATTATTCAGCAATGTCACTATTTTAACTAATGTCTGCAACTGTTCCATCTTTAAAAAATTTACACTGCTGTGATTAACGTTTACTCCACGAAGGTCACTGTAACACTATCGTCTTTTAAACTCGTTAGAACCTTTTACAAAGTTGATACATTTCTTAGAACAATTACTTCTCCGAAAATTGTTTTAAGTCGAAAATACCCTATTATCAGAATTTTGTTTTGCTCATTCCAGTTGAATGCTTTTATTAGTTATCTATGCAATACACAATAAATTAAATACTGCAAAATTGAAGAAATATATAAAAGATTGGAAAATATCCTAAATTTTTAAGGGGGCCCGTTTTCTAGAACGCGCAGTGTTAAACAGGTTTTTCGAATTATTATTAGTTGTATATTTAGAATACTTTAATTATTTTTTAAGCATTAAATGTAGCTTACATCTTTTTGTCTTAAAAAACTGGAAATTTTACGTCCATCGTATAATTGAACGACATTTGATTAATTAACAAAAATACTTATATATTGGGTAGATAATGCCAATCTATAAATCCAAGATATCAAGAAGTTAATAGGAGTTCATAACATTTTTCCTTCGATTTAAAAACATTTAATTACAGTGGTGCTGTCTAACACAAATCGTATGTTCGGAACCCCACTGTTGATTCTTTTTAAGATATAACCCTGGATATAACCAAGCGCCATGATAATGCCGATGTCATTAACTTAATGGCGATTTGTGGAATGTTCGTTTTACTTGAACTAACAATTCGTAGGGGTACCAGCACTGCTCAGAGTTCCTTTCAGTTGTTCTTAACTATTAAATCTATATAAATGCAATTATTTACATTTCATTACAAAACCAATAACGGCTGTTGGAATTGTCTTAGAATAATCAATAGTGGGTCAGTAATAGCTCATTCTCATAGAAAAAATAGTTTAGCCTATAAATTTATAATACCTTGTTATAGCATTTCTACACTATTCTTAATTAAATCTTACAGTTTCTAGATATTTAAATCTTAGAAGATTTTATTAGTAATATATTAAACCAATAATTGGATATTTATTAAATGATGTGAATGTGGGCTTAATTATAGATTAAAAATAAATTTTTTGGGTTTTATATGTGAATCATTGATTAAATATACTGACACTTATAAGTAACATTAATTGGCCATTCTTCTTAAACTTCATTCAGATGTAAAAATGCTGTAAAACATTTGTAAGGCAAACAATGCACTAAAAAAAGGTAATATACAAATAAAATCCATGCAAAATATTCAGATATTCAGTTTACGTAAACTCTACTAAAAATATTATAACCTCAAATTTAAGTCTTGACAATAATCAAACCAAATTTCAAAATTATTAACGACGAGATCCATTAAAAATATGTTTAATAAAAACCGGAATATGCCGCCAATTGATGATATCAAAAAATCTAAGAAACTTCAGAAGACGTCTAGAGCAGTGAGAATTAAATTACCTGCAATAAACCAGATCCGCAGTAAAGTTAATTCGAAAAATTTAAAGTTTAGACCCAATTTCTTTGATATTAATGAATGTAATCCACTAAAAACTGTTAAACAAAGGTCCTTATTTTCAAAAAACAACATTGTTATACCATCTTTTCATAATATGGAATCCGATCAAGAAACAAAAACAGAGTTTAAAGCAAATAAGTTAACGGAAAATTTTCTTCCTAAAATGGAAGTTTGTTCACCTAACCAGTTTCGATTAACATTCTCAGACTTATTTCCAAAAGAAAAACCAGAAACAGATTTATCACAACTTCTTAAGTACTCGGTGAAAGCGACTGCGAATCCTTCAGATCAAAGTGCAAACCCCAAAGTTCAAATCGTCGACGATTTGCTCCCAGAATTATCCCACATGAGAGCCATTGTAGGAAATATATTGAAAAAGGAAATTAAAGAGGAAACTCAACCACCGACAAATCGTTACCTAGTATCAACTGTTTCCAGCAAATTAAAGGAAAATTTTCTTATACGACCGCTTACAAGATATTCAGGAAATAATATTACCAATAGCACTGAAAGTAGAATTAGCCGATTAAATAGGTTACGACAGTTATTAGAGCAAGCTGAAGTTGTCAGAACAATTCAACAGAAACAAACAATTAATAGGTAACTATCTAATCTATACATATAATAAAACTGTAGAAATGTATATGTTTGTGCGCGCATCACATGAAAACTACTGATCCTATTCGAATGCGGTTTTCAAAGAAGTATTTGTCTTCTTTCAACTTAACATCTGGTGTATAAAACTTTCTCCCTTACCCCTTTAACGGGGTGAGGAAAGAAATTTTTATACAAAAATCAACACGCCACGTAAACGACGTCGCGGGTACATCGAAATAGAACCTAAAAATGTGGTTAGATTTTTTTGTCTGTCTGTCTGTATGTTTATGCGCGCATTACATGAAAACTACTGATCCGATTCGAATGCGGTTTTCACAGATGTATTTGTCTTCTTTCAACTTAACATCGGTGTATAAAAATTTCTCTCCCATTCCTTAAATGGGGTGGGGTAAGAAATTTTTATACAACAATTACACGCCACGCGAACGACGTTGCGAGTACAACTAGTTAATAATATAATAAATACATTTATAATCCGTTCACTTTTTATTCCAATCTCAGTAGGCTCTGTTAGTAACATGAATTTCGCCCTGTATAATACACATCTGAGTTTACTGTTCTGTAGTCTTGTTAATTGTAAGTACGATGTTGTCACGTCTTCAATAAAAATATGTGTATTCAATACAAATATATTAAGTAATTAAATTTGCAAACCAAATTTAGAACTTGCAGGAAATAAGTCAATATATTTAATATTAAATTGAATACAAAAGAAGATATGTCAGTTTTCGCAGCAAGTAGTATTAATATCCAAGAATACTCTAATTGAATTCATATGAATTTTGATTGATACTCAAAATAACACATTCCTTTACACAGAACAGATCCCTGTTTATAGTCAATTATTATTTTATTGGTCTATAACAAAAAATATACTTTTATATTTACATTTTATTACAAGTAAATAAGTACAATTCAAAATGTAGCACATATACATATATTAACTAAAAACGTTTAATACAACTTTTAAATTATTCAAGAAGTGGTAAAAAACTTATTTAATCATTTTTGAGTTTGACATAAAAACACAGTATTCAAATGTTATATCCATCTTTTTTAAAGGCTACTATTTTACATCCATCGTAGATTATTGTAATAGTGGCTATAGGGTAATAAAATTTCACATCCAATGGGTTAATTAAGGAAACTACTCCAGTACAAATTTGATTTTCCTGGTCCGCCTCAAGTAAAGTCGCAGTTGACTTATATATGCAGATGTTTTAATAATGTTCTTATACCGGAAATTCTTCAGAAATTTTTCAAACCGATACAATGAAAAAATATTTTAATAAACTACATAAAAACAAATACAGATAAAGATTTAGATGTAACTTGTTAATGTTGTCGGTGTATTAGTATGATCAATCCTCTTCCATTATTTCACTGGAAGAATCAGAGTCACTATCAAATCCAAAATCGGAATCGTTAGAATCTGATTCCTCCAATGAAATAATTAAAGGATGAATATTGTCATGTGAGCAGTTTCCCATGTAGGTAGTCCAATCTGCCAAAATAAGTTCGTCTGTATATCTACAAAAATTTCGCCATATGTCTGGTGTACATTTAGTCAATGCTTCTCTCCACGTTTTTTTATCTCTATCCTGGTCAAGATAAGTAGATGTTATATGTTTGTTATAATATGTCTTAGTAAACCCCCATGCTATTTCTATTGGATTGTAATGAAAATGATATGGTGGCAGTCGAAGTACTTCATGTCCTCGTTGTTTTAAAATTTCATCCACTACATATATCTTTTCGTCAGTTTTATAAGGTAAGATTATTAAGTACAGTTGTTTCTTTGTCATTTTTGTGTTAAACATAATGTTATTGTTAATCAACCATTCCTGCAACATCGCTTTTTTCGCTAAAATAGGGTGGTTTGTTAAGTTGAACTGAATGATATGGCGCGTTGTTCATGACCACCACACATTTTTCTTGAAATACAGATAGAGCAGGAATGTGTTGATTAACAACCCAGTTTTTAAAAAGGTCACTATTCATACTTTTGTGATAGTCAAAGTCTGTATTCGAAGACTCTAGTAACAAGTAACATCCTTCCAAAAATCATCCAATGTCGTGTGAGCGTGTAAAATAGTAAATCGCTTTCTTTCGGATTTTACACGAGCTGGATTACTTTTCAGTTTATAATCGTGTACCCACTGACGCACTGAGCTACCATTTTGATAGATCCATGTTTCATCTAGGTACACGAATGTAACTCTCTCAGTAAGATTGTTTAGTTTATATTTCCGAATGAAAGTGATTTTACTAATTTTAACGTGTCGTTGTTCACATAAAATATGTCGTTCATTTACTTATTTAAATTTGTATCCCATTAATTTTATAAGTTTGTATAATGTAGTGCGTCCCCCCTTTAAAATCAAAATTCTGTTTGGCATCATAGCATCAGTCCAAAGTAAAATGTTCATTTTTGGAATGGTAAATCCAAATCTGTCGCTGTAAGTCTTTTTTAAAATAAACTTCTCAAATGTATCAGTTTTACTTCCTTTATCTGCGACTTTCTCATTATTTTTCAATCCTTAATAATTCTCCGTATTTTCCAAACACTAATCTAAAAAAATTAAGCATTTAGAAAGTTTTTCATATTAATTAGTTTCAAAAAATATACCTCAGTTACACAAAGGTAGATATGAGATTTAAAAATATTTAACAAAATCTTGAATTAAATTATAGTTACAAAATGTTTAATTTAGAAATGTAAAATCTGACAACGTTGTTTCTAACTTATTATGATATCTGTCAAAAACGGTTATGTATTATGTTAATAATATAAATTTTATTTAAAAAGTGATACATATTTAAAAAATCATTATAAAAACCTCTTTTAATTAATCTAATGCAAAATATATAACTTTATGTTAGCTGTCACAAACTAGGATTCATTTAAAAGAAATAGCAAAATGGTAGGCACTTACCTTAAAGATCGGAGATCTGAGCCACTTTCGCTGCTGTTGCTTTATTTCTTAAACATACCATAACATTTAATGATGTTGTTATGTAGTTCTATACTGATTTTTTTGGCATTACTTATTGAATATTTCTATATTTAAAAATTTTAACCATTGATAATATGAGCTGTCAATATTTCGACCATAGGACAGGACGTTTTCAGTTTAGGTACCAACCCAACAAAATGAAGTGCCAATCCAAGAAATAAAATGCATAGTCTACTGAGATTGGAATAAGAAGTGAATGGATAATACCTTGATTACAAGAAATATAGCGCTAACTAAAATTTGAAATATAAAATAAAAATTAATTTATATAAAAAAAAGTATTTAAATCTTAGCATTGCCCTCTAAAGTTTGTTAAAAAAGTTTTATATACATCTATTATTCTTTTAAATCAAATTTACACAAAGTTACTTAAAATATATGTTATTATAATGTAACCAACATATCTACATACATAAAATATTTTTGATAACAGTAGTTTAGCTTAGCATTATGCTTTTTATTGTTGTTTAGATTAGAACAAAATACTAATAGCTTATTATATCAGTAAATGTCAAATTCTCAAGTCAACTCTTCCCAATTTTATTTCAAACAATTTTGCGCACCGCGTTTTATTGGTTTCAGTTCAGTTTAAAATCATTTATTATATTAAATTATATACATTTTCTATATATATATTAGTACACGGATAAAATAAAATATATACAACATGAAAATTTGAAGTATTCTTCTTTTACGCCCCCTCCTTACTTGTTAACGTATTATAGGGCGGTTTTGCAACAAGTTCTCTTACCTGTGAAAGATTCATAATTTTGTCGTATGTTTGTGTGTGTTGGTAATGTTTATGTCATGGAAAAAGTCGAGTAAAAAACCATGTCAGTGTTTGTTCGTTTCCGTTAGTAATTACCTCCATCGCGATCCCCCTCCTCCAGTAGCCTCGAATTGAGGAATGGCGAGGGCAGCACTTACTGTCTTGTTTCAGTTTAGGTTATGTCGTCCCGTACATTGTGTTAGTCCGGGGGTTCATGAAACAACGGAAGCCGTTCATGCATCAAGCCATGTTTCCTATTAGGGTTGTCCATTGCTCTGTGGTTGGTAATGTCGTTTCGGATCTTGTCTGGTAACGAATGTTTGTAAAATTTGTCCGAGTTTTGAACAATGAACTCCCTAATGGTTGGCATGGCCGATTCGCGATGCAGTTCCGTGATTCTTGTACCCCAGTCTTTGTTGAGTATTAGTCTGAGGCATCTGTTCTGCAGTTTTTGTAGTTTTTCTATTTTGTAATCGCTGGCAGAACAGAATACCTGGTATCCGTAAGTCAGCGTAGGTCTAATAATTTGTTTGTATGTCAGTAATTTGTTTTTCTTTGTCATGTTACTGGTTCTACATAAAAGTGGGTACAGTTTCTTTATGATTCCTCGTGTTTTGTTTGTCAAATTGTTTATGTGTACGTTGTAGTTTAGTTTTTTGTCTAGATGAAAACCCAAGTATTTAATGGTGTCTTTGTCTTGTATTTTCTGTCCTTCTATTTTTATTGTTTTGAATATTTTGTTGTTTGTTTTTCTTTTGGTCATTGTTATAATTTCTGTTTTGTTTGCGTTGAGTTTAAGTTTGTTATCTTGTAAGTATGGTATAAGTGTTCTGTTTGTGTGTATGTCGATTTTTCTGGCAGCAATTTCCATCATGTCCGATCTGTTGTAAATGCAAGTATCGTCTGCGTAAAGTGCTGTTTTTACTGCCGTATCTATGGGTATGTCGGATGTCATGATATTGTAAAGTGTTGGAGACAGAACTGAGCCTTGTGGGACTCCTGCCTCCATTTCAAAACTTTCAGAATATGTGTTGTTTATTTTTACTCTGAAAGTCCTGTTGTCTAGGTATGTAAGTATTGTCTTAGTAAGATAGTTTGGGAATTTATATTTGTGCATTTTGTAGATGAGTCCATTTGTCCAAACTGAGTCAAATGCTTTCTCGATGTCGAACGCCGCTAGCACGGTGCTTTGATTTTTTCTAAAACCTTGTTTGACATAGTTAACGATATTAATGATTTGAGCTACCGTGCTATGGCCCTTCCTAAAGCCGTATTGTATGTCTGGTATTAGTCCTTTGTGATTAAGTGTTTTATATATTCTGTTAAGTATTATTTTGTCAATTATTTTGGCAGTTACGTTTTATTGGGAAATTAAATATTCAACCCAAGGAACTTAAATTTGATTAGACAACTGTCTATCCAGCTGGTATAAGTCATATTTATGTAGATGGCGCAGTGGACGATCATATTTCGCGAAAGATGTCGAACGTCATCGAATTGTCTCCACGCAAGATGCACAGCTCGAAATAGAGAAACTTGGTTACAATCTTATATTTTAAGATAGTTGTTCCATTAAAATTAGTTAAAGTTAAACAAGAATTTTCAAGTTTGATGCTCTAACGCTAAATATTTTCTACGCTGTAAATATGGATAAGTTCAAACAAATAATCACTTATTTTTAATAGTTAACATACGCGTTTAAGAACTAAATTTCAGTTACTTAATTATTACTGTTGAATTCGTCAGTTTCGGTTCTTCTTTTATATATAAAACAATTTTATGGTTTGATTGAAAATACAAAATTATTAGGAGTACTTCCAACATATTTTTATGTTTTTGTAGTAAATTAAACCTACTCTAAGATTTAAACCAAAACTAAGAGCTTTGGTAATATTGTACCTACTTATCGCCAGTGCTAAGTTTGAACCACGAAAAAAAAACTAAAAGATAAAAGTAATGTAAATTAAAATTATTAAAATTAGTTTGGTAAATATCATCTGCAATGCTAGAACAATTTTCCTTATAAATTGAATAATACTGAATAACGTTTCCATATAATTTTAATTTATTGAATTTATTGTGACTTAATAAGCGACTATACCTGGATTTGCAGTCCGTTGGATTTGACATCATTTGACGTATATGCAAGTAGACCAATACGCGGTAAGTCTTTCTAAGTTAAACCTGGCAACTACGCTTTATTCCTACCGCGTATTGGTCTACTTGCATATACGTCAAATAACGTTAATGCCAACGGACTGCAAATCCAGGTATAGTTTCAGTTTCGACTTTACTGAGCCATCTTCAGGCCAATAAATATAAGAAATGTAGTAATAGTTAATTAAATTAATAGTAGGGGAGCCCAGGATGCTAAATCGGGATTTACTCGTGCGTCAAAGAGACCTATTGGATTGCGAAGCTTAGATGATAAGAAGAAAAAAATGTCATATAATATATACACTTTCATTCGTGGGGGGGCGGCTATAAATTTTCAAAAATGTAAAAAAAACAGTTGCATGGACATACTCGAGCGCGTCAGATATTAATAGCATCCATGTCCTACGTATTTTTGAAAACATACGTATGTTAATCTGATTGTTTCCATGATGGGGGTGGTCATACGTAAGGGTTGAAAACGGCAAAAAAAAAATTAATCGAGCGCGTCAGATTTTCAAAGGGGATCTTAAGTGAACCTATGTAATAATCTGACGATTTGGATGTGACCCAAACTCGCGGCTATTATTAGAATGTGCAAAAAAAAATCGCCACTTTGAAATACTCGAGCGCGTCAGATTAAGATATATATGGTTCATTTATATACCCTAAACGTGCTGTCTCATAATCTGACGATTATCTGGAGGGATTCGCCTAATCTGACAATGGAAAAAACTTTTTTTGTATTTTTTCAAATCTTTTACCTTAACAAATTAAAGAGCTAAAAAAATAGCATGCAAATAAAACAATATATATTCTTTGAAGTACAAAACTTTTATTTATGAGAAAATTAGATGTACCCGGCGCGCGTTGCTACGCCAACTACTAAAATAAATTTAAGAAAAATAAAAGATAGAGAAGAAAAGAAAGTTTATAGTTTTGTTTTACTTATCGCACCAAAAATATAATTTAAAACTTATATTGATACGAATTCGTATAGATATCTATTAATCAGTATTGAATTTGATGCATGGAAGGGCCATCTGGTGGTAACTTCCATTAATACGAATATCATATTCATCTTACCCATTAAAAATACATCATCATACTGATTATCATGACAATCGGTTAAACGGGCCAGAAGTTGCTACTCTGCAGTGCCACCTGGTGGCGAGTGGCTTCAATAAGCATATCAAACAAACCATCTCCGTGGAAAAATACATATACGTACCAATTTTCATGACAATCGGTTGAACGGGACAGAAGTTGCTACTCTGCAGCGCATTAAACTTTATCGATTATTTTTTCTTACTTCGGCTTACGGAAATCGTCAGATTATACATTATTCGTGAACGTTGAATTATTACCTTCAAAATTAAAAAAAAATTAGCCACGCTCGAGAAAGTCAAGATGACGTTTTTTTTTACAAGTTTGTAACCCACCTACTTCTTATCGTCAATCGAAAATTGTCAGATTAGTGGAAGATACACTTTTTAGCATATAACTAACTTACCCTACCTTAATCTGACGCGCTCGAGAATTTCAGGTGATCAATTTTTTTTTACTAATCTGATCCTTTATCCTTGACGCGCGGCCACATATACGGGGCTAATACTTGATGGAGGTATTTAATGGGGTACTAGGTTCCTCCCTGTATGTTAATCTGACGCGCTTTAGTAAATCCCAAAATCCCCTCTTGAGCTCCCCTGCTATAAACATAGTCAAAAAGAAGTTTCACGTTACTACAAGTATAATAACATTGAATTTTGAAGAGTCCCTTCATAAAACCAAATACTGTTTTATAGCTAGGAAAAGACAAATTAAAGTTTAACACAAACTAATTTTGCGCTAAATTATATGGAAAAAGGATTTAGAATTTTAAAAGGAAAAAAGGAAAATTAAGTTCGCGATTACGGGCAAACTACCCGATTATACTGTGGCTATAAAACATACAACATCCGGTAGTTGTACCGTAATCTCCAACTTAACTTTTTTTAAAATTCACTGACTGATACCCATTGTAACTTGTAGTTTCTTGCTGCCTATGTGTAATTGAATTAACTGCATTTGTAACATTTATTAGCCTAAAGATTGTTTAGTAGAGTAAAACTAGTCGCTTACTTCGTAACATTAACTTTAATAAATTAAAATTATATTGGAAAATTTTGATTATTATATCATTTACCATGAAACCCATATTTGGTATGAATAATCTTCTTCATCTAATTTTCGTTGTTGGATATAAGTGAAATATATCCAATAGGTTTATTTTAGATAATATTTAGTTAATTAAAAAATATCCAAAAATAAAATTTCTGTGTATACAACATTTAATTGAGTTTTATTATAGGATGAAACAATATTTAAGGTCACCAAATTGAATAAGCCTCAAAAAAGAAATAACTGCAAAAGTGAACCTTTCTTACTGTACCTGCTGTTGAAGATACTAAACATTTTTGTAACAATTAAAATAAAAGTAAAGTCTAATTATAATCTTTTATTTCACATAAGTATTTTGCTAATTGTATGAAAACGTAATAGGATTTTGCAACACAAATAGTACATTGGTCATCCTAATTACTACATAAAAGTTCTTTGACTTTTAAATGTAATTACATACAACTACAATCTATTTAAACAGTTGTTCTGCCCATAAAAAGTCTAATAGCTAGAGATGTAATTTTGCCGTCATCCATAATATGACATTAGCCTTCTGCAACATACTTATTCAATACAGGTATTTACTTTCCTGTTCAGGTGGTCACCCTACTGCTAACAGGTGTTAGCTATAAGGGTTAAAAAATGTCAATTTTTACGAGAAATTGTCGTCACTGATAATATGGAAAAACATTTTTCAAGTGGAGATCTGAGTGGCGGACAAAAGTAAAAAGGACCAAAATTTGGGCAAAGAATCATTATGTCTGCCATTTCTACCACCTATTTTAGAAAACTTGAAAAGCCTTATTTTAAAATTACGAACAGCTAAGTAGATACAAAAGAGGTGGCGGACAAGAGTATTAAAAGTCAAAATTTGGGAAAAAATTTGTCGTCGATAGTATGTCTGCCATTTTTACCATATAATATTGGGCCCTTGAGAAACCTGAATCTAAAATTATGGACATCTGCGAAGATACAAAAGAGGTGACGGATACAAATTCGGCCCTCTTTACCCTTGTTCGTTATCTTCGTTGTATAACTGAGGTATCCGTCCATCGGGATTTCGAATTGTCGTATTAACTCCTTCGACTGGGAAAATCTTCATCCATATTGTCGATGACGACAATTTCTCGTAAAAGTTGGCAACCCTTTATAGCTCCCCTTGTAAAGAGGAAGTAAATACCTGTATTGAATGAATATGTTGCAAATGAGAAATGTCATATTACCAAATAACTCTTCTGCTACCTAATATATAGTTGTGATGAAGAAGGTAGCATACCTACTATAATAATTTTTTTTTGACTTTGCGAGAATATTTATAAATCATTTCATTAATTACATACATGTAGTATATAGTTAATCTATTATGACTACACCAACAATAAAAAAATTCTACGAAATATGTAAACAAGTTATAATAAAGCATCCATTTTAATAAATGCCTTTTAATCATTTAAACTGATGTGTATAGATATCTGTTTTAATTTGAATTGACTAACTTACTTCCTATCCAGATACTCACTTTAAAGTATTCAGAATGCGAATGTAAGTTTGGATATTCCCAAATCACTTTAAACCTTATACCTAAATGCACATGTTATGTAAGCCATTAAATGGTTTTATAACTTACATAATATGTGCAATTCGACACGAAGTTATACGAAACTGCTTAGCAACAAATTTAATGTAAAATAAATCAATTCAAGTGGTATACCTTGTCAACCCAATTTTGTAACCACAATCACAGAAAACTATCTAATCTAAATATCTAATATGTTATCATTTTTGCATATCCCTACGGATGATGTTCGCTTTGACGCAAGATGTCCACTAGAATGAGATTCATCGCCACTCGCCACTAGGTGTTCTATATTCTTGAATTTAAATTAGCTTTATACATGTCGTCTACATAAGCAGATTAACGGATTAGAGTTAATTTGATATGATACCATCTTTACTCCAGGGGTCTCCAAAATCTAGTAATGTTATAATATTGCCAAGTATTCAATAGGGCAAATCTGACAATTTTAACCCTCAGTTCTAAGAATTAAATAACAAATTGTTCTATTAAAATATGTTTATTAAAGTATTTAGTCTTATCGTCTTGACTCATTTTTTACAACAAAAACTAAGATTTCAGTAGATTCATTATTTTTTAGCCATTGCCTTCGAAGTCACTCACTTTGTCATAAACTCAATTTTAAACGTTAATAGACTTTTATTGTCAGTACAAATTGTCCTCTTCTGGTGCGTTTATTCGTTACTTTGCTACAGAAACCAATTACCACGTAAACTGTTGCTAATCGATATTAACAATTCAAACCTACTAATAAATGATTCGCTTAATCGGAATAAAAGGTGTGATCGATTATTCATTAATCCGAACATACCAAACGTTGTCACGAAACATTCGTTAAAACTGCCTGAAATGAAAGTGAGAATATTGGGAATACGTTTAGTCATTCCTTTATTAATGAAAAGGTAAGACGAGAATATTAAAATTTTCAGGAAGGCAAAGAACAATTATAAAATTTAACGATGGCGTTAAAGGTTTTTGAGGTGCCTTCTTCATTTATTTTTAAAGTACTTTTGTCACGTCAGAATATACTTGATTATCTAAGCTAAGGCATACTAATGAACAAAGATTGTCATTTGTATTACTTAAAGTCAGAAAGGAGAGAAAACTGTTTTTAAGATTCCATATCTATTATATCTTGAATGTTAAATTATTTAAGAAAAATAATTGTAGAACTATATTGAGTTCAAAAATCCTTCTCTTTATATTATAATTTGTATTTTTAGTTTATTTTATAAGAAGATATTTTAAAAGTGAAAGCTTTCTTTTAAGCTTACATTTGGTGTTTTTACATTTCTGTTTCTAAAGAGTAAGATAAAATTCTTAAACTACGAGTCATAAAACCAGGTATAATTTACCCAAAATATTACCAGATGTAAAGGGACAAACAACCATAGTTGTAAAAGTAGTTAGTCAGTTCTTTCTGATATTTAAGATTGTAAAGACATACTTCCCAGACTCTCTTTTTAAAATAAAGACAATTCCAATAATTAAATCTTAATTATTTCACAAATTAACCATTGAATATCCCATAATTTCCAACAATAATATTAAAAAGTTTAAGTTTAAAGTAAAAAAATAATTTAAATTATATTTGATAATCTGTTGAGATTAAATCTAAATAATTAATTTAAATTTTTTCTTAAAAAAAAATTCTACAGAGAAAATTATTTTGGTATATTCTTAACTAGCAGACCCGGCGAACTTCGCACCGCCTAACACTAATGTTTTTCCAATTTTGTTTTTATTTTTCGATTAATGTTTTGTATTTTTTATCATATTTTCTCGTTAGTTACCAGTTTTTACTATTATTTATAGTACTTTGTAATTGATCGGTTAGGTATATTATATATTAACTGCGCCACCTAACGGTGGCGTCATAGTTCTTAGGTAAGTAAGTTTTGCTCTTTTAAATATATGAGATATCAACTGCGCCACTTTATGGTAGCGTCATAATGATTAATTTCGTAATAAACGCCTCCGATAGCTGCAAAACTCAAAGTGCTATAAGGAAAATCGCGGCCTCCGATGCGCTATTTATAGGCACGTGACCGCCGCCCCGGCCGGCCAGTACGACCGCAAGCGCTTCGTCCCGCAATTTTAAATCTGTAATATCTTCGAAAATATTCATTTAAATCCTGTGCTGTACAGGACCATATAGATCTATATTAAATCAACAATGTATTTAAGCTATTTAATTGGATAAGGATTAATGCTGTATTGGTTAAAATCGCTTCGAAAATTAGCCATTATTTGTCGTAAAAAGTAAATGACAAAAAAATGTTATTGTGGGATATCCATAAGAGATAGACATATACCATCGCGGAGTTTTCTGTAGACCTTTTCAATGTGTACAAATAATTAGTACATTATTTTGATAAATCTCGTAGGGTTCAGCCTGCGTTTGCAATGTAAGCGGAAAAAATTTTTAATTAACAACATCACATTAGAAACCTCAAAAATAACAGTATTTCTTCACTATTTAATGGATGTTATTATACATATAAACCTTCCTCTTGAATCACTCTATCTATTAAAAAACGCATCAAAATCTGTTGCGTAGTTTTAAAGATTTAAGCATACAAAGGGAAATAGGGACAGAAAAAGCGACTTTGTTTTATACTATGTATTGATTGATATTGATGAATGCTGGCATTAGATTCTTGTACTTTTTAATGAATTTTTTTATTAATATAAAGAATTCTTAGCTTTAGACTTATAACAACATTTATTCTCTAATAAAATTAAAACATTAAAGATTGATGTACGAATTTTGCTGATAATAATAACTAAATTCATTATTTTTATGTATAGTTTAACTATAAAACTATATAAGAAACTACAGTCAGAGAAATTAGTCAGGGAGCAAAGAAAGGTTCCGTGGCCGATTGAGGTCCTTACAAGCAGCAAAGTTTTTTAAATGTATTTTGACTCGCTGAATCCGAATATTCAGCCTGCTTTTTGACCAGTTGCCTTGGAAATTTGTTATTAACAATTTAATTGTTTAAATAATTATAACTAACAAACTAATTAAAATAATTTTTTTTTCTAAATTGTTTTTTGTTCCTTATAAAAAAACCAACAAAATGAGCTTTGAAAAATTAAAATCGGTTTATTAGAAGCCGAGATACTGTAAATATAGTGCAAAAACCTTGCAAACTAACGAATCAGGCTTGCGCTGCCTCTGTTTTTTACTTATATCTCGGCTTCGAATAAACCGATTTTAATTTTTCAAAGCTTATTTTAAAGGGAATGAAAGTGGCTTCTAGTTTTTTGCTTTGTAAAAAACAATTGTTACTACCTATTATATGTATACGAATTTAAAGACAAAAATTGTTGTTAAAATTTTAGGAGATATTTGTTTATAAACATATTTTGTTTCTCTACTCCATAAACGTCGATATTTAATTTATTTAAAGTTATTCTGCATCTCAAGAGGAACATTTTAAGCTTTGGTAAGTGTAAGTACGTCGATTTTTCTTTAAGATATACAACTTTAAAGGGACCTTGCGCGCATTTCAACTTCCGCGAACAGCAGCGCTCGAGGCCGCTTGCAGATTTTCACTTATAATTTCTTTAAAATACTCAATAATTTATTTTTTGACATTTAAAACAATTTATTGCAACGTTACTAAGTAAATATTCTGAAACACAAATTAATCTGTAACATATTTTTTAATTATTAGTTATTTGGCATTTATTACTTTTACAGCAATTACAAAATATACTTTTTGAGCAAGTGCTATGGGTACAACTAGGTACTAATTCATAGACTGGAGACAATAGCTGCTCTTCTTTTTGAGGTAGAAGAAATTGACCAATTTCCACCCAAAATCCGTTGGGTTAAGTTCATTTAAATTTCTTGTAAAACGATTCGTTTGTATATTTATTACATAAATTGCACGCAAAATATGTAATTTTATGGAACTTGAAGTAACCGGTAATTCTTCTATCAAACAATTTGTTGCATGAAAGTAAGACCATATACGATATTTTGTAAATGTCTTGCAATTCGATGAAGAATTTAATATTTTAATTAAATATTCTTATGCTCGTTGTATATCACGATCTAAAGATATTTCAGACGTAACTAAAATATACAAAAGGAAAAACATACTGAATAACGCAAATAATAATATATGACAAATTAAAAAGTATATTCCTTAAAAAATCTCACCTTGCCCAAAATTTTGTAAATACTCTATTGGGCGAGCTTTTAAAGCTGCATATTTCGTACCAACTTTACTTGTGTAATCAGCTCCAGTTAAGTGGTGTAAAGCTGGTAGAGTGGAACATAATGTTTCGCCAAGATTTGAAGCTATTGAATGTATCGGGATATTTCTTGTACTTTTATCAGTACCAACTTGCATCCGTAAAGTCTAAAAATGGTACATTTTCATTTCATAAATAATATATGTAAAATTTGTATGGAAAGAAATTGATCAATTTCTTCTACCTCAAAAAGAAGAGCAGCTATTGCCTCCAGTGTGTGAATTAGTACCTAGTTGTACCCATAGCACTTGCTCAAAAAGTTGTATATGTTATTTTGATTATATGGTTGATAACTAGGTATGTGAAGAAGCAAAATTTCTTTCAAAAATTTGGTCGTGTCTCACAAATAGTATGTATCGATCAACCAATGGGTCATTTCAATCTTTTTTCTGAAATCGCTTGGAAATGTCTAGTTTCTCGGATCAAATTCGAGCCGCAAAATACACTACTGTACGGGAATATTTTTTCGCCACGACTATTAATAAATATAATAATTCCGACTTCATTTTTCATAATAGAAAGTGTTGAATCGGGTATAGAATGTTGTATATTTTATAATTGCCGTAAAAGTAATAAATGCCAAATAACTAATAATTAAAAAATATGTTCCAGATTAATTTGTATTTCAGAATATTTACTTAGTAACGTTGCAAAAAATTGTTCTAAATGTCAAACAATTTAATTATTGAGTATTTTAAAGAAATTATAAGTGAAAATCTGCAAGCGGCCTCGAGCGCTACAGTTCGCTAAAGTTGAAGTGCGCGCAAGGTCCCTTTAAAGTTGTATATCTTAAAGAAAAATCGACGTACTTACACTTACCAAAGCTTAAAATGTTCCTCTTGAGATGCAGAATAACTTTAAATAAATTAAATATCGACGTTTATGGAGTAGAGAAACAAAATATGTTTATAAACAAATATCTCCCAAAATTTTAACAACAATTTTTGTCTTTAAATTCGTATACATATAATTGGTAGTAACAATTTTTTTTACAAAATAAAAAACTAGAAGCCACTTTCATTCCCTTTAAAATAAGCTTTAAAAAATTAAAATCGGTTCATTAGAAGCCGAGATATAAGTAAAAAACAGAGGCAGCGCAAGCCTGATTTGTTATTTTGCAATGTTTTTGCACTATATTTATAGTATCTCGGCTTCTAATTAACCGATTTTAATTTTTCAAAGCTCATTTTGTTGGTTTTTTTATAAGGAACAAAAAACAATTAAAAAAAATGTATTTTAATTAGTTTGTTATTTATAATTATTTAAACAATTAAATTGTTAATAACAAATTTCCAAGGCAACTGGTCAAAAAGCAGGTTGAATATTTGGATTCAGCGAGTCAAAATACATTTAAAAAACTTTGCTGCTTGTAAGGACCTCAATCGGCCACGGAACCCCCCTTTGCTCCCTAACTAAATTATTAAATGCTATGGCGAGACAAGTGGATGCAATATTCGAGGAAACAGTAGCAGATAATCTAGGAAACTAATATCCAGAATAAGAAGGTAGCTCGTAAAATTGTGCAAAAAATCATTGCAGAGGTACTTTAAAAGAGATAACAGCTTTTTTAATACAGAAGCCGGTAACAATATTTCATGTGAGTATTGTAGATAGTGAATACATAAATCTGGACTTAGTTTTTATAAGGTTTTTCAGGCCAAAGAAAAGCCACTACTTACACAGCTGCAAGTGAAGAACCGATTAATATGGGCAACATTTAAGTTGTCTAGGACGGTATAAATTTGTTTATAGTGACGAATTAAAATTTGATATTTCGGTGGGAGATTGTAAAAGCATAATAATCACTACATGATATAAAACAAAGTCGCTTTCTCTGTCCCTATGTCCCTTTGTATGCTTAAATCTTTAAAACTACGCAACGGATTTTGATGCGGTTTTTTTTAATAGATAGAGTGATTCAAGAGGAAGGTTTACATGTATAATAACATCCATTAAATAGTGGAGAAATACTGTTATTTTTGAGGTTTCTAATGTGATGTCGTTAATTATCAATTTTTTTCCGCTTACATTGCAAACGCAGGCTGAACCTTACGAGATTTATCAAAATAATGTACTAATTATTTGTACACATTGAAAAGGTCTACAGAAAACTCCACGATGGTATATGTCTATCTCTTATGGATATCCCAAAATAACATTTTTTTGTCATTTACTTTTTACGACAAATAATGGCTAATTTTCGAAGCGATTTTTACCAATACAGCATTAATATGTATTAATATGCATAAGCAGGAAAAAGTGTTGAAAACATGAAAATAATAGATGGAACCGTCAATGCATCTAAATATAAGAAACAGTTTTATTTGCAGTTTAGGGAAGCTCATTCCCTGATGGATGTTTCATCTTTCAACAGGATGGAGCTTCGTGATACACTGCAAAATTTACCAAACAGTGGTTTTTAAAATCACAATATGAAGTCTTAGTTTGGCTGTCAAGTAGTCCTGATTTAAATATAATTAAGATCTTGCGTCTTCTGGTACCTTTTTAAAAGCTATCAAGCTTAGGCTTTAATGATACGTATCTTTCTTTGTTTAAATCTTATCTGTGCCAAAGAAAGCAATTTTTTCATCTGAATGGATTCTGTTCAAGTATCTATGAGGGATCTATTGGGGTTCCTTAGGGATCCAATTTGGGTCCTTTACTATTTTTATTATTTATTAACGGCATGTCTGATGTAATTACTAGTAACAGATTAATGTTCGCAGTAGACTTTAAATTATACACCTTTATTTTAAGCTTCTATGATTGTACGGTATTACAGAATCAGCTGATGAACTTAGAAAATTGGAGCATTAAAAATAGATTATTTTTGAATATTAGCAAATGTAAAGTAATTACTTTTTCGCGCAAAATCAATACCATTAACTACCCATATTCAATTAATAATGTTACATTGGAACGTACTAAAAATATTAGAGATCTTGGAATTATTTTTGACAGTCAATTAACATTTAACAATTATATTAACCAAATGGTTAATTCTGCGTACCGTGCATTTATTTAGAAAAATTGTAGGAATTTTTGAAAAACCTCGGCTTTAACATCTCTTTATTTTAGCCTTGTTACATCTAAATTAGAGTATGGATCTTTAATTTTTTTTTACAGAGGGCCAGGCTTAGGTGTAGTCCATGGGATTGCATCACAGCTAGTACAGCTTATTGTGCACCCTCATTCACAGGTCCTCATTCTTCGTCAAATCCCAGGTTCTTAATGAACCAAGAGATCCTTTTGACTATGGTTGCCCGTTCTTCCCTTTGATCTCCATTCGGTAGGCCAAGGGATCTCACACGCAGACCTTGCAGGGCTGGGCACATGAATATCACGTGGAAGGCTGTTTCCTCCTCCTCACAGCATTTTCTACATAGGAGGTTTTCAACTTGAATTCCCATCTTATGTAGATGTCCGCGGAATACCCAGTGGCCGCTGATGAAGCCAACCACTTTCCGCAGGGTCTTCCTCCTCAGCCCAAGGGCATCTGCCACTATAGCACCAGTAGGTGTCTGCAGCATTCTCTTTGACTGTATTTTACCTTCTGTTCTTTCCCAGCTCTTTCGATGTTCTATGCCCATCCACTGGCGAACAGATCTTCGTGCTGTATTGTAAGCAATACCACACGTCGGCTCTGGGCCAATGAGCGGGCTTTCAGCTCATTTGTTTGCCCACTTGTCTGCTCCCTCATTGCCAGCGATACCTTTGTGCCTCGGAACCCAACTAAGGATAACCTTGTTGTACTCTCCCAGGGTTTTCATGGCCTGATGACAGTCCCATACTGCTTTAGAGGTAAAGTCAAAACTGTCAAGTGCCATTAGCGCTGCTCTACTATCCGAGTTTATGTATATGGTGTGGCCTGTCATACCACGCTCCAAACACACTCTTTCACACTTTGATAGGGCAACAACTTCAGCCTGGAAAACAGTAGCCAGTGTACCCAGGCTTACGCAAAACTGCGCCTTGGGTCTGACTCCATATATTCCCGCCCCAGTGCCTGTTGGCTTTTTCAAGCCATCCGTATACCAAAAGATCCCTCTTTTCATATATTCAGGTTCACCTTTCACCCAGACAGCCCTGTTAATAATATTGACATTGTATGGCTTTTCTAGATCTGTGATCTTCACCATCCTGTCTGGTAGCATTTCCAAGGTGTCCATCTGTACAGTGTCCACAATCCTTGTATGCCCACTGGAGGCATTGTACTTCCAGTTGCCACTGCAACCCATTCTGTAAACTGCCATCCTTGCCTCCCCTTTCACAATGATGTCGAGAGGTGGGAGGTTTAGCACTACTTCCAGGGTTGCAGTTGGAGTACCTCTCATGGCTCCTAGGTACTTGAACTCTCTCTTAACCTGGATCTGGTTACCGAAGAGAGTTGGTACCCTAGCGATATCAACGTTTCTTATTCTTGTAAATGGTACCATTACAGTCTTGGATTGACCCTCAGACCCTCCTGGTTACACCACCTTTCCACTATGAACAATGCCCTCTGCATGAGTTCTAGGCAAGTGTTCATAAATTTTCCTCTTATTAGGACAACAATGTCGTCAGCATATCCTTGAACGTACATTCCCTGTTCATTGAGCTCAGAAAGGAGGTCATCAACCACTAGATTCCACAGATTTGGTGACAGGACGCCACCCTGTGGACACCCTCTTTGTGCCTTGACCTCCTTTACCGTTTCACACAGAGATGCTTGCGCTTTCCTACTTTCGAGCATGTTGCCTATCCACCTCACCACAGTGTTTTCCACATTCCTTGATACCAGCTTTGACACAATAGAGCGAGTACTAGTGTTGTCGAAAGCTCCTTCTATATCAAGAAAAGCAACCACCACTATTTCCCTGTTTGAGATAGCATCTTCAATCCTGCAAACCAGCGCATATGTATCCCTTTCAGACTTCGGTATGAATACCACCCTAGAGGTCCTCCATGCTGTTGGTATTACTCCACTGGCTAAGCTGGTCCTGAACAGACGCACCAAGGGGAGTACCAACTGGTCCCCACCTTCCTGCAGGAACACAGGATAGATGCCATCGGTACCAGGAATTTTAATTGGTTGAAATGCCCTAAGACCCCATTTAATGCCCGTAAAGGTGATCACAGCCTTAGCGCAATCCCAGTCTTCCTTTATTGTCCGCATCCTAGTTCCTCTCTCCACATCATTTTGGACTGTGTTCTGCGGTTGTAAGGATCCTGGGAAGTGAGCGCTTAAAAGGCACTCTAGCGTTTCTTCTGGGCCGTCCGTATATGTACCATCCTCTTTAAATATTGTGCCTAAAGGATTAGTTTGACCTCGAGCTAAGACTCGATGGAGCTTTGCACATTCAGGAACACTTTCAATGTTCTGACAGAATTCTCTCCATGACTCTTTCTTAGCTCTCCTTATTGTTCTGTTCTTTAATTTGGAACTTCTTATATTTTCACTATAGCCATTTAATTGAGAAAGTTCAAAAGGAAATTTCTTAAATTTTTACACTTTTAAAATTTATGGGGTTTATCCTTGGAAAAACGTAGAATGCAGGGTTCTCTTTTATATTTGCACAATTTTTTAAATTATAAAGTCGACAGCTTCGAATTATGGTATCAGATTGACTTTTATGTTCCTAGATTAACTTCTAGGCACAATATAATATATCAATGTAAAAGAGCTCAAACAAATTTATTGCAATAATCTCCAATAAATTTTATGTGTAGTAATGCTAACAAGATATGTGATATTTTTTTCTGTACCATATGCAAACTCAAAAATAAAACTCGTGCACATCTTTAAATGATTTAGCTAAATGCTATTGTCTATTAATATTATAACAGATCACAATATAAAAGAAAAAAAATTTGATATGGAATAATACCACCAATTAATAAAGAATTTAATCTAGCGAATCTCACGAAAATAAAATCAGTTTTTAACCCAAATTTTTAACAGGTAGAATATCAAAAGAACCTATTGTAGAACTTTCTCATTTCTATCATAAAAAGTTTGAATCCAGTTACTATTTCTACTATTTCTTTTTGTTAAATAAATGGTAAATGCGCACAATATCATCATTCACCATTTATTTAAAATATAACTAATGCTTCAAGATAACCTAGAGATTTTATTTTATATTTACTTAAATTTAATGTAATATAAGCACTAGAGAGTGATATAAGGTTGTAGTTATAACTTAATACATACAAACATTAGTTAACGTGTATTCTTGAGGAGAATCTGAACTAGTATCCATATTTTGCAAATTTTCTGCTTCAGTTTAACGTCTCAAACCACAATGTCATTTATTTCAGTCAAAGGGACGGTTAATTAGGCGACTTCGTGACTTCACAATGCATTTCGGTATCGTGAAATAATGACTCGCTATGGCACTTTTTTTCACTCATATTTCATTTTTTTTACATGTTAAAAAAGTGGTACTTTTTAGCGAATATGGATTTACAATAGTTTAGTTTTTATAACGATCGTAGAAAAAAAGATTTAGAGTTTGATGTTCTAATTGTCGATTTAACAAATAATTTTACTCTCTTAGTAACATTAAATTTGAGCCTAAGAAGGAATAAGATACGTGTTCTATAAGACATAAATTGAAATAATATATGATTAAATGTTCTACCAGGGTAGAAAGAAAACGCAATTACATAATAAATTTTATCTACTCCTTTGACAATAAATGTCATTTGTACTCATGGTCACCATGCAGGGTAAGTAAGCTATAACGCACAGTTGTGCGTAATGAAACGTAATGTTGGAACGCGTATTTATGCATAAAAAACAAAATATTTTGCTGTTTTAAACAATTGTTACATTAAAAAATGTTTTTTCTACAACCGTGCATAAAGTATTACCTTTACGCACGGTTTAAGGTTCATAAAGTTTAACTTTTTTTCACTAGTGAAAAAAAGTAAAATAAGCACTGTTTTTCATAAGATTATGCAAAGATTTTTACGTGTGATATTGGCCGAGGTTGTAAGGTGTTTACCTTCTACCCAGATGACTCGGGTTCAATTCCGGGTAAGAAAACTTTTTTTTTATTATTTAATTGTGTAAATTTGTGTAAATATATTTAATTGTTAAATTATTGCAGTTTAATACATACAAAACTAGATATTATATTCAGTAATTTTTAATTTGATTTTTAATATGACAGAAATATGAGTTCATGAATAAGGGTAAGTATTTTTATTTAAATATACGTAGGCTCTGACTGATTGACATTTCAATTAATTTATAATTCAAGCATTTCGCGTACCGGTATTATAAGGTAAGATTAATTTAGAAAATAAATATTTTGTTATCTAAAATATGTTTTAAATATAATATTTTTTTCGCAGTATTCCGAAAAAGAAACCAGGCCTATACTTGTATTTCTTGTAAAAAAATTCGGTTGTAGAACAAATATTGTATGCAACTCGTGCGTAAAGGTTTCTTTTTTGACTCATGTGATTGTCGCATTCGCCTGTGGCTCATGCGACAACATTCACATTCGTCAAAAAAGGGCACTTTACGCACTAGTTGCATAAATAACTATTTTCAGCAAATATCTAACCCTCACAATATGATAAATTAAAAATATATATAAGTTTTTATTTAAAAAATAAATAAAAAGAAAACAGATTTAGGCAACATATTGTAACGGGATAACCGTAAAGGAAAGCACCTTAATTTAAAAGATTGTTTTTCGGTTATTCTAGAAATTTCTAAACACACTGACTAGATTAAATAATATTTCTAGAAACTTCTAAACACACTGACTAGATTAAATAATGTTTCTAGAAAGTTCTAGAATGTTTATTTGTAGTATATAAGGGGATGTATAGGCAGTTAACGGGAGTTCAAGTTCAAATATTTACAATAGTTCATTGTTATGTCAACCAGTTTAGAGGTTATCCAGCAGAGTTCTGTGTATCTTAACAATTTTGTGAATAAATTGTGTTAAAGTCCCCATAAGTGTTTCAATATATTACATTTTAAATTATTATTTAATCTAGTATGTTACTTAATGTCACTACTTTGATAAATGTTATTTTATTTCATCCTGTCCAGTAAATAAACTTCCCTATTATCAATTCGGCGCCGGTAAGTAAAACATTACGGTATAATTTACTGTAATGTTTTGCCTAGCAACTCTGCTCTTATTGCTTAAGGGAAGACAATTACTTTTAATTTTTGACATTTAAAAACACTATATGACTATAAAATAAAAATAAAATAATTAATTAATTACTTTTTTATTTTAATTTAAAACACGAATTAACCATTAATACAAAAATTTTAAAATATTTGACAGGAACTGACAGTTAAGGTAATTTGACGTGACTAGTCAAGATACGAACTATTTTTAAAATTTTTATTAATTTATAATTTATAAAAACAGGATAAAATAAAATATAATACGATACACGGTCGTTAGGTGTTATTACAATACTCGTTTTTATTCCAGATTCGGCTCCTACGTCGCCTCGTCTGTAAACTAACTTGTACTGTAATTAGTCACCTACCGACCTTGTAACGTATAATACTATTAAACGTCAAATTTCGTCATATATTTTTTTAGAGATGTCAAATATTTAGAATTGAAATTAAAATATTGAGTCGTAGATAAAGCATCGTACGTAACTCGAGTGGTAAGAGGTATTACGTACTCGTCTTGATATGTAATATACTATTATTCATACTACTAACAAAATAAAATCTTATTATATATCTTTAAACTTTCTTTTTATCTGGTCTTACAACCTAGTGTACGCAGTGTTGAGATTTATTTAGAATATATTTAAGTTTGTGTATATTTATTTATTTTTAATCATTTTTAAAAAGTTTAAAGAAACTAAAGCATCCGTTTCAGTAATAAAATAAAATTTACTTTCCGTGTTTAAACCGTTTCAGTTGGTCTGTTGAAATTATCTACAAAAAGCTTTTATAAAACCTACCAATTCCACGCTTTAATTAAAAACAAAACTGAAGTAAAAACAAGCAATAACTTCCTGTAAAAATCCGGAAGAAAATAACTCGACCTACTTCGTTTGAAGTAAAGATTATTTTTTTCACAAACCAGAACAACTAAAAATTTTCTATTGTGATTAAATTTAAATTATCTCACCCGAACTTTATTGTCCAAAACAGTAATTAAAACCGACCATTAAATTATACTTCGGCCTTAATAACATAATAATTTCCACTGAAGAAAATATCAAAGTAGATTTTAAAAGGAACTTCAAATAAGATTAACGGCTTATGACAGCGAATGTACCGTTGCTGGTAGAAGAAACGCTATTTAATCCAAAAACACCTAATAACACGAAATATTCACAAAAAATCTTTTATAAATAAAAATAAAAGCCATAAAGATATTTGTACATTTCTATATTTTACTTAAGAAGATTAACGTTTATTCGCCGAGGTTATCTCTTTTTGGTTTACACAAAGAATAGAAATCACAACTAAAAAAAGAAATTTAAATTGACATTTCGCACGATGTTTTCCAGGGCGAGAAATGCGATTGTTGAAATGGTATTATACGTTACAAGGTCGGTAGGTGACTTATTACAGTACGAGTTAGTTTACGGACGAGGCGACGTAGGAGCCGAGTCTGGAAAAAAAACGAGTAGGTACTGTAATAACACCTAAAGACCATGTATCGTATCATATTTTATTTCAGCCTGTTTTGTAAATTAATAAATTCATAAAAATTTTAAAAATAGTTCGTAACTTGACTAGTTACGTCAAATTACCTTAACTGTCAGTGTTACTGTCAAATATTTCAATATTTTTATATTAATTCGTGTTTTAAAATAAAAAAAATAAGTAATTAATTATTTTATTTTTATTTTATAGTCATTATATTGTTTTTAAATGTCAAAAATTAAAAGTAATTGTCTTCCCTTAAGCAATCAGAGCAGAGTTACTAGGCAACACATTACAGTACATGATACCGTAATGTTTTACTTACCGGCGCCGAATTAATAATAGGGAAGTTTATCTACTGGGCAGGATGAAATAAATATTTTTTTATGTAATTAACTTTTGATAAATTGCGCAGGTTGCACTCGCGGGTTCTGTGGCCTCCCCATGGGTTAAAACCAGGTTTTAATTAACTGTCTTTTGTCTTTTAATGTAATTAAGAATTGTTTGCTTCTATCGTTAATGATTAAATCAAATAGTTTAATATTTTGTATTTTTTGTATTTTTACGAAAACTTTAAATAAAATCTATCTGAATTATAATACCTACAGTAAACAACGGTACAGGACTTAACACATGAAAGCTGGAAAATCGTACTGTTTGAATTTGTATTCGATTTTTTGTTAAAGATAAAATAAGAGAAAAATACCCATGAGGGCGATATTTTAACAGCTGAAAGTTTAAGATATCCATTTACAGGAATTCTACTTACTTTTATAATTCAAGTTTATTAGGCTTTGTTTAAAATGCTATAAAAGTGGTGGATCAATATCAAATAAATTAAATTCATCAATAAATTTAAAACTAATTGAACAACAAATGTCCTCTATTATTACATGGTAATTTATCCAGTAGAAATTTAATTCACACGAGTTACAAAAAGTTTAGATATCAGGTTTTTGTTAATATATATATATATATATATATATATATATATATATATATATATATATATATATTACATCCAGCTATCATTAGTGCGTCATTGAATAGGCGAATCCCTATCAATATTGCGTCCGATGCAAAGCTGCGTCCGTATACGGACGCAGCTTTACAAACTGTGTATTTCTTGCCTATCTACACATAAAACGGATATTGTTTCAATGAAATTAAACGGTCAATAACTTGTACATCCTAAATTTTTATAATAAGTTGTGCATATGGCAACCCCGAAGTGGCTACATGAATTTGATGGGGACGCATCAATGATAGATTACCCGTTAAATGTATATTTTTGTATTTTGGCTTTTTACCAGTAGAGGCGCTGCCGTTATATACGATCTTATCCCTTTTTGTCGGTGCGCTATATGAATTTTACAAAGAAAGTAGGCAACGTTGCAAAGGCCGCTGCATTTTATTCGATGTGAAACGATTGTGAATTTTATTTTATAGTATACCCTATTTTCTGCATAAAAGTAAGTATGTCTAATCGTTCAAAAAAAATATTAAGCCTGGTTGTTATGTATTAATTTAGGATTATAAAGTATTATAGTATTAATATAAAGTAAGTATTAAAATAAAATATTGTTATTTCTTATTGCCTAAATATCTTTTTAAAGGTAAGATTTATTATCCGTCCAGCTACAAGTAACTTTTAAAATGTTATAGACAGGTCTCTGAGGAAAATTCGTTTATAGATTTTAGTTTGAAATAAGTATATCACTTTATTGTGATATTTTTTAGGTTTCAACACCAATCAAATAATCAAAATAATACTTAAAAGGTAATTGCTTATTTGATTATATTTACACTTCAAGTTCTGTTACGATATTAATGCAAATTGCTTTTATTATGGTTTAGAAAATGCTTTGTAGTTCGAATCTTACTACTTTCGTATATTTTATTGATTAATTAATTTATTCATTTAGTTATTTATCTATTGATTTATTTATTTACCTACTTATTTATTTATTTATCAATTTTTTTACTTGTTTATTAACTTATGACTACTTTAAAATAAAATACTCTCTTTATCGTTATAAGAGATTGTTTGTATAATATTTGTAAGAAATTTATTAAAGATAAATTTATATTTTATACAAGGAGAAAAAGAGAGAGAGAGAGACTTAATTATAAATAAATTCATTTATTCAAGAATACGCAACTTTAGAAACAAATTCTTAAACAGGTTGATTTTTATTTTTTAATTATAATGTTCATATATTTATCATGCCATCCCGGGCGTGATGACATAATCTAAGAATGGAAGTTCTCTTAAAGCTCATTTTAAAGGTTAATAAAAAAAATATAGTAAAATAAAACATTAACACATTAATTATTTATACAGGGTGGCAAAACAGATTTCATCTTAAATTACATGTTACAATCCAACAAAATGTTTATTTAACAAATAAATTAAATTAAACTTCTTAGCAGTAATTAATCCGACAACTAGATTATTCTTAAAAATTTCTGAAGTTACATTATATGTCCACTCTAATTCTGTTTCTATATCTTTAAAAGTTTGTAGTCTATTAATGAGAACTTTTTTGATTTTAAGTAACTCCATACAAAAATGTCAAGTCAATCTTGGGCACCACTCTTTTGTTCTCAAATTATCATCATTGTTATTTGGAAAATTTTCATTTTAAATTATTTATTTAATTTGTAAAAAAACTCTTTTTATGTGTTTATTTGAATTATAAAAATGTATCATTATTTTTATACTTTAAAACATAATAAAAAATTGATATTAAGTTGTTTTTTTTTTCAATAAAAAAAAGTATAGATGAGAATTGGAAATTATAGTTATATATCTAAATAAATATACTCAGTGACATTAGAAGTGTTACACCCAGAAGAAATAATTTCTTAATCTTAATTTTTTGGCAACATGGTAGATTTACATCGAGAATAAAACGTTAACATATTCAAGAATTTTCAATATCGTATAACAAAAAAAAAATTGGTGACCCAGTAACTGCATACACTCATGTACACGTCTAGGCATTGACAAAATGAGATGATCAATGTCTGCTTGTGGCATCTTGTTCCATGCAACTTGAATTTCATGGTTTAACTCTGCCAGAGTTTGTGGAGAATGGTGTTAATGGGACAGTCTTCTTCCCATCATAATCCACACATGTTTGATGGGATTTAAATCTGGTGAACGAGGTGGGTACGGCAAAAAATTAACGCCAGCTTCTTGGAGAA
The DNA here is from genome assembly GCA_964028335.1 of Altica lythri. Classification (NCBI taxonomy): domain Eukaryota; kingdom Metazoa; phylum Arthropoda; class Insecta; order Coleoptera; family Chrysomelidae; genus Altica; species Altica lythri. The sequence goes on from OZ034801.1 coordinate 40,621,261, forward strand.
AGTTCATAGTTCGACGAGCAATATGGGGACGCGCGTTATCTTGCTAAAAAAGGACGTGGCTACGGCCGTCTAGATAAGGAAGTAAAGTGGTTTTTAAGACATTATCAACATAACGTAAAGCTGTCATACTGCCTCAAATGAACACAAGTGGTGATCGGCTACCATAGGCAATAGCCCTCCAAATCATTACTCCAACTGTCCTGTGTACATGTCATCCAAGTACAAACCCGGTATCTCGTCGCTCTCCAGGGTTGCGTCTAACCCTTCTACGGCCATCGTGCATGCCTAAACAAAATAGCGATTCATAACTGAATGCTACATTATGCCATTCTTCCACCCATTGCTGCCGTTCTGTGCACCCATTCAAACGTTGATGGCAGTGGTCCTGTGTCAAAGGTAGCACTAGTCGTGGGCGGTATGAAAACAGTCCAAAGGCTCGAATGCGATGGTATAGTGTACACATAGTAACAGGTCTACCTTCCTATCCAAACCATTTATCAGCGATTTGACGCGTAGTAGCAAAAGGATCTTGCAGAGCAAGTAGTCTGAAGTGGCTATCTTGACGCTCTGTGGTACGCCTTGGTTGGCCAGTTGGTCTTCTTCGTGCTCCTCTACCTTCGTTTGACCACACACGACACACACGCATTACCGTCATTCCCGTACAATTAACACGAAGGGCAATTTGGCGATACGACAAACCCATATCTTTATAGACAACAATTCTACCCCTGTCAAAATCATTAACATGTTGGTAATTTTGATGTCCTCGAACTCGAGGAACTGAACTGAAGAACAGTAATTAAAAATTTCTTTACCAACCGGTCTTCATGAATCGTTTTTTTTTAATTTAAGATAAAATTTTATTGTTACAAAAACTACTAAAGATAAAACATTGACATTGTTATCATAGCATTCTTTAAATATAGTCATTCTGTTGTCAAAAAATTAGGATCAAGAAATGATTCCTTCTGGGTGTAACACTTCTAATGTCACTGAGTATAGTAAGTAATTTTTTTAATACTAAAAACCTCATTAATAAACATATAGTGGGTATTTTAAACCACACTAAAAACATAAATTGCAATGAAGAAAATAAAGAACATTTTAATGTTTTATCTTTTGATTAATACCAATACCAACATCACATGACACTCATTTGACAAATTATTTAGTTTTATTAAAATACTTTCTTGTAAAAACAACTTATAGCAAAGAAAAAGATTAAATGTTCCATAGAACATATAGTTTGTATTTCACTGCAAATTGTTTATCTGTTTCTTTGTTATTTATTAATTTTGTATTTTTACATTTTTATTCTTTCTAAAAAGGCATTGGTATAGATGAAACAACTATTTACCAAATCAAATTTGTTCACTATATAGTTAAAACCATATTAAATTTACCTAATAATTACACATTATATTAAATGGCAACACTGTAGGACGCAGAAATGATGGTTACTTCAATATAATTTTTACAAATCGTATATAACGGACGCAATAATGATAGAATATTATATGGACGCAGAAATGATAGAGAAACATATAAATAATGAAATTTTATTTTATGATTAACAAAAAATTAAAAGTGGTTATCTGACATTACTAAACCTGTTGATAAGTATAATTAACTTCAATTATTGATATATCTAAGAATTCTGATAGACGCAATATGACTGGTTTTTTGATGGACGCAGTAATGATATAGTGATGTAAATATATATATATATATATATATATATATATATATATATATATATATATATATATATATATATATATCGTTTATTGTACAACTTGTTGCCAGCCAACATAAAAACCAACAAAAATTTTAATAGTCATAAAATTACGATAAAGAACTGGATTTTAAACCAAAACAGGAGTATTTTTAATGACCTAATCGGTCTCAAGTATTTACAATGATATTAAATGGTCATGTAGTCATTATTTTAGTACTTTATTATTATACTACTTTATTTTTCAATGTTTTTGTTTTTTTTTTTTTATTATCGTATTTTTTTAATATTATTTTTCATTACTATTTTTAATATTTTGCTAATGTTATAATATTTTATTTTGTATTTATTTTCTACTATATACTATAATATTATGTAATGTAGTGTTGATTCATCTAAAAAATAGCGTATATAAGAGGAATATAAAATTATTAAAAACAACGCACATACTTGAACTCCTGCAAACAGGCATCTACTGCCTCAGCAGGACATCTATGTTTATTTGATTTAACTTTAATTCTAATGTAAACTCTTATTTGTATACTATCAACAATAAACATTATTATTATTATTATTATTTAGCAATACTAATTACAAAAAAAAATATATGTATACAATAAACAATAAATAGATTACAAAAAAGGAGCTAATAATATAAAAAATTACTTTAAAATAGTCTTATAAAAGCATATAATAATAATAATAATAATAATAATGTTTATTCAGGAAATAATACAAATATAATAAAACAACAATGCATTTTTAAGTGTAAATAAATACATTTAAGTTAAAGTAAAAGTACATTTGGCACATACAAGGAATAAACATGGAGGACTCGCTGAGGCATAGTGCATGCCTGTGTGCGAGATAGATGCGTGTATGAACTTAAATATTAAACCTGTAGTATTAATAATAATGCAGTGAATAAAAAAAGTGAACTTTTGAATTAAAACATAGTATCTAAATATAGAAGTATCTAAATGGAGAAGAAATTTTTTTTTTTTTTTTTTTTTTTTTTTTTTTTTTTTTTTTTTTTTTATTTCACATACTTTAAATCAAATAAATCATTAAAGACATATCTGTTTTTACTTCTTATCCAGTTTTTTGTACAAAATTTAAAACGAGGAAGTTTAATAATATTCTTAATATTATCTGGTAACATATTGTATAATCTTGGTGCGAAATAATTGGTACAACGTTGACCGATTGTCTAAGAGCAGATTGTAGTATATATACATTTACCTCTAGTGCAATAATTATGTGGGGGTGAAGATATTTGGACTGTTTGTTTAAAAATATTGACAAGTATGTTTTGGGCATATAGCTGTCTGATGTCAAAGAATGTACTCTCTCTGAATAGTGCATCGCTCGGGTAAGTTACTGGTTTTTTGAATATCAGTTTAATTATCCATTTTTGAATTATGGTTAAATTTTTTAGATGACACTCTTCTACACCGCCCCACCCAATAATTCCATAAGTGAGGTGTGGTTGCACCAGAGACAGATATAAGGTTTTTAATTGTTTTTCATCTAAAAAGTCGCGTAGATATTTAAATTTATGTAGTAGTCCCCGAAGTTTATTGGTTACACTTTTAGTATGTAAGTCCCATTTAAGATGCCGATCTAGGGTAATACCTAAGTACTTAATCGAGGATGCTTCGGGAATTTGAGTGTTATCATCTATATGTATTGGGCCAAAATTAGGCAAGTTATTTATATACGAGGTAAATGGTAAATATTTAGTTTTTTCAATATTTAAAGTTAGTTTATTTAATTGGAACCATTTTTTGATTCCTTTATTCTTTCCGTTTTTCTTAAATTTGACGTTGGAAAATATGACGTTTGTCTTCAAAAATCACGTATTTTGAAAAGAAATTTCAGAGTCGATCATTAAAAGCGGAGAAAACAGTTTTCAAAGTTCAGTAGCCACTGAGACAAAAGTATTAAAAATGTCCAGTTTCTGATAGACCAATTTAAATTTTGCGCTGTTTATGTATGATGTGCGCATGCGCAGGTTTTAATTATTTTAGTATTGAGAATAAAACAAATAAAATACATAATTTAACAATTAAAATGATGGACCAACACGGACCTAACGATAAAGAATACAATTTTGATTAAATTCGCCAATTTTGCAATGGATGAGGTGCTAAGGTATAGTTTTTTCATACCCAAAATTTAAAAAATTATTTATAAAAAAACTAAAGGGGACCTAATAAAAATATTGTGGGACCTTGAAGGATCTAACGGAGACCTACCGATTAAGGTAATTTTCGACCCAAAATTCCATTGCTGGGGTGCTAAATTTGCGCATGTCCATAGGCCGCTCTCAAAACTTCCCTCTCCCATACGGTATTCATATCCGAGTATTACCGATCACGGTGTTTCCTAGCCTCGCCGGGATGCAAGTAAAATCCCGGCCATGAATAACCTCATAGCCGGGATTGGTATTAATACCGGAGCCGGGAGGCTAGTCACAGCGTATATTATATATCTTTCCTCGCAATCCGTAATATTCCAATTTTTGTAGTAATCGTTTATGGTTTACTGTATCAAATGCTTTAGATAGGTCGACAAAGACACCTATTGCTGGTGTTTTTGTATCTAAAGCATTGTATAGTTTAGAGATTAAAGCATGTATTGCATCTTCAGTCGACTTATTTTCTCTGAATCCATATTGGTTTTCACTTATATCTTGATGTTTATTTAGAAATTTTATTACTTTCATTTTAAGGACTTTTTCATAAATTTTTGAAAATATCGATAGTAAAGATATCGGTCGATAATTTTGGACTATCGTTTTGTTCCCTTTTTTATGTAATGGTTTAATAATTCCAATTTTTAGGCAGTCTGGAAAGCATTCATCATTAAAACTTTTATTAATTAAATAAGTTAAGGGTTGTAATATTTCATCTTTAATTTCCTTAATAGTTTCAGCTCTGATGTTGTCCCACCCGGGTGATTTTTTACATTTTAGTGAATTTATGGCATATTGTATTTCAACTTCATTTGTATCGTGCAAATACATAGTGCTTTCTACGATATCCCAATGTTCTTCGAAGTTGTCTGGTGGTGGTATTCTATTTGCAAAGTTTTGTCCTAAGTCACTATAGTAATTATTAAAGTTATTTGCAATATCAAATTTATTTGTTACTTCTACCCCGTTTTCTTCTATTTTTTCAAGTTTTGTATGACATTTTTTCCCCCGCAAATTTTGCTAACGCACTCCCACAAAGTTGAGGATGAGCTTTTGTTTTTTTCTATCTCATTGTTCATGAAACATTTCTTGTTTATATTTATTAAACTTCTAATTTTATTTTTATATTTATTGTATCTTTCTTTAATTGCATTATCTTCAGGATTTTCCAACATTAGTAAATATAGATTATTTTTTTCTTTAATTGAATTAACTAAACCTTGGGTTATCCATGGCTTTCTTATAGATTTTTTATTATTTTTGATTTTTACTTTTTTTGTGCTTTTGTCTATAAAAGAGTTTAGTTTATTAATGAATAATTCAAAAGCTTGATTTATATTATTTAATAAGTATATGTCTTCCCATTTTTCATTTCGTAATTCTTTTTTTAGATTTTTATAATTTAAATATTTTTTATAGTATGCTTTATTTTCATCTTGACATTCTTTTTTTGTATTAATAGTTAAGCCTATTGGGAAGTGATCTGTAATATCGTTTACGAAAATATAACTTTCCTGATGTTCTTTTCTACTTTTTGTTTTAAGGAAAATATGATCCAAACAAGTCTTACTAGCGGGTCTTGTAATTTTATTTATGTATGGTTCGAAGTTGTAAGTATTTAAATAATTTTTATAATTTTCAACATCTTCATGGCTGCTTAGCAAATCAATATTAATATCACCTACTATTATATGTATTTGATGTTTCTTGTTTTTTTCCAAATAATTTAATAGGTCCAAATTAAACTTAGCTATTGTTGAAGATGAATTTGGCGATCTATAGATTGCTGTTAAAAAAAGATTATGATTTTGGAAGGAAATATTTACTTCAGCTGATTTATATTCACCGATAAATGTGGTTTCAAATGTATAATTTAGGGACGATTTAATATAAATAATTATGCCGTCGTTTCTATTCAAGGTACCGTAATTATATAAAATATCATACCCATTCAGGGAGAAAACATCCAGAGTATTAGACAGCTGAAAAGTTTCTGTTAGAACAATTATGTCAAGTTCCTGTGTAAAGCTATTTAGAAATATACATAATTTATCAAAATTTTTACCAAGACTACGTATGTTTAGATGGATTATATTAAACTTTTCCTTTTTATTTTTGAAATATGTTGTGTTTAATTCAGATATATCTTTAATGACTTTAGTATCTACAGTTTTGTTTTTAAAATTTTCAATATATGGATTCATTTTTTAAATAATTTTTGTAAATAATTTAAATATTTGTATTTGTAGAACCAAATCGTGTTCTGATTTTAGCAGTATTATTTTTATTTTGATTTGAATTTTCTTTGGGAGCAGAGTCTTGCCGATTTAATCCGTTCTTAATATTTCCTCCTTTCTTTGACTTATCTAAATTCGGTTCTGGTGTATTTTCGACTTTACTTGCACAAGGAGTACTAGGGGCGCTGTTTGTTTGCACTAAGTTATTGTAATCAGCTTCAGTTCTTTCAACTTCTAACACGTCTTCAGCAGATAGGATTTCGTTGTCAATAAATAGTTTTTCACCCTTAATGTTAAGATAATAATAAAAGATTATTAAACATCATTTTTATTTAACAAGTATTGTTTTAGCTTTCTTTTAAAAATACATACATTCAGACTAATTTTGATGTCAGTTGGTAGAATGCTATATTCATTTAAACCTCTGTAAAATACATTATTTTGCGTAGACCCCTTAGAATACTGGTGTACATGAAAATTTCGTTGCCCTCTTGGATTGTAATTGTCTATGTCTGCATTGTAAACTAATTTATTTTGTAAGTATTTGGGAGCTATTCCCATTTTAATTTTATATATAAATACCAATAATACCATAGTGCTATAGTAAACATATTTTTCTACTGATAGCCAACCTAGTGTATTTAACATCTCTTTTATAGGTGTAAATCGTGAACATTCCAATATAATTCTCATAGCTCTATTCTGCATTTTGTAAAGTCAATTAAGTTCATTTTGTTTAAAAAAAAATAATATTGTAGAGCAGTAATTAAAATGGGGAAGAATACATGTATTGAAAATAGTTCTTCTTGTCCATCCACTAATATATTTACTGCATCTTTTCAGATAACTTATTTTGTAAGCTATTGTTTTAATCAAATAATTGCAATGATCTTTAAAATTTAACCGATTGTCCATTACAACCCCTAAATATTTATACTTTTTCACCTCTTCAATTTCTTCTTCATTTATCCAAATTTTATTATTTATGTTTCTCACCTTTTCCATTTCTTCAATAATTATCCATTTAGTTTTATTAACATTAATTTTTAACAGATTAGCACAGCAATACTTATATATATTTTCCATATTCCTATTAATATTTGTAAAACAATCTTCAACAATTACGCTATCATAGTATATAAGCGCATCATCTGCAAATAACTGTATTTTACAATCCACAGCACTTACTCTATCTATTTTTAGTATTAAAAATTTAGATACAATTTAAATTCTCTTTTAGCAGTGAAAGCTTTCCTTTTTACTTACGAATCTATTTAATATTTAATTCTCTACTAACTCTTGGTATAATGTAACTTCAAATTTCATTTATATATATTATAAACAGAAATTTTTATTTTCTGCAAAAATTTTGGTGTATAAATTGTGGAAAAACTATCACATTTTTCAGGAAGTTGCTGCAAACATTTTAAACTTAACATATAGAGAATTAACTCTCTGTAGAATTGAGATTGTAGAAAGCATTGTTTTTTAAACTGCTCATATATTTTAAAACATGGAAAACAAGGACTCTCGCAGGATACATTAAAGAATATTATACTGCTTGTACTTGCAATTTATTTTAATTTAACCAGTGTAAAAACTGTATATTTACTAAAATGTTTCATAAGGAAATGTTTAGAAGAACTGTGAATCAAAAATATGCTATATTGGCAATAAAACCTTTATCGACTAACTAAAATTTTGTATTTTTATGATGTTAAAAATTAGAAAAACAAGAATCGATATTAAAAGATAAAAAAATTTACATCCGGAAACGCCTTTAACCAAAGATGTATTAGTGGTTTGTCAACATTTTCGATCATAACATATGACACTTACTCAAGTCCTCCTTAAGATTAGATATAAGACGTCTGTCTATTCATTATTTGAAACATAAAACTCTAATAAACTATTAATTTTGAGATAACTCTCAACGTATTTTTGAAATTTAGAAATTAAACAAATAAGAAATTATTAAACTAACATTAAGGAGAAATTGAAAAAATGTCACATCCAGTGGGACTTGAACCCACCATCACTGCCTTATACGCAGGCACGCTTTAACCACTTAAGCTATTGGATGATCAAGTGGTTAGGAAGCGAAACGTTATAATGAATTTAAATCCCATCAGATATGACATTCACTCACTTCCTCCTTAAGCACATGTTACATGACGTTAATGAGAGAGAAGTTTTTGTCAAATCGACAATTGATACATCAAACTCTAGTCACTTTATTTGTGCCCTGTCTTATATTTTTATTCGGTTAGGAGACCGGAACCATTGATTTTTAGTAAACTATTATTTTTGAGATAACTTTCAACGTATTTTTGAAATTTAGAAATTAAACAAATAAGAAATTATTAAACTAATGTTAGTTTAATAATTTCTTATTTGTTTAATGTTAGTTTAATAATTTCTTATTTGTTTAATTTCTAAATTTCAAAAGTACGTTGAGAGTTATCTCAAAAATAATAGTTTACTAAAAATCAATGGTTCCGGTCTCCTAACCGAATAAAAATATAAGACAGGGCACAAATAAAGTGACGAGAGTTTGATGTATCAATTGTCGATTTGACAAAAACTTCTCTCTCATTAACGTCATGTAACATGTGCTTAAGGCGGAAGTGAGTGAATGTCATATCTGATGGGATTTAAATTCATTATAACGTTTCGCTTCCTAACCACTTGATCATCCAATAGCTTAAGTGGTTAAAGCGTGCCTGCGTATAAGGCAGTGATGGTGGGTTCGAGTCCCACTGGATGTGACATTTTTTCAATTTCTCCTTAATGTTAGTTTAATAATTTCCTATTTGTTTAATTTCTAAATTTCAAAAATAAAACTCTAAGTCAAAATTTTTGTAACTTTTTTAAATTTTTATTTAGTTTAAGGTCCGGAACTATAGATTCTTAGTAATTTAATTATTTTAGACATTTACCATGAGATTTGTCTGGATCTAAAAAAATATATAAGTAAATAAATTTAATTTTAACGAAACCAGTATTTGAGAAATGCAAAAGAATATTTTGAGATTAAAAAACCGACCTAAAATTGGACCTAAAACATGTTTTATTTATTGTCATATTTTGTCTTACCTAAAATGGCAAAACAGCATCGCACCAAAACAACATACGCATTATTTCAGCTATTTGAGCTCCTCGAACTCAAAGTATTATTTTTTGTGCTTATCCTTCTTTTTCAGCTTAAAAAAGTGGCTAGTTGACAAACTTTTTTTTGGAAATATTTAAAAAGCTATAACTTATTAACGTGTTAAGCGATTTTTATATTTAAGTAGGCAATCACCGCAGTTTTTTGAGTGCTAAAAACGTTAGCCTTAGTTAAAAGTTGATAAGTCAAAAAATCTGAAAATGAAAGAACACCTTTTTGCAAACTTTTCGACAACGATATTTTACCAACGAATCAACCAATTTTGATTTCCAAAACAGCATACGACTTCATTTTTTAAAGTTAAAAGCTGATTAGAGTATGGAATCGATAGGTGCAACAACCAAAATGTTATTCTTTAAAAACATCGATTTTAAATTCATACACACACACAACACACAACACACACACACACACACACACACACACACACACACACACACACACACACACACACACACACACACACACACACACACGCGCGCGTGCGGACACACTTGCGCGGAAACACAAACGCACACACACAATCAGACATAGTTGAAAACATTGTATTAAAAAAATAAACAGAAAGATTTAATAAAAGGTTAATTCTTCTGATTTTTAAAATTCTAATCTTTCAATGATTTTTAAATGAAAATTTATAATACTTAACTATAAAGTACATAATTTTTTTCCACTCTTAGTATTTTTTTTATTTATTGTAGTAATTTAAATTATTATTGTTACAGATGTTGTCAAGAATGTGCAAAAACCGAAGGTGAACCGTGTGGGGGAGACCTTGGTTTTAGTGGGACTTGTGAACCTGGGCTGTCATGTCAACAACCTGGACCATCGCCTAGTGAAGGAATATGCAGACCAATCATCTTTGATAACCACGAAGATACGTGAAATATGGTTTTTAAACGTTTAGTTTCTTGTAAGTATTCGTTTATATATTACATTTTTTGATAATTTGGTAGCAATTTACTGTGTTTTGAAAACTTAGTACATAAAAGACACTACACTATTTTTATAATGTATGTATAATGAGGTAAAAGTTCCTAATAATATAAAATAATATCTCGGTAAATTAAAAAAATAATTTGCTTTTGAGTCTTTTAAAACTTATAGTTTTTTAGTTTTGTTTTATTTTTTTTTATCACGTAATTTTAATTTAAATTTAAATTTGCAACAACAAAATAACAGATAAAGTGTGAAGTTGCGGGAACTACCTTAAACTTATTTCGTATCAAGTTACTCGGTAGCTGAATTGGTGAAAAATTCAGTTTTTCAAAATTATGTAATTCTAATTTAAACAATGCAATGATTCTGGATCGAATTACCATTCTCTTTGAAAAAAGATCAAATTCGGATAGAGATAATTTCTCTGTTAAATAGAAATTACTATGTAGTTGGTTTAATATTTCTCCACAGACCAACTTCCTCCCTCTAATTATATAAAAGTACACATACTATAGTCAGTGGATGCTTTGAAAGCTGTATACACATGAGTAAAAACGAAGTTTTTTTAAGTAATGGACTTAAAATATTTTTAAGTAATGGACAAATTAATTTAGGTTAATTAATTAAAGTTAAGATTTCATTTTAAACACAAGAAAGTTATTTAAAACAATGAAAAAATATACTATTAATCTGGTTATTCTCTTAAGAAACAAGAAAGGGGAATGTATGTGTTGTTACTTAAGTAAGTGAAATAATTCTAATTTTATTAATCAATTTCTGTGATTATTAAAGGAGAATTTACAAGATAGTCTGAGGTCCTAGCTAACCGGATACGCAGCAAAAGAAAATGGCCACTCAAGTAATATGAGTAAAGCGGACTGTTCTACAAATTGATGTAAAAATTAGTGAAATTGACAGAAAAACAAAAACAATGTATATAAAATAGTAGTTTACGTAACAAGTCCCAAAAGTGGTCTTTTACTGGACGAGTGGGCAAATTGCAGGGCGAGCCACAGGCGAACCCTGCAAGCCCTCGAGTGCAGTAAAAGCACTTTTGGGACGTATTACGTACAATATTTTTTTTAAAACGGCCATTGTTGTACCATAAACTTCATATTATTGAGTTTACAATTTTATAACAAGAACTCTTTATTAACTAATTTTTTTTTAACAACTCTTGTTTGGGTGGCCGCCTTAACAATTTCATCTGGAAAAATTTCATTTTCCATTAATTTACAATAAAATGCATCATTTTAAATATCCATTTTATAATAAATTTCACGTTTTCAACTAAACGTCAAAATATGTCAAGTTATTTTATAGTTTTAAATATATACAAAACTCGGTTACTATAGAAACCAAGTTACCGCTATCTTAGACTAACTATTTTATTGTTTTTTTCATTACAGATAGGCCGGAAAGTAAATAAAAATGAGTTCGGTAAAAGCTTTTACCGGACTCATTTTTATTTTCTGGCCTTGTCCGACAAAATGAGATTTTGTGACCTAAAAATAAACCGGAAAGTATTAATTTCTTGCCGGTTTTAAAAAAAATATGTTTAAATACATTTTTGTGAAAACAAAAAAAATCTGAAATCCAGAAAATATACCTTTAACTAAACCTGTTTCTAATGATAATGGCCACACTCTTGCCTTTTATCAATCTTATCTAAAAGAAATTGGTTATGAACTTTTAAATCAAAATAGACTAGCTTTATATACTTACCACGTATAGTAACACTAAAAAATCTAAATCTATATATATAAAAGAAAGTCGTGTTAGTTACACCACTTATAACTCAAGAACGGCAGAACAGATTTGGCTGAAAATTGGTAGGGAGGTAGCTTAGAGCCAGGAGATGGACATAGGATACTGCTCATTGTTGCCTCTCGCCACCAGGTGGCGCTGCAGAGAAGCAACTTCTGTCCTGTTCAACCGATTGTCATGAAAATTGGTATGTATATGTATTTTTTCACGGAGAAAACGAATATGCTATGCTCATTGATGCCACTCGCCACCAGGTGGCGCTGCAGAGTAGCAACTTCTGTCCTGTTCAACCGATTGTCATGAAAATCAGTAGGATGCTGTATTTTTAATGGTTAATATGAATGTGATATTCGTATTAATGGAAGTTACCACCAGATGGCGCTTCCATTAAACGAGCAACCACTACTCATTTGATTACTTTATATCACGCCACCGTAAGGTGGCGCAGTTAATATCACATATATTTAAACGAGCAATCCTTATCTACCTATATATATATAAAAGGATGTTTGTATGTATGAAATCGATAGACTCAGAAACTATTTGACCGATCAATATTAAAATTGGTATGTACATATATTTTTCCACGAAGAAACTTTATATGCTATGCCCATTGATGTAACTTGCTACCAGGCGGCGCTGTAAAGTATCGACTTCCGCCCCGTTCAACCGATTGTCATGAAAATCAGTATGATGATGTATTTCTAATGGGAAAGATGAATATGATATTCGTATTAATGGAAGTTACTAGCAGATGGCGCTTCCATTAAACGAGCAACCACTACTTATTTGATTACTTTATATCACGCCACCGTAAGGTGGCGCAGTTAATATCACATACATTTAAACGAGCAATCCTTACTTAAGTATTGTGATGCCACCGAAAGGTGGCGCAGTTAATATCACTTATATTTAAACGAGAAATTCTTACTAAATTACCTAACTATTGTTATGCATCTTATATATTTGACCAATAAACTACAAAATAAAACGAAAACAAAATGGTATAAACCTGATAACTAACGAAAAAATATGATGAAAACGATAAAATCAAAATAAATTAAAAAAAAACGAAAAATTGAAGAATGACATAAATGATTTGCGGTACGAAGTCCGACGGGTCAGCTAGTAATTCCATAAAAATCAGTTTAGGTAATAAATTTGCTAGCGGTTTCTGTGTCATACAAAATAAAACAGTAAAGCCTAATACTTTTATTCAATTATTAAACATATGGAATAAAAATTAACATCAATTTAGGGGCATTTATTTTTTAATATATACAAAATCTAAAAACTAGTTCAATGGTTGGGTACTTTTTAAAATCAAACAAAACTCAAAGGTTTTAATGTTTCTCGATTTAGGAAAGTGCTTACGGTGTGGGTAATAACCAGAGGTATTTTATTTCAGAAGTAATTAATAACCGAAGCAGAAAATTGTACATCCAATAAAGGTTTTTTGTAATATAAAGTGATTCTTGGGTTTTCAGTTCAACCTTCTTGACTGATCTGGACTAACTTGTGTATCAAAAAGGTTATATATAAAACTCAATAGGCGTGTAATTAATGAAAACCAACTCAAGAAAGCCAGATCCTGATTTTAAAATAATGACTGTAACCTGACGTACTTTAAAAGGTATGTGTAATAGAATGAATCTGATACAGAAAAATTTAATTGCAAGGAGTTGACCAATGCCGCCGAAGCTCTTGGTCCGCGTTGTGGTCTTCATGGTTGTCGCTCACCAGCAGTGTTACCATCCTTAAACTTCAGAAATCAGTAGATTGATACAAAAAAAAAAATCAGTAGAAATCGATACACTTTAAAAAATGACTGCAGATTTGAAAAAGTATTTATTTATTAAAAAAGGTAAGTTTAAAAAAACGAGTGTGGCAGTCAGTGGGACTGCCGGCAGAAGTTATACTTCGATGCACGCACCCGGATATATAAATTTGTATGCGTATGATTTAGCAAAATCCTAGAGACGAGGTACGTCTTAAGCATCAGGTGTTTCGAAGACCATCGCCATTATTATAATCGTATTTGGCGATTCAAAAAACCGCCGAGTACCAAGTGTGCACTGATTTCGTACAGAATTTACATAAAACCCCAGGAGAAGAGGTAAATACCCTAGGCACCAAGTGCCGCGGAGACTTTCGGCATCATGATATTCGTGTACAGCGACGCCACAAACCCTGAGTATATAAATTGAACCCATTTTCAGCAATACTTACCGAGTTGTAAGTTTTCCCTCTATTGTCTTTTCGGAATGCACTTTTCGAAAGCAGAAATGCAATTTCCCATTTTTACATTATAAAAAATAGCGACAAATTTCCTGATACTCTAACGAATCCAATGCAAAAAAACGCATTCCGGTCCATCTTACGTTACAAAATTAGGAGGTTTTAGTGCTTTATTTCCTCGACTATTCGTAAGAACTCTGTTTATGTAGCAAACAACCTTAAAAGCATAGAGCAGAATATACTACAACCATGTGACGTTACTTTAGACTACAATACAATACTCATTACTGAATATTATTATTAATATAAAATGCTAAACTTTATATGTAGACTTACGTGACAGAATTATAAAATAATTTGTCAATTAATCATGCGGTTCATCACTATGATATTCATACATTAGTTCGGACTGTTTTTTGTATATATATCTCTTTTTAATGAACTGAATGTTGAAACGGTTTTCAAAGGACTTAGTAATAACATGTGGTAAATATTTCATCTTTGTTTTTACCGACCAATATACCTTATAAGTGTATCTGTCTCTCTTTTACTCACACGTCGAGTGTACGAATTTAAGTATAACTTCAAAAAGTTAAATAATTTGGAAAGAAAATTATAACAGTATATTGGTGAATTGCTATCTAAATCGAAAGATTTACCGAAAAATCGGTAAAGTTGTCATCGCTGCTCACCACTTCTTACAAAACGGCACAAAAAAAAACGTTGGTAAACCAGAGCGAAATTTGGTACAAACAACTTTGAAGGCTTAGAGATTTGTTAATTACAACAAAATTAAAAATAATATTAAAATATATAAAATATGTCCACCACGTGACAGGAATAATACAAGTAAATTGTAAAAAATATTAAATATTTATAAACAATACACCTACTCCAATTAACTTCTTAAGATATATTAGCAACAAATAAAATATGGTTAAATATAAAAACAGAATTAATTACCTTATTTTACACTTAGAAGTGCATAGGCTTATTTATAATTTTTAAAACTTAAAAATTATAGGACAAAAAAAAGTGACTTAAGTGTTTGATGTTTTAATTGTCTATTTTACAAATAATTTTTCTTAATAACATCATGCATACTTGTACTTAAAAAGAAGGTAAGTAAATGGCACATGTGACATCAGTTAAATCTAAAAAGACCAAAAAAACAAACAAATTATTAAGCATCTGTAGCTTAGTAGATTGAGCAGTACCTAGTACAAGTAATGATTTCGGGTGAGAGTCTTGTTGAATGTGACATTTTTTTCATTTTCTCCTTAATGTCATTTTATATATTCTTGTATACTTTCTAAATTTTAAAATTCTTATGAAAGATATATCAAAAATAATAGTTTACTAAATATAGTTATAATATCAAACACAAAAGAAATATATATTTTAATTTTCTTCATTGTGCCATTAAAATTATAAAACAATTAAGTCGGTTATGTTTGGATTTGGTTTTAAGTGATCAATGTTTTGTCATCAGAAGTTTAATTATCATATTTTTGTTCATTGGTTGAAGTAAAATCCATGTTTAAAGATTGGTGGTAAAATATAGTCATATACTGACGCTGCCCAAATCGGGGTTTAACATACAACTAAATACAAGTACGAATCATGGCTCCTTAATTCGTAATTTTTTTATTTTATTAAAATATGTCAATAAATTACACCAAAGCTAAGATCAAAATGTTTAATTAATAAAAACTACTCACATCCTCAACACAAGAAACTTTAGCCTAGTGGCAATCGGTATATATTCCTTCTTTATGCATACATATCAATTAAAACATACAGAATCTGGATTTCAATCTTACTGATATAATGCAACTGTGTACTGATTAATATTCCGTTCGCTTGATCTTGCAGTATTGTACAAAGTTTACAAGTTACTATCAAAACTTCAATTAGATTAAAATGTCTCTGTTGAATACCTTTATAATCACTAACGTCTATTGGGAAACAAAACTTTAGCTTACGAAACTAAAATGTAATTGTGGTCGCGTGGCTGTTTAAATTAAATTTAGTAAAGCTGTCACAATTTTGGTTCTTGGTTTTGTTTGGTTCTATAAAAAAGTTTCATTTGTATAGTTACGGTATTTTCTTTGTTTTTTTTTTTTATTTATTGACGTACAATGTTGTTCAATGCTCATGAATTTAATAAGAATGGAAAAAAATTATAACTTAACCAATAGTAAATTTTTGAGTAAAAATTGGGAGAAAAACTAATTTGTTTTTTGAAAATCTGTTACTGACATATTTTTGACCAAGATTAAATATCATCATGCTTCTGGTAAATAGGACTTATGTTGTTAAGACAAGTAAATGTTAAAAGTAATATTGATATTCGAAATTACAACAACCTCAGGGTTTTAGAAAATGTTGTTAAATACAAGTTATATAGTAAGCGCTAAATATTGAAATAACTGGTACCTGCCATGTATTACAAGGTTTAAGTATAATATTTAAGAACTAATAAGTACTCTAATCTGTTAGAATCAAATAAAAAAAAAATTCTCGTTTTGTTGTTGTAAGCATTGTGCAAATTTATAAGTTTAAACAAAAAAGCTTAATTAATCCACCTTAAAAAGTTCGGTTATTGGGAATCTGTAAAATTGCAAGAAAGATATTTTTATTTTTTAGAAGCAAAAAAAGTAACCTTAAAGATTATTTAAATATAATTTATAACAAACAGAAAACTTAATTATTTTAAAAGAATATAAGTATAAGTTCCCACGCTAGCATAGTTGTCATGGTTTTAAATTTTAATGTAATAATTCAGATTCTCTACTGTAAGGAAATGGCGCACTAAGTAAGTAAAAACTACACAAAATTAAAAACTGATTTGCCTATTACTGATTCATTAAAAAAGTAACAATTAAACAACGAATTAAACTACGGTTATTCACATTAAGATTTTAATTTTAAGTTATGGAACGTTAGGTGGTTGTATCTTTTCTTGAATTTGGTTCCTTAAATAAGGGTGACATGGGTTCGTCCTAAGGAAGTTCCAAGGTAAACCGTCAAAATAGCACCGTCAAAACAGCCCCGACAAAATAGCTCCCGATAAAAAAGCCTGCCAACAAAATAGCCCCCGACAAAACAGCCCGCAAACACCTCTAAAACCTACCACATACCGCTCAATTTCAATTTCTACTCGATCTTGTTTTGCATTTAAATGGGACCATCTGAAATATTTTAATATTATCTTTCAGTTTAATTGCTGCCCATATATATTCCAAATACAAGGATATTAGGAGCTGTATGGTCGAGGGCTATTTTGTGGCGGGTTATTTTGTTGAGGACTGTTTTGTTGCGGCTGTTTTGTTGCGGGCTATTTTGTTGGTGGGCTATTTTGTCGAGAATATTTTGTATCTATTTTGTCGGGGCTGTTTTGTCGGGTCATGAACTTCCAAATAACAAAAATCTAAACTACTGACCTGATACGGTTAAAACCGCCTGATGCTTTTATATTATCAACGTGATAATTGAAGGTTCCAAGATTATGGTCCTATATTGTAGTAAAACTATCTATGAAATATAATGGTGATCTAAGAAGTTATAAGTGCGATCTTAGGTGATCTATGAAGAGCTGCTAAGATTTTTTTTAAACTGACTTAAAACTTTTACTTTACGAGAAAGGAAACAAGTGTGTAAAATTGAATATTACCTATATAATTGAGGGTTATTTCATGTTGTCGTGTAGATGTATAACCAAAACACAATCGCTGAAATTCGTTGAAATTTGAAATATAGGTGCACCAACTTAAATTTCACCGTGGAATAGACAAATAAGTAAAAAAAATTTCATTAAAGGAACTTGAAATTAAGAGTAATATGATATTTTTTACTCTAAGTTATGACAAAAGTTTTTAATTGACAAATAAAAAATATTGGTTGATCGTAGAGGTGTGAAAATTTAGGGTGGTATGTATTTTTGTATGCTGTACCATAAAAAAATAAAAACAAAAAATTTTGTCTAAAAATTAAAAAAAAAGCATTGTGTGGTTTTATGAAACCACGTTAAAAGTGAAACTTTTTTTTACCCTATAGACATTTAACTAAAAGTTTTTCGAATCATATTCCATTAAGGGTTTAAAAATCGCTTTATCAAATCAAAATCACAATCGAAATCGAAATCGAAATAGAAATCGAAATCGAAATCGAAATCGAAATCAAAATCAAAATCAAAATCAAAATCAAAATCAAAATTGAAATTGAAATCGAAATCGAAATCGAAATCGAAATCGAAATCAAAATCAAAATCAAAATCAAAATCGAAATCGAAATCGAAATCGAAATTGAAATCAAAATCGAAATCGAAATCGAAATTGAAATCAAAATCGAAATTGAAATTGAAATTGAAATCAAAATCGAAATCAAAATCAAAATCAAAATCAAAATCAAAAGGTGTGTGTGCGATTCACACACGATAGAAGTGAAAACAAAAGAATGAAATGAATATATATAACAAGGGTAGGATAATTACAAAGTTTATTTGTTTAAAAATGAAAGTGTTTTGATTAATTTTAAAAGATTTTATTTAATATATGTTACATAATTTATTGCTCAAGTTCCATATTTTCAGTTTCAAAAATAATTATTTACAACTGTAATATTTTTAAAACGTTACATGTCGTAGATACTTACGCAGTCGAAGTTCGTATTAATACGAATAGGTAAAATATAACCGTCGACGTAACATGTCGTAGATACTTACGCAGTCGAAGTTCGTATTAATACGAATAGTAGGATTGTTTTCATTAGCAGATGTGCTCACTCCCGTACATTTTTGTATTAAACTATAAGCGCCGCCTACTTTATACTTTATACCTACTCGGCGTTCGACCGACATGCAACATGCACTTAAAACGATCTAATAAAAGTTTCCCTTTAAAATAGTGCTGGACCACCCTTAACATTTATGGGAAAGAAAAATAGATGTCCGATTCGCCATCCTAGCCGATATGCACACTAAGATTTACGAAAATCGGTCGTGCCGTGTCGTTTCGAAAGAGTTTAACCACAAACACCGTGACACGAGAATTTTATATATTAGATATACATAATATATGCTAATAAATGCCACAGAAAATAATTTTATCTTAGTAATCATCTTTACCACAATTTTTGTAAAAGTTTAATTTCTTTTTACAAAATTTACATTTCTTTATATTAAAGCATAAAGAGATGTGTTCTTTAAATTTAAATTTAAATTTTATTTCTGGATGTATTTTTTACTACATAAGAAAATTAAATGAAGCCAGTGAATCATTTCACCTCTTTCAGAATAGTAAGCCTGGTATAGATCTAACTTCCTATTGAGCACATCGTGTTACCATTGCAAGTATTATAAAAGACGAAGAAACTTTTATTGAAAGATGTCTGTTGATAAGCGTTTGAATTGAGCCAAGCTGAATACCAATATTGGGTGGTGTTCTATTGAATTTGTCGATGCATTTGAATATACACAAGACGGAAATGAGATTTATGCACAGGCGGAGGCAATTTGTTTTATACAACGCAATATGTTCTGGTTATTGTAGTGTTAAATGAAAACTTTTATAAGAAATATATTTCTTTAAATGCTGAGTTGTATGAAAATATACTGTTTCACGTCAATTTGATGTCATTTTTAGCTCGAATGAGATTTCTTTGTTACAATTTTGAATTTATAGGGTTATGTTCGATTATTTAGTAATTTTAAATAACAGAATATTTAGTTGTTTTAGTAAAATAAACTTCCACATTAAATTCTTTTTTTTTATTAAATACAGTAGGAAAACCTCATACCGGTTGGTTTAGAATTAGGGATTTTAATTATTCCTAATGTATTTTATATTTATACGTATAATGATATTGTGTAACTTATGTAAATACCGGACACCATGTACCTCGTCAGGAGCGCCCATGTGATATTCGTGTTCAGCTACCTAAGAACACTGGAATAACAAGTTTAAACAAATTTCCATTACAGTCCGAAGACGGCATATAAACCGGGCATCGGATACCTCGTACAGGATAGCCAATACGATATGTGTATTAAACAACCTCAAAATCCCCAGGATAACGACCTTAAACAAATTTTATAAAGAATTTCCTTAAAACTCGAGGAGAAGAAGTACATACCGGGCATCAGGTACTTTGCACAGGATTGCTGATGCGATATTTCTGTTCAGCAACCTCAAAAACCCCTGAGTCGAAAAACTCATTTCCATGCAGTTTTTACATGTATTCTTTTTTTAACAGTATGAAATGCATTTTGAAGAATGCATTTTTCACCTGCAAAAATGCAATATTCATTTGTTCCTCATGTCATAGGTTTAAAAAGTTTCCTGAAGCACCGGAGTTTCATCACGATCCGACTTAATTTAAAAAAATTGTAGGGATAGAAGAGCTTTGTTTTCTTGACTATTTATTTATTTAACCAATACTGTACAGTATCTGATTTTCAATATTTCAAAAAATACAGATATAAATTTTGACACAAACTTATAGGCCTAATTTTTAAAAATAATAAACCTTAATTTCAAATATATTTCTTACCTACTATCAGTTGAGAAATAGGACTATTTCTAAAAACATGTAAAAAAAAGTTTTGTAAAATATAATTTTAGCTTTATTCACTAATTTTAATAACAAAATTTAAATTATTATTATTATTAGTTATGTCTAACACGTAATTAATTCAAAGGTTCCTCTTAAATTTGTGCCTACAAATGTAATATTTTGACAAAAGTGTTAAATGTAAGTTTTAGGTTTTTAAAAGTTTCAGATAACTATATTAAAATTAAAATCCTACTAATAAAATAAAAATCTAACTAATTTGAGGAGACCTTAATCGTAGCAGCAGGATAATTGCTGTTTTTAATAAAACTATTCGTGTTACTTTAATCCATCATAAAAGTTTATTTTATTCGCATCTAATGATAGTTATATAAATCGCAGCACTTTGAACAAATTTAGCTATTGGCCTTCGCAATTTATAATCTTAACTTAATATTGGCAAGAACACAATAAAAAGATACACACATTAAAACAAGGTAATAATAATAAAAGATAAGACAATTGCTACAGGAGGCAATGTGTTTACTGATGAAGCTAAATTAACAACTAATGGAGTTATATCATCTCAAAACTATTGGGCCGCTAATAATCGTTATTGGGTAAAAAATAGTACAGTTCAATATTTTCGGAAAGTAAATTTCTGAAGTAAAATTTTAGGATATCGAATAGCTGGTAGCTTTTTCTATAACAAATCATTAATCGCCAGATTAGATAGTGCATTTATACATAATTCAATAAAATTTTCGTTGTTGGTTTAATTAACAAAATTTTCTATATACTGGATAGACCATGAGATCCCCAACCTTACACCGCTTAATTTTTATTGTTTGAGCATGTGTTTCCCTCTGATCCATATGGAATTCTCTAAACATCAGGTGGAATATATTGTACTGAATCAGGCAAGTTAGAATTTGTGTTTATCGATACTGGACAAAGCTCTACCATCTCAAAAAAAAAATTCAAAGTTAATATAGATTTTCTAGAATTATAGCCATTAAGCTACACAAAATTTGTGAAGTACTTAGCTTTCTATTTCTTTGACACAGAGAATCTGAATATCACAAATCATATTAAATTTCGAATCACCACATTAGGATAGCGTAAAACTTATATCCCATTTTTAAATAAACTGGTTTCTTTCTTAGCCTTAAGGTAACTTTAAGTATCGTTCAAGTTTCAAAACAAAAAGAAGAACCAAAAAAATCTAAAAAAATAATGTACAATAAAATTAAGCCGTACTAAAAAATGCTTTATTAGGTTGCAGACAAAAAACCTGTGTCATTATTTTTTTTGACACATTGTCAGCATTTCTTATATTGCTGAAGGCCAAGTAATACATACAATACAAACAATTAAAGCCTGTATAACAAAAAATTAATATAAAATGTACCTAAAATAAACAAAATTATAAAAATTTAAACCATAAATTATGCTTCAGGTTTACTTACCTACTCCGACACTGGTATTTACGTTATTACATCTAGCTTCCCTCGATCAAACTGGTTTGGATTTTCATCGACATGGTGATATACCGTGAACTCCATTACGCAATGTAAATTTCATGCGATTACAAAAAACGTATCGATACCAGAATCCTCAGAGAAATGAAACAAAATAATGTTGAGAAAATGAAATTCTGGAATTAAATTTCTTTATTTGCTCTCAGCAGATGTTCAGAAAAGATCATGTGTAAATTTATTACAATCTGTACAGCAAGATATTTTATTAACATTCAAAGTTATTCTAGATTTTCTAAAGGTCCTGGTTTATTTACATAATAAAAAAAAAGACTATACATTTTAATTTACTTTATAATGCATTTAAGATCTCGCAATTTCCAAATTTTTGTTGCTTGGCATCTGAATAGTATATTCTGTAACAAGGTTAGAATGAAAATTCCGAACGCGAGCGTAGCAAGCACGAGGAACCACGAGTTATCGAATTTTCATTCTAACCGTGTAACAGACTGTATTTTCTCCACGACCATGTAATAATTGTGTTTATTTAAATTGAAATACTTATGTAGCAAAACAATTAGAACGTCGCACTGACAAACTGAGTGACAGTTTAAAAATTCGCAGGGCAATCTATGTTTTTTGTTGAGCAATTACAGAATGTTATTCCGTCACTAGTTATAGAATGGAAATACATGCAAAACACATAAGAAGCAAGTGTTTCAGAATAAATATTCTATCTCAAGAGTGAGAATGAACACTTTCTATTATTAAAAATGAAGTCGGAATTATTACATTCATTAATGGTCGTGGAGAAAAGAATTTTCACCTACAACAAGTTGGTGTTTCATACATAATAAAGCATTGCTTTATATAGCACAATATGCTTGTTATTTCTTAAAAAAATAATATTGTTTATTTATTAAACTAATCACTTACAATTTACAGTTATGAAAAGAAAAATATGTAAATATAAAAAAGTACCATAATAATAGTTATTTATGATATAATTGTTAAAAGTGACGTTTAATTTTGTGAGTGAAAAAGTTTGTGAAATCAGCGGAGCGAATTGAACAATTTCACGAACAAAATAAAATCACTTTTAACACAAATACCATACAATGTTTTTTGTACAACTGCCCTATTTTGATAATGAAATGGGCGAATTTGCAATGGTGGATGGAAGTCTACGACGGTAGCCGAGGGCTATGTTGATCATTCCATTGCATATAGAAATGTCATTGCTGAAAAAATTCTCCCAACCTCAACAGATATTGGATCATCATCATCCAATATTGTACTTCCGGTTTCTACAAGTACTGGTGGTGCTGAGGATTCTAATAATGTGTTGCGAAGCTCCCTAATGTCACAGGGCATTAATGTTAGTAATTGTTTTAGTTTTACGATTAATATTAATGTTCATAAGTAATGATTGTTAAATATTGATAATAAAAATTGGCAATTGCTGAATTTTTCTCATCTGATTTTATCATAAGAAAATGGAGTGCTAAAAATATTTTTAACACTAATGTTAAAAATACTTTTAACACGCTTCAGTTTACTTTTAACACGGTTTAGTTTATTGTCATTGCAAATTTGCCCATTTCATTATCAAAATAGAGCAGTTGTACAAAAAACATTGTATGGTATTTGTGTTAAAAGTGATTTTATTTTGTTCGTGAAATTGTTCAATTCGCTCCGCTCATTTCACAAACTTTTTCACTCACAAAATAAAACGTCACTTTTAACACTCATATCATAAATAACTAATATGTAATAAAAAAAGTCATTTAATGAAAATATAAAATTTATTGCAATTTAATTCAAATTTAACAAAAATTGATTTCAGATATAAAAATTATGGTTTGAAAAAAAAAGGAAATTAATAAAAATTCAAGATTTGTGTATATTTAGTTTAAAAAAAAACTAAAACAGCATAAAACATTAGACAGGATAATAGATAAATAGATAAATATTTATTCGGATAGCTGTTAGCCTGTACCACTGCGACTTTTACAGGTTTATTGTGAACGCCCATCATCTCTAAAATATGATTAGAGCATCTTGTCAAGCCCTGCTCGCTTAATGAGACTTTGTAGGCTTGACAGTGGCCTCTTCACGTAACTTAGAGCAGCCGGTTTTATCTCTCCCAATACTAGATACCACGTCCTTGCAAGGCTTTCACATTGCCATAGAACATGAAATGCGGTTTGCTCCTTCTCTTTGCAGTATCGACAGATATCTTCATCTGCCAAGTTCAGATGACTCAAGTGTTTCTTGAGCCGACAATGTCCTTTCAAGAGACTGAAAATCTTTCTGACATCGTTTCGCCTTTGTAATAACAGCTCTGCAGCAAATACCCTGACTTATGGTCTCCGTTGCACATTGTTCTGTGGCCACTACTTCAACCTGAATTACTGTAGCATACGCACCTGGACCTAACTGCACTTGCATTTTGTGTCTTCTTTTATATACACCTAATCCTGTGCCTTTCTAAGTCTTTGAGCCATTGGTATACCAGATTGTCTCTCTTCGAATTGAGAGGCAATTGTTCCATGAATCTGTTTTCACAAATTCTACTTGAAAGTTTCTCACAAAGTCATATCTGAAGCACACTCATTATTTGATCCACCTTAACCCTATCATATATCTCATGTTGCTCTTTTCCCCACAATAAGGTTATGGAAGCCTGGCCTTGTAGCCTGTGAGCAGTTGCCATATCCCCCCACTGTATAAACACGGCGTTCGTAATTATCTGTTTTATTGACATTTCTTATATTTGTTTTATAACATTGTTGAAGTAAAACTTCTTTAGCGACACTAGGAGTAAAAAAGATATTCTAACGGACGTGACGTCATTCTAATAACAGAAACCGGAAACAAAACCTAATACTGACACGATTTTGCATGAGCGCCGGCAGCAGGGTGCAAGAGGGTGCGCTTGTACCCCCCTGCTATGAAAGAAAATACCTGAATTTACCAGAAAATTACATATTTTTTTAATTTTTTTATTAAATTATTGTTTGAATAAAAACTAAAGGCGTCGCGGTTGCTGTCCAAATCATTCTACATTCTATATATATATTAGATCATAATAGTGTGTAGATGCAGATGCACCCCCTGAAAATAATCCTAGCGGCGCTCATGCGATTTTGCCTCCTATATGAAATAAAA
Source organism: Altica lythri (assembly GCA_964028335.1). NCBI lineage: Eukaryota > Metazoa > Arthropoda > Insecta > Coleoptera > Chrysomelidae > Altica > Altica lythri. Next base: position 40,646,744 of record OZ034801.1, read on the forward strand.
TTAAATCTGTAATTGTATGAATTGACAGCTGATCATCTTGTCAATCGAAATACATTGTATAAATAGTTTTTTGTGTATAAAGTGTTTGTATTAAATATGAATAAACAATGTGGATTTATTAATGAAGAAAGTGATGAAAAAATATTGATTGAAAATGAGTGAATAGGTAGGTACTCTATATGCATAAATTTTATTTTTGGTGTGTAATTACACTATTTATACCTAATTATTTATACCTATTATTTATACCTAGCTATTTTCGTTTTATAGACTTAAAGAGCTAAAAAGAAAAATAAATTGTGAACGTCAAAGGGGATATTATAAGCGCCAGAAAGATTTGAAGAAAAATGACAAAAATGAAAAAATGAAGAGACAGCCACATTCATTATGATTTGATTAAGTAAGTTTATATACATACATACATATTATGATAGTAAATAATTGTTTATACGGAATCTTTATGTTGAGTAAAGAAGCATGTTGCACGTTTTTGTTCATAAAATAATAATATTCAAAATATTTTAACACTTTCTTATACTTATTTTAGGTTTGGTTAGGTAGCCATAAAGGCCATAAAACCACTGGTCAAGATGGCTGACCTTTGACCACCAATAACAGATCCTTCGTAGACGTGAAGGAAACAAACTTAACTCAGGATTTTAAATTTTATGGAATATGCTATAAAATGCTACAAAATGAAATGGTTATCTAACTATCGAAGGCTCTTGTGTTGTGATGTATTACAATAAGGTAGATACAGCTACAAAATCACACATTCTAAACGTAATGTGTGTATATTTTTAATATTGTTTACCTATTATTAAAGCAAAACTTCTTTAGGCACGACCAGGGGTAGATTCTAACGGAAGATTCTGATGGAAGTAACTGTATAATTTCAGCTATGGGAGGAGTTTAAATTTCCGAAATTTATTTATGAAATTTTCAAACGGTTTCAAATACATTAATGGTATTTATAGACTAAAATCTATGTTTCACATTTTAGTTATCATAAACCTATTATTTCATATATAAAAAAAATAATGATAACTTTCAAATTCCTATTTCTAATGAATAATATAAATATAACATCTCATTTTTTTTGTAAAGTATATAGGCAATAAATATGATTGAATTGTAATTAAATATTTATTTTCCGATACGTACGTCAACAAGTTTTACTTCAATCGCGCGTAAAGGTTACACGCACACTCTTTTTTTCTGAACAGACTGAGGTAAGTGACGAATTGCTTTGTTGAGGTAAGTTAGGATTATGACTTAAACTGATTTATTTATTACTTAAATTGTTACTCTAACTGATCTATAAACTGCTTTTTATATCAATTTATTTTACATTAATTCAAAAATTTTTCAACTGTATTAATATAATAAAAATAACTGTAAAAAGAATGGTTCAACATTTATCATCTGAATATTACATATTACGTCCAGCAAATCCGCTTAACACCATCGAACAGTACGATCGAAATTACCTCAACAACACAAACTAGCTTACGGTCCACGGTCCACTATTACAAAAGAAATTATTCAAAAGAACAAACAAATTATATAATTATGAAATTTTTTATAAAATTCCTTTATGTTGATTTTTGTGATTTATGAATTTATTTATGCTACACATTTAACGTTTTCAACCCTTCAGTGCACACAGTTAATTATATTAATAGTGCTACATTTAAGAAACCATATATCGTATGGTACATAATTTAAAAAAAAGGTCTCTAACAAGACAATCTCTTTAAACAGAATCGTCACTTGTCAAGTAAAGCAGACATTTTTTAAGCTTACTCTTTTCTGTTAAACTAAATATTATAAGTTTCGATTAAAAAATTGTTCCTAGATTATCCTTTATAAACTTAAGATGGTAGATATTTTTTAAATTAATTTTATTATTTCAGACATTGGACAAATCGTTTTCAATTTCTCTTTTGTCTCGTCTGTCTACATTGTAAAAAATTGATGAAATATTAAGGAAATTACAAAAAAAACTATTAATGTCATAAATTTAATTTACAAGAAATTAAATAGGTGTTATAGACGACTTAAGTTAAATTAGAATAAGATCAAATACACCAAAAAATCGCTAGTCTCATTAGCAGCTTAGCGATATAAGGCGCGATCGGCTATAGAACATTATTTTTGATTTCACTTCTAGTTTGTCTTTTTTAAAAGTCAAAGATAGGTACGTAAAGCTTGTGTTTCAAGTAGAATAAAACAAATTTTATTTAACTGTTGTTACAATATACAGCCTTGAGCAAACAACTGTTACGCTCACAAAGCTTTCTAATAGAAACTCATTATCGCTTTGTAAACTATGAGAGACAATTTATTAACCTGAATAATTTTCCCAATTGGCCTATAAGTGTTTAAATGTTTCAAATAATTTAAGAGACGATTGTACTTTGTAAATATGTATTTTAGAGAATAACGTAACACAATTGAAGTAGTTCGAAAATGCAATGTTGACATACAGTATCATCTACATATATAAAATGCCTGTTCTCATTACAATGTGCATGTACGTTTTGTTAGTGGTTTATGAAAATTTGCATAAATGATCAATATACTAACTCCTACGAGTTATAGAACAATAATGAGTTTTATTTTCTGGAAATAACGTTACTGTTAGATAAATTAATCTTTCCAACTAATATAACAAATTATTGAAAAACTTCCTAGCTGGAAAGCTGTTATATAGCAACAGCAATAAATTTAATCAATAAATATGTCATACGTTGTTATAATGAAAACAATAATACATACATTATGCTGTACATCAAATAATATACAACATTTTGTTAGGAATATTAAATATTAAAAATTTTAAAATATTTATTTATGTTATAAAACTAATTTCATTTCAGCTTATTTAAGTTATACCTCTTTTAGTGCAATAGAAAAAAATGATAAAGTTAAATTTATAAGATGAGCGCGCACACGGTCATTATAAACCGAACGAACAATTAGTTGGTCAACACTTCAGTTTTTTAATAGACGTTCTAAATAAATACAAAAACAATAAAAAACAAAAAATAAAAAAAAAACGCTGACAAATTAGACGAAAAGCAAATAAAATTTAAATTAAAACTTACCGATTTTAGCATTTGATGTACTTTTAACAACAACAAGATTTTTTATAACAATTCTACTTTAAATGACAGTTTCGAAGCTAACCAGATAGAATAACAGTATAAAGTCATTAATGTGTATTGTATAGAATAGATTTTAGGGTTAGTTGAGAGCACCTATGTATTATTTATTTACATCATAAACAAAAATAAATAATAACATTATTAATATATTTATAATTTAGAGTGATTTATAAGTAAAAGTTTTTTTACGCCCAACGAAGTATTACCTACTGCTTACATAGGTACATAGGTAAGTAGGTACTTACAAACACGAGTTTTTTTAAGGGTAAGACCGATTTTAATTAATTTTTTGCGTGTGTTCAAGTGGATTCAAGAATGGTTTAGATTTATTGTTTGGTCCATATGAAATGTTTTTTTTATTAATTTTTTCGTGTGTGCGAAATAATTTATTTCAATAACTCTTTAACATAGTTTGATATATAGGTTGCGTTGACACTCGGTAGAAAGCGCGGTTTTTGGTATCTTGATTATACAGTTGGAGACAAAATTTAAAAGAAAAAATTAAAAAATTTAAAAATAAAAAAAGGTTAAAAACTAAAAAGAGCCACGGCAATAAAAATATAAATATATAAATGGTACTGCTATGATTATACTTAGAAGCTGTTTAAAATCTCCTTAAAATAATATCAAGTAAAAAAATTGAAAAAACTCCATCTTCTGACAGTGTTCTCTTCCCTTTATCTTATGTTTCCAGACAGTGAAAATATTACCCTAACACAAATCTACTGAAAAAAAATCCCCCAATAATAATTTCTCAAATCCTGTTTTTTGCGCGACAACTTACGTGAAAACAAGCCATTGGGTTTTGGATCCAGACAAATCATTTTATCGAGTTTAGCCTTTCTCGTTTTTGTAGTTATTTCTGCTTTGTTACATTTTTGGCAACAACCAGAGTAGAACCATATTCTGAAAAAAATTTATAATATACTTAAAATAATATTATGTTGCCAATATATTCAATAAAACTGTTTTAAAAATTTATAGAAAAACATTAAGGAAACATTAAATTAAACTTTTAATTTTGGAATATTTAGTAATTATTTTTGATAGCAAAGTTGTATTTATAAATAGTAAGCTTGTTTGACTATTAATAAATTCCAGGAGGAATGAATCTAAGGGGGAGGCAGTGAAACGGGATAACCAATTAGGAAAGGGACCTATTTGAAGGACTATTCTTAGGTTAATTGTTCTAGAATGTTCTCTCTCTTTCTAGTGTGTACTATTTAAGTTAGATTTATGTTTCGCGTTCATTCTAGAATGTTTTTTTTTATATAAAGGGATGTATGGCCAGTAAAGGGGAGTTCAAATCATAGTTCATTGTATTGTCAATAAGTTTAGACGTTAACCAGCAGAGTTCTGTGTATCTTTACAATTTTGTGAAGAAATTGTGTTTCAATATATTTAATTGAGCAATTCTTGCTTAATTAAATACTATGACATATAAGGCTACTGTAAGGTGGGATAGTTGGTATCTCATATATTAATACCAGCAAAACTTATTTAACTAAGTAGTGAAACGTCACATTCAGATGGCACATTTAATATCTTATATATCTAATAGATAAATTACAAAATACAATGAAAAAAATAGTCAAAACCTAGAAACTAACGAGAAAATGTGATAAAAATGACAAATTTAAAAAAAGCATTTAAGACAATACAAAGTTCGCCGAGTCAGCTAGTTTCTAATATAAAAAGAAAATTAGGAAATATCTTAAAATAATTAAATTACTAAAAAAAGGGAAGCCGTCACGGGACGCCTGGCAGATGTGAAACATCAACATTATTTTGTAAAAGTATAGGTAGGTATGCAGTATTCAATAAAAAAAGAATGTGTGCGTGTAACCTTTACGCGCGATTAAAGTAAACATTGAAAAATTTAAAAACTTTTTAAATTTTGAAAATTCTGAAATTTCTGAAAATTTTGAAAATTTTCAAAATTATCATGAACGACTCAAACACAATGAGTCCGTTTCGCCAACGTTGCGACGTTGGTTGCTAGCCGAAAACCCATTGGCACAGCTGGCCGAAAGCACAAAATGGCGATAGGACTCCTGTGTGAGCTTTCGTTGTTTTTGTGTTTTTATGTTTCTTTACACATGTTTCCCCAACATCCTTTGCTCCCAAGTACCCAACACTTTTGCTAGCCAAGTGCAATACCATACTTGGTTATGCCGCACTGATGACGGCTAATGAGCCAGAAACATGCATGTCTGCGGTTACCATTCCTACTCGTGGCCTTATTGATCCTTTTTGCGTACATACCCAATAATTTTCCCCTTTTGTATATATATATATATATATATATATATATATATATATATATATATATATATATATATATTATTTTCATAATAATTGGTCCAGTATTTTTTGAGTTCATCAATAACATATAGACAAACATTCATTTTTATACATAGAATAGATAGTATGCGGAGTTGTGTTAGGTTTTTGCGTCACCGTCGCCACGCCAGAAATCTGATTTACGTGCGGCTATAGATGTTTCACATCAAAATTTGTTTATTATTTAGTTTTTATATTTATTTACCTAAATATTATAAGATACTAGCTGTACCCGGCGCGCGTTGATACGGCAGCAACTAAAATAAATTTAAGAAAAATAAAAGAGAAGAAGAGATAGAGATTTTTCGAACTTATATTTATACGAATTCATGTAGATATCTATTAATCAGTATTGAATTTGATACATGAAAGCGCCATCTGGTGGTAACTTTCATTAATACGAATATCATATTCATCTTACCCGTTAAAAATACATCATCATACTGATTTTCCTGACAATAGGTTGAACGGGACAGAAGTTGCTAGTCTGCAGCGCCACCTGGTGGCGAGTGGCATCAATGAGCATATCATACAATCCTTCTCCGTTGAAAAATACATATACATACCAATTTTCATGACAATCGATTGAACGGGACAGAAGTTGCTACTCTGCAGTGCCACCTGGTGGCGAGTGGCATCAATAAGCATATCATATAAACCTTTTCCGTGGAAAAATACATATACATACCAATTTTCATGACAATCGGTTGAATGGGACAGAAGTTGCTAGTCTGCAGCGCCACCTGGTGGCGAGTGGCATCAGTAAGCATATCATACAAACCTTCTCCGTGGAAAAATACATATAGATACCAATTTTCATGACAATCGGTTGAACGGGACAGAAGTTGCTACTCTGCAGCGCCACCTGGTGGCGAGTGGCATCAATGAGCATATCAGACAAACCTTCTCCGTGGAAAAATACATATACATACCAGTTTTCATACTAATCGGCCCAGTAGTTTTTGAGTTCATTGAGTACATACAGACATACAGACAAACATTCATTTTTATATATATATAGATAGAATAAATAATGCACTTTTAAGTCTATATTTCAATTTTTAATATTTTTACACATCAGTAAAAATATTAAAAATTAAAATATAAGCTTTAAAAAAGTATTTCTATATGAAACAATTCATACCCTGTCCCGCCAAATTTTTGAATCCATGAGCTTCTTCCCCCTATTGTTGGCGCGTCACCGTCGCGTCGCTCAAAACATGAGACCAATTTCATATATCAGTACATTTTTTTGTTATATATTATCGATGCGTTACGTTTTTTTCGTCATACACTCATACGTCACCGTCACCACGCCAGAAATCTGATTTAGGCGCGGCTATAGATGTTTCATATCAAAAAGGCTACTTTTGCTATTAAAATAATTATCACGCCTTTCACTATTACTAATGCAAGTAGTGCGTTAAACCTTAAAATTTCAAGAAAGATATAAAAACTTTGTTCTAAAAAACGTCTCCGTTAGGGCGTTAAGGAAAATATCGAATTTGTCACTGAAGCCGAAATGCATGAAGCACGTTCTGTCGTTGACATTTGTGTTTTCTTAAAGTCCTCATCCATTTGCTATTCAGCATACTTTTCTAGACGTTGGTGTATAACATATAACATTGTGGAATTGCGGAATGCATTTTTCTGCACTTTACCGGCATATGCGCCAGCTATAAAAATATCAAATCGGGCGTACTTTGTTCTCACAATATTTCTTTTCCACAAAACAAGTAGAAAACAAGCATTTGAATATAATGATTTTAGGTTACAAAGGTAGGTAGGTAGGTAAATTGTGGTAAAAACAGCATCATTAAAGTAAAAATAATTGAAAATAATAAATAATTAAGAACATAAAATAATTATAGAACCAACATTACCTAGATAAATCTTAGAGTGGATTTCGAAAGAGTAGAAACGGTCAAGACCATATATTCGTAATAAACCATATCATTGATATAAAGTCCTTAAAAAGAAAAAAATGTCTATCTTGCATTTATACACCTAGAAAAGGCATTTAAAAGAGTATCTAGAAATAAGGTTTGGAAAAGTTTGTATAAAAAAGGCATACCTGAAATACTTCTTAAAGCCATTCAAAGCTTCTACATTAAAAATGAAAATTACGTAGCTACCAAAAATATGAAATCTCACATTTTTCAAACTAACAGGTCTAAGATAATGAGGTGTAATGAGTCCAGTGCTATTCATAATCTTCATGGATGACATTATCCAAACCTGTAATAAAACAACTCGTAAACTAGATATTCAAGTAAGGAGTTTACAGCATGTAGAAGTATCTAAATGTGCCTTTGCGACGATGCCGATGTAGCAATCATCACTGGTAACAAAACACACTTACAGAAGTGCGGAATGAAGTTCTACAAGAAAATAATATGCGAATAAATGTTGGGAAAACCAAAGTCAATAGCGGGAGTTAAACAAAATAAAAATAAATGTTTTATGAGTATATGCTATTTCTCTCCCATTTAAATTACCGACTTGGTCCATTAATATTTTTAACAGCTTTTTAATTACCTGTTGCATTAGCATATTTAATAGCTTTGAAATTCTTGTTACACTGATATATTAAACAGCTTTCATGTATGGCCGATTTGGCCTGATTTGCTAATTTTAATCGATTATTAATTCGGTGTTGCATTATTTAGTCTACGCTAGTTCTGTACGTTAAATTGTTATTTTATTACAGGTTTATGTTTAACTTCGCGTTACAATCTACTAAATTAGAATACTATTGTAGTTTTCCTTCGTAGATAAAGTGTTAAACATCAGACAAAGTTAACAATTTATTGAAAAACACAATTAAATAACAATTTCTTAAAATAATCTACACAGCTTCAATACAGTCACAACTGCTGGATAACGTCTTTAAAATATCTCGCACTTATTTCACAGAATGAGCTTTGAAAAATCTATTTACGAAGATTTTTCACCGGAGAATTTTCGTCTGAAAAATGTTTTTTTTTAATTCAAACTCAAACAGTGCAAGTTTCTCGATAATTTTGAGGATATGTTAAAAAGTACCCTTAACAAAAATTAAAGATCTTTTTATTACCTACAACTTTGCTGTTGAACATTTTTGTCTCCGGCATTAAATTTTCTATGAAAACGCGACCAAACTATTGCCAGTGTTTTTTTTTTCACTTAACCCCAATAGTCGGGGCAAACTAACAAAATTTTAATCGAAATTCGGAAAAATTAATACCTGGACTAGCCCAACGGGAAATGGTTGGAGGGGTTACTAACATCGAAAAAAAAATAAATGAACCCACGGCCCATGGGGACTAACTTAGGGGGGGGGGGAGCTTAAGTGAAAAAAATCTGCGGGTAACAGTTTGGACGCGTTTTATGAGAAAATTTGATGTCGGAGACAAAAATGTTTAACAGCAAAGTTGTAGATAATAGAAAGATCTTCAGTTTTTGTTATGTGTACTTTTTGACATAACCTCAAAATTATCGAGAAATTTGCAAATTTTCCAATCAATAGCCAAATTTTCGTTTTTCATTTTTAATTTTTGTAAAAATGGATGAATTAATATGAAACTTAGTAAAAGGATACCTTTATATATTATAAATAACCAAAAAAAAATTCAAAAGCAAATAATAAAAAATGTTTGAGTTTAAACTTTTTCAAAAAAAAAGAACCCATTTTTCAGACGAAAATTCTCCGGTGAAAAATCATCGTAAATGGATTTTTCAAAGCTCGTTTTGTTTGTTTTGACGTTTACTTTTTGATTAAATAGAGAACCAATATAGCTTACATTTAAGAATATGCTAAAAAATGCAATATACGCAAAAACTCATTTTTGAAATTATTTTTTTTCAGTAATTGTTGATAATTTTGTTTAAATTTTATTAAGTTGTTATAAATAACTTCACCAATAAAATCTGTGGCAAAAAATACTAAAGAAATCGTATTTTATTGTTAATAACTGCTCCAACATTTAGGGACATTAAAGGGTTGGTTCTGGGGAGTGAATAAAGTAATAATTGTTTTCATGCACTTGTCGACTAAAATTGACGTTAAACGAAAATTAGTATTCAGTAAAAGTTGTAGATTTTAACAAATTATACAAGATTTGTACAGGTCATTTTTACCATAAACTCAAAATTTCCCAAGAAAATGCAAAAAATCGAATTTTCTTAAAGTTTTGACTTTTTTTAAACTTTCTTATCATTTTTTTCTTATTTTTTATATATATACATATATAATTAACAAGAATATGGTCAAATAAAAGCATTGTTCTTAAATATAATTTTGAAAAAAATTTTAAGAGTTTTAGAAAACCCATAGGAAGTTAATGCGGAAAGTCATATATATGTAGTTATTTTTTAAAAATATGATCAAAACTATAAAAAAAGAACGTTTTATTATAAAAAAAATGAATAAATTTAAAAAATACACCTATGCGATACAAATGATAATCTTTTTCTTTTATGTAAATGTATAACTTCTTCTTTTTCTTCTTCGCCCTCTGATTCTTCGGTAGACTGCAAATGTTCCCACTCCACTTTATCTTCTTCAAAATCATCTTCGACTTCACGTTTATTTCTGTCATTTTCAGAAGTAAGCTCTTCGTCTTCGGCATTGCTTAAATCTTCTGAAACTAGCTTATCATTACAACAATTACCAGAATCTTGACATGTCGTGCAGAGATCTGTACATTGTAGACCAACTTTTCTACATCCGCATCTGTTGGTAGAACACGTCGTTTTGCAGCAGCAAGAGACTGTTTTTAACAAGCTTTATGGTATTATTGGCATTTCCGTAAAGCGAGGCATTAGTATTTTTGAGGCAGAGTAAATAACTTCCCTCCCACCCCACTTGGTTGGATCAAGTTTATTTCCAAGCCAAGTTTGAATTTGAAAATAGACTCTATAAGAATGCTGCGTTCCTCCGCCAACAGTTGGAGGCAAGTTTTCTAATTTAATCGTTTTTTTTTGGACATAGAACTATTTTTGCATTTATAGATGGATGAAATTATTGCACAACCGTTATTAGCTATGGCGTTCGGAGTTGTATTCGGCTCATAAAAAGGTTTTACTAACTCTGACAAGTTTGAAGTTGAAATATTTGAGTCAACTATTGTTTTTCTTCCATTACCTGCAAATCCAGAGGTTGTATCGCAACCAGAGAAGCAGTGTAAAAAGGCCCAGGTAAAACAGTTAACTGTCACAAAAAACTTCACAGTTAAAAATATTTATATACATTAAGTCTGCGCATACTCGTTCATCATACCGTAATATATTTTCTAATTTTAAATGTTTATAATTATGACTATAATGCTTTTATTTAACCATTTTTTTTAAATTATCAACAATTACTGAAAAAAAAAAATCAAAATTGAGTTTTTGCGTTTATTGCATTTTTTAGCATATTCTTAAATATAAGCTATATTGGTTCTCTATTTTATCAAAAAGTAAACGTAAAAACAAACAAAACGAGCTTTGAAAAATCCATTTACGATGATTTTTCACCGGAGAATTTTCGTCTGAAAAATGGGTTCTTTTTTTTTGAAAAGTTCAAACTCAAACATTCTTTATTTTTTTTTTTGAAATTTTTTTTGGTTATTTATAATATATAAAGGTATCCTTTTACTAAGTTTCATATTAATTCATTCATTTTTACAAAAATTAAAAATGAAAAACGAAAATTTGGCTATTGATTGGAAAATTTGCAAATTTCTCGATAACTTTAAGGTTATGTCAAAAAGTACACTACAAAAATTGAAGATCTTTTTATTACCTACAACTTTGCTTTTGAACATTTTTGTCTCCGACATCAAATTTTCTCAGAAAACGCGTCCAAACTGTTGCCCGCAGATTTTTTCACTTAGCCTCCCCCCCCTAAGTTAGTCCCCATGGGCCGTGGGTTCATTTTTTTTTTTTTCGATGTTAGTAACCCCCTTAACCATTTCCCGTTGGGCTAGTCCAGGTATTAATTTTTCCGTGCTCAAAGTTAGTTTGCCCGGTCTACAAGGTCAGTGGGTTCATTTTTTTTTTATGTTAGTAACCCCCTAACCATTTCCGTTGGGCTAGTCCAGGTATTAATTTTTCCGAATTTCGATTAAAATTATGTTAGTTTGCCCCGACTATACATCAGAAAGCTCATTAGATCATTACAAAGTAATATTTTATTAAATATTTAACAAGAATTTAGTCGTGTATTGTCAAACAAACAATTTTTATTAAAAGCTTTGTTAGAAACGTACACCACAATCAAATCTCCATTTATTTACAGATTTCATTACCAATTGTTAATTTACTGATTCTTGATTTGGTGTTGATCAGAGAGATGACTTGAAAATAGTTCTCTAGTTTGATTGTTAATTAACAATTAGCTTCCAGAACTTAGAGGACTGACAATTTGAAGTTGAAATTTGTATAGTTATGTCACAATGTGTTTGTATTTGTATTAAACTCTATTTAATTGCAGACATGTTTGCGTATTTAACAATAGAAGTCCAGTCAAGAATAAATAAAGATGTTTTACTTTTATTTGTTTTTATCATAAAATAGACGCTGTAAGATACCTGTATTATTGTCTTGAAAAAATCGTTATTTTCCTGGTCTAACAGCGTTATCAGAGAATCGTAGAAAACGTGCCAGAAAGTTCAAAAGCTATAACAACTAAACAATTCATGCGTTTTTTTATTAAGATTAGAAAGAAAGTGTTCCATTTATATAGTATTTTTTATTTAGGAAACCAATTTTAAAATTCTATTTAATAGTTGTACTGTAACCCCTTTTTTTTATGTTAAAGGCTCACAAAGGGTTAGCCAAATGCGGACGGCACTCAGGGGGTAGGAGGAGAGCGAGTCGTGGGTCGAAGGAGCAATTGGGCGAGTATCTAGGAAGAAGGAAACATAGGAAATATTTACAAATCGGTAAAGGGCGCCACTTATTTTTTTTTGTAGAGAAATAGGAAAGAAAATAAGAAACCTATTGAGAAATAGTTTATCAAATCTGAAATGGTTAGGGAACACACTTTAATTGAGCTATATCCTTAAGTCAATAATTATTTTAAACTTACCTTATTGGTTCTACAATTCCTTGAATCCTTTTGTCTTATTAAAATCTAAATCTTTATTAAACAAGAGGTTTGAATCAGAACAGTTACTGGGAAGGTATAAGAAATAAATACTCAACGATATCAATAAAAAGCAATAGAACAATGTATTTAAAAAAAATAAAAATAAAAAAAAATCACCAGTATTAGTGAGAACGGTTATCACCAAAATGCTAACACTTCTGTTTATACAGTGAAAGATATTAACCGGTATTTGACAATACGGTTACTAAAAAGCTAATATTCCTGTACATATAATATTACAGATCTTATCTAAATTGCATAACTTATTTTCGATAAACGAAAGTATGTAGAGAACTCAATTAAAACAAAATATATACTGAAGGTATATTTCCTTTCTTTAAAAACAAAATTCAGTTCTCTAAAGAGTGCACTCCGAGTGTTCTAAATATCTAAAGATTACTATATACATGAATACAAATATGAAATTTATCAATACAAGTACCATAGAGGCGATAATCATGTAAGATTACGATTGAACACCAACACTTTGAAGAAAGTTAAAAAACAAAATTTAAAAACACTACATATTCATCATTCAATCATAGCTCCATAGATTTGAATAGTAACTAATGTTATTAACTGATTTAATGCCGCTAAAAGCTTATAACAATTTAAATTTAAATAGAATCACTACAAAAAGTTTCCAAAAGCATATTCTTCCGAATAAGCACCAAAATTGTGACTGTTTCTTAGAATATTCGCAGTTCAACTAAGTATCGAACATAGAGAAATAACAGAAAGAATAGTCGAAAGTTTACCTTGTAATCCGGAACCAAAAATCATACTTCGTGACCGGGTAGTCACACTTCTACTATAATAAAGCTTCTTTAAACATACCATAATTAACCAAAAACCATGTAGAATTAAACATCAGCACATAGGAAATCATCTATAAAACCATCCATAAGGTTTTTAGATCACTAGGTATCCATTTACCTCGGTACCATATAATTTTATAAAAATTTCAAAATGGAGTCTTCCACAGACAGCACGTAGCACCAAAATTTTATTAATACCATAAATCAACCAGATTGTACTTCCAATTTAAGCACATCTACATCCAAATTGAAATGCAGTATTTTTTATACACTTCCGATACGGAATAAACCAAGAACAAACGGTAATCTTAATACTGTGAATTAACCGGCAGCCATTAATTTTCACAAACGAGGAAATCAGCGTCCTTTCGCTTGTCACGTAAAATCGTAAGTGCTGTTCAAAGGCGCTCTCTCACCCTGGTTGCTTAACTCGGGTCTTATCGAGTATTAACGCTCGATATCCGCTTCCGCCTGTCAAAATTTGAAGTAAGGTTGGTTGCATACCGACAAAAGTGTAAACGAGAAGATAATATTATTTAAATGTAACTGTCTTCGGAATAGGTAAAGTTGGTTGCCTACCGACAAAAGTGTAAACGAGAATATAATATTATTTAAGGTGGTTTTTTTTTTTGGGAATGCTACACAGCCCCCTACGAAGAGAGGAAACTGGGGTCCATTGAAGACCACAGTTTTCGAGAAGAAACTACTAGGGTGGGAACCACAGTAGCATTATTCGAATGATCTTACTCATTACAAGGGTAAACTTGACCGGCTGAAGGGAAATGTCAAAAGGTGACTCAATAGAACCTAAATAAAATAAAACATGCGGAGTTCAACAGGATTACACCCTACAGTAATAATAACTACCTTGGTAGTCATTTGTCCACACAGACAAAACTAACAATAAACATATGTCATATAAGTTAAACTAAACGTTGTTGTGAAGGAACAAACGATAGGTATAAATGAATCCTAGTTATTCAAACTAGAGATTCTCGTGACCAGATTTCTATAAGCGGTACCGGCCAACCGAAAGATCACAGAGTGATCAGGAACGACCTACGCCGAAGTTTCTGTACGGAAACACACACCGGTGTACAGCTCGACCTAGATGGGTAGCCCTAAACGTTGGTTTAAATAACCATCATATTGCAAAGCAAAAAAGATTCGCCCAAAAGGCGTTTATACTGTTCCTTGATATAAAATATCAGGACCACATAACATTTACTCACACACTTAAGAAGAGAGAAAAAGAAGGCTATGTTCCTATAAAGTAAAATTTCCCATGAGCGGCACAACGCGTCATTCCATATTAGGAAACACCCATGAAGAAAGAAAGGTGAAGTTAAACCAAACTGTTAATAGTAATTTTGAAAAGCAAGAAAGAAACACGGTACCATAGATATAATTAGGAATTTCATAAGTCTATTGACTCCATTAAATCCAACAGTCACGGTAAATACGAGATACGTAAAGTCTAATTTAATAGTAGCTACTAGCACGATTTTAGATAGAACTCAAAGGTAGTAAGAATTGGAAATGACGTACACAATTATGGTTTTCAACTAGAAATAGGAAATATAAGAAAAGAAAAAATATTTTATGGTTGTCTGTAGTTTTGATAGCTGCGCGTATCATACGTCTAAAAATATTTTAGAGACAAAATCGGTAAGTCAACATCGGTATGAAGTAACCAATAGTATGGAACTCCAAAGTCATAGTAGGTATACTCTAACAAGACAACTATAATTAATAAAGAATCAAAAGGAGATAGAGATAGGATTAATGGTTACTTGTCTTCCTTAAAAGCTCAACAGACCACTACCGGGCAGAATTCCCTACGGCTTCCCTAGGCTTATCTCTCGTGACAACTGATAAGGTCAAAGTAATCATAATCTGGGAGAAGAAAAGAAATAACATCTAGCTGAGAACGTGTTTATTAAAACTTACAGGTGGTGATTGAATTCATCAATATTCGCCAGACAAATCAAAATCGTAGACTAGCTATTAAATACTCTTAGGTCAAATAAAGCGAGGTTAAACACAACGGCTCCAAACAAATCCTCACATAACGCTATACTAAATTCCACTTAAGGAAATAGTGCTAAAACTATCTAGTACTGATCATACTAAACCAAAATGTGTAAAAATACACCATACGGAAATACAACATCTAATAATGTCGTCGAAAAACAAGCAGTGATTAAACACTTCAAGATACGGTAAATATAACGAGAGAATAATTCTTCTGAACGTTATCGGTAGGGTAATGAATGTCTTCTTCATTGAACGGTACGGTAGAATTAAGTGACTATTTTCACTAAACGGTAAGATAAGGACAAAATTAACAGGAAATAATTTCCAATTATACAAAGACGGTAAGGTAGGTACTTTAAGTGATACATTCACTTAAAGGTAAAGTTCTCAAAAGAAATCGTATCACTAAACTGAAAGCAAAGAATAAGATCAGGGATGTGATAACGATGAAATGATTTTGGTGAGTTTCCACCTTATGGACGATAACAAAGCAAACAAAGAAAAAAAAAATAATAATCCCAGAAAGTACATGAGATACTTAAACAGAGAGGGGAAAGGTTTCATTTAGTCGCCTCGTACGACAAGCAGTTTAACACTTTGGGGGTTATTCTATTCCCGCCGCCCAAATGGGGTCAAAAACTAAAAACAGCAGAAAAAGGAAACGGAAAGTATACAAGGGTATGGTAAGTTCATATCAAATGAGAACTACTCATGACAAGAATCATCTAGAGTTAAGTTACTATTTGAATCTTTAGCTAACAATTTTTTTTAAAATCTTACATGTCTCATCAATTTTCCTTCCAGTAATTGTTCCTCTTATTTTCAATTCATGGTTAACTTCTTCAGTAGTTAGAAAGTTTACTTCAAAATTAGACATGTTTAAAAGGATTCAAGTTTTTTAATTCGCTAACAACAAAAAAGTTTTAAAGTGTGTTTAGAAGTAACGATAGACAAATTGGGGTGAATAATTAAAACTAAAAGTTTATTAAGATTTAATGACAAAAAAGTTTCTAAAGAAAAGATACTCAGGCCCCACGTTGGGCGCCATTTTTGTGTAACCCCTTTTTTTTTTGATGTTAAAGGCTCACAAAGGGTTAGCCAAATGCGGACGGCACTCAGGGGGTAGGAGGAGAGCGAGTCGTGGGTCGAAGGAGCAATTGGGCGAGTATCTAGGAAGAAGGAAACATAGGAAATATTTACAAATCGGTAAAGGGCGCCACTTATTTTTTTTTGTAGAGAAATAGGAAAGAAAATAAGAAACCTATTGAGAAATAGTTTATCAAATCTGAAATGGTTAGGGAACACACTTTAATTGAGCTATATCCTTAAGTCAATAATTATTTTAAACTTACCTTATTGGTTCTACAATTCCTTGAATCCTTTTGTCTTATTAAAATCTAAATCTTTATTAAACAAGAGGTTTGAATCAGAACAGTTACTGGGAAGGTATAAGAAATAAATACTCAACGATATCAATAAAAAGCAATAGAACAATGTATTTAAAAAAAATAAAAATAAAAAAAAATCACCAGTATTAGTGAGAACGGTTATCACCAAAATGCTAACACTTCTGTTTATACAGTGAAAGATATTAACCGGTATTTGACAATACGGTTACTAAAAAAACTAATATTCCTGTACATATAATATTACAGATCTTATCTAAATTGCATAACTTATTTTCGATAAACGAAAGTATGTAGAGAACTCAATTAAAACAAAATATATACTGAAGGTATATTTCCTTTCTTTAAAAACAAAATTCAGTTCTCTAAAGAGTGCACTCCGAGTGTTCTAAATATCTAAAGATTACTATATACATGAATACAAATATGAAATTTATCAATACAAGTACCATAGAGGCGATAATCATGTAAGATTACGATTGAACACCAACACTTTGAAGAAAGTTAAAAAACAAAATTTAAAAACACTACATATTCATCATTCAATCATAGCTCCATAGATTTGAATAGTAACTAATGTTATTAACTGATTTAATGCCGCTAAAAGCTTATAACAATTTAAATTTAAATAGAATCACTACAAAAAGTTTCCAAAAGCATATTCTTCCGAATAAGCACCAAAATTGTGACTGTTTCTTAGAATATTCGCAGTTCAACTAAGTATCGAACATAGAGAAATAACAGAAAGAATAGTCGAAAGTTTACCTTGTAATCCGGAACCAAAAATCATACTTCGTGACCGGGTAGTCACACTTCTACTATAATAAAGCTTCTTTAAACATACCATAATTAACCAAAAACCATGTAGAATTAAACATCAGCACATAGGAAATCATCTATAAACCATCCATAAGGTTTTTAGATCACTAGGTATCCATTTACCTCGGTACCATATAATTTTATAAAAATTTCAAAATGGAGTCTTCCACAGACAGCACGTAGCACCAAAATTTTATTAATACCATAAATCAACCAGATTGTACTTCCAATTTAAGCACATCTACATCCAAATTGAAATGCAGTATTTTTTATACACTTCCGATACGGAATAAACCAAGAACAAACGGTAATCTTAATACTGTGAATTAACCGGCAGCCATTAATTTTCACAAACGAGGAAATCAGCGTCCTTTCGCTTGTCACGTAAAATCGTAAGTGCTGTTCAAAGGCGCTCTCTCACCCTGGTTGCTTAACTCGGGTCTTATCGAGTATTAACGCTAGTTATAAGTTGATGACCTGTAATATCCGATACCCGATTTCCTTTCAATGCAGCGGACTTCCCAATAGCAAATTCTGCAATTCAACAGGATGTTACACTCGAGGAACCAAACTTGCAATTCTGCAAGTCTGACGTTTCGATTCCATTTAATCATCAATAATTTTAGTATAAATAGTTGTAAATTTATAATATCAAATCAGTTCTAATTATTTAGTAACCATAGTGCATTTTTGTGTAAAGTTCAGTATAAAGTTTGTTAGTGTAAATTTTGAAAATAAAGTTTTTAAAAAGTGATTTTTGTGAGAAGAAAATATTTCTGGCGCAGTCAGTAGGATAGCGGGAGAGTCTTTGAAGATCCTCGTCGTTCTTAAACGTTTGCTCGCTAACCGACCTACTCAAGGGAACATTCAACTGTCAACCTGAGGGCCATCAAGAAAAACCATATTAAAAAAGAAAAATAGGAAGAGTATGCACTTCAGCATCATCTTTACCCTGTAAGTTACACATGTCTCAACCATCCACACCACAGAACCCCGTCCTTAGACCTCCTACATTAATTATATCCCAATCAATACAACAAACCTCAGAAAACCCAGAACCAATCATCGAAACAATCACCATGACACCACAATTTAACCTCAAGGATTTGTGCGTCCTCTCAGAATTCGATGGAAACCCCAACGAGCTCTACAGCTTCATCAATGTAGCTACGATGATCCTAAATCATCACTGGAACACAATCGATCCAAACCACTTTCAAAACCACATGCTTATACAAGGAATCCTTAGCAAACTCAAAGGAAAAGCAAGAGAAGTAATTTCTGTATTCGGATGCAAACAGTGGGTGGAAATAAAAAATACCTTAATCCAACACTTTGCCGACCAAAGAAACGAAAATTCATTAACTAGAGATTTAGTTAATCTACGGCAAGGGCCCAACGATTCTCCACAACAATTTCACGAGAAAGTAATGGGACTCCTAAGCACAATCACTAACTATATCGAACTACATGAAGAGAACGAAGCAATAAAGCGAAGTAAAGAGAATTTTTTCCAACAACAAGCCCTAACTACCTTTCTGGCAGGACTTCGCGAACCAATGGGTTCTACTATCAGAGCCATGAGACCGACGTCACTATCCATAGCTCTACAGTACATCCAAGAAGAAAATAATATAAGGTATCTGCAAAGGGGACTAAACCTTGTACCACCTACGAACAGAACACAAACCACCAACCCTACAGCGAGGCCGCTTCATTTCCCAAGCACCACTAACTTTTTACGGCCACAATGGCAGCAAACCAATACAGGACCACGACCATTCCCGCAATTCAAGGTTCCACAATTCCAACAGCATGTAAATAACAATTATACAAGACCACCCTTCCAACAACAACCTAGATTTCAAGGAAATAATCAATTTAGAACACCGTTCCAACAAAACTCGTTCAATAGACCAGGACCATCTCAACCCTATAAACCGACACCCATGAGCATAAGCACAAGAGCTACCAGCCAGAACAAGGCTCCAAATCAAGGAACATTCTTTAGAAACCAAGGACCTTCGGGATTTACATCCGAAGAACTGTTTAATATCGAGCAAATCGACGAAGCCTACGGGTACGATATGAATACGTATGGTCCCGACGAAGACCAAGATAACTACAACCATTATTGTGAACAACCATACTACACCCATGATAATCAAGAAGCAGAAAACCTACAATACGAGGAAGAAAATTTTCCAGAAGTTCCAAGAAAAAAACACAGAAACGTAGTCGAACTTCATTCCTATGCCGACAAAAAGGAGCTACCATACATATCAATTGCTAATCCACCTCTCAAACTATTAATCGATACCGGTGCTACCAAATCTTTCCTTAATCCCGAAATTGCCTCAAAATTCTACTGTAACAATATCAAACGTGAACCTTTCATTGTCACATCTATATTCCAAAACCACAGTCAAGATTATTGCGCAGACATTCCAATGTTTCCTGAATTAAAAACGAACGGCAATTTCAAATTTTATCTTTTTAAATTTCATAAAACTTTTGACGGTCTTATAGGCCTAGACAATCTAAAACTTCTCAAAGCTCATGTCAATCTCCCAGATTCAAAACTCATTACTGAAAACTCGATTCTTCCAATTCATTATTACGAAAGTAATAAAACACAATTCTATACTATTCAACTTGAACCACAAACAATTACCAAAGTCCGTGTACCAGTCAACGAAGATACAGGAACCCTAATTCTTCCAAGACAAGAAGTTCAAGGCGCAGTTCTAAGAGAAAGTCTTACCACCGCTTGCGATCATCTGGCTTGGACAGAACTAATAAATGATACCGATGAGCCAATACAAATATCATTAATGGAAGCAGTAAAAAGTACAAAAATCAACCCTCAAGAATATCATCTCTATACTACAGACGTCCTCCCTCAAGAAGAATATCAATTAAACATCGACCCACAAATTAGAACAGACCACCTTAATACAGAAGAAGAGAAACATATCAGAAAACTGTGTAGAAGATATTCAGATATTTTCTATAACCCAGATGCTCCACTTACATTTACGAACCAAGTCAAACATAATATTCGTACCACCGATGAAGTTCCTGTTTACACCAAATCCTATAGATACCCTCACATCCATAAGGAGGAAGTTAAAAAACAGATATCATCTATGCTGGACCAAGGAATTATTAGACCCAGCCAATCTCCATGGTCATCTCCAATTTGGGTCGTCCCAAAAAAACCCGACGCCTCAGGAAAAATAAAATGGCGGATCGTGGTAGACTATAGAAAAATAAATGAAAAAACGATAGATGATAAATACCCGATTCCAAATATATCTGACATCTTAGACAAACTGGGAAGATGCCAGTATTTCTCAACGCTGGACTTAGCGAACGGATTCCACCAAATCGAAATGGCAAAAGAGGACATACAAAAAACTGCCTTCAACGTGGAAAATGGCCACTATGAATACGTTCGAATGCCATTTGGACTTAAGAACGCTCCTGCAACATTCCAACGGGTCATGGACAATGTTCTTAAGGGACTTCAGGGAGAAATCTGTCTCGTTTATATGGACGATATAGTAGTATTTTCCACATCCCTACACGAGCACATGGTGAACCTCGCAAAGATCTTTCAACGTTTACGAGAAACCAGGTTCAAAGTGCAAATCGATAAATGCGAATTCCTTAAAAAAGAAGTTGGATTCTTAGGTCACATTATAACTACAGATGGAATAAAACCTAATCCAAATAAAATACAAGCAATCCTAGATTATCCAATACCAAAAACAGCAAAGCAAATTAGAGGATTCCTGGGATTACTGGGATACTACAGAAAATTTATAAAGGACTTCGCAAAGATTACTAAGCCATTGACGCTATGTCTCAAGAAAGACGCAAAAATCAAGCACACACCAGAATTCTTAAAATGCGTAAAAACTTGCAAAAACTTGCTCACAAACGAACCACTTCTACAGTATCCCGATTTTTCGAAACCATTTAACTTAACGACAGATGCAAGCAACATCGCAATTGGCGCTGTCTTATCACAAGGTCCAGTTGGAAGCGATAAACCGATCGCCTATGCGTCTAGGACGTTAAATGAAACAGAGCTAAAATATTCCACTATCGAGAAAGAGATGCTAGCTATAGTATGGGCTACGAAGTATTTTCGCCCATATCTGTTTGGAAGAAAGTTCAAAATTCTCTCAGACCATCGCCCTCTCCAATGGCTCTTTTCTTTAAAGGATCCAAATTCAAAACTCGTCAGATGGCGCCTTAAGCTAGAAGAGTTTGATTACGAAGTCGTATACAAAAAGGGTAAATTAAATACAAACGCCGACGCTCTATCTAGAGTCGAAATAAACACCAACGAGACTCTTAAAATCCAAGATAGTGAACTAAAAGATAACGAAAAAGAATTCGATGAAATCTCCCTTTTCAACCATCCGGGATCAATATACGACCCAGTTGAAGACATAATAAACAACCCACTAGGCGAATTAAATGCAGAAGAACAAGATATCGTAAACGAGCTTCTTCGAAATGAAAAATCAAAAGAAGATAACAACATAGCAGACGACAATAGCGATATAACCAGACACACCGCTGAAGAGGACCCTATACTTGGTATACCCATAAGCGAACGAGCAATTAACCATTACAATAACCAAATTATCCTCAGACTCGTTAATTTCAACCCTGCTTCGCCAATTAAAGAAGAGATTTTTATTAACAAAAAACGATTTCACATACAAATTGGGAGAAACAATCTTGACAATGAAATCTTCAAATTTTTCAAAGACTTTATCGATCCCAAGAAGAAATACGCCTTGTTTTTCGAAGATGAAGAGCTCTACCCAATCCTTTGTAGGATTACAAGGGAAAAATTTAAGAACTCCGCATTCAGCTTAGTTAAATGCAATACAATTTTAGAAGATGTAAATTCCACCGAAAGACAAAAACAAATAATATTAGGATATCACGAAAGCAAGACGAATCACAGGGGAATAAATGAAGTAGAAGCAGAAATCCGAAAACTTTTCTACTGGCCAACTATAAAGAAGGACATAGAAGAGATTATAAGTTTATGTGAGATCTGCCAAGTTAGCAAGTATGATAGGAACCCACCAAAACCTAAGGTTATGCTAACCCCAACTCCAACTAAGCCTATGGAAATAATTCACCTAGATGTATTTCAAGCCAGCGGACAAAAATTCTTAACTATAGTTGATGCCTTTTCAAAGTACGGACAAGCCTACCCGATAGAAGGAGCAAATGCAATCAGTGTCCTAAATGCTCTCCTTGTGTTCATCACCCATCATGGACTTCCACACCTTATAGTGACAGACAGCGGAACCGAGTTAAAGAATGGTCTGATGCAAGAATTCGTCGATATACACAAGATCTCTATTCACTACACCACCCCGGATAGCCCGCAGTCCAACGGAATGATTGAAAGGTTTCACTCTACAATTCTTGAACACCTTAGAATTATTCGAGAGAAAAAGAAATCCTCAAATATAAAAGAACAGATGCTATATGCCATACTAGGGTACAACAACTCTATTCATTCAGTGACCCAACTTAAACCCATAGACGTTCTGAACGGCCATCTGGAAGCTAAAGATCCATTCGACATTGATATAAAAAAGACTCTGCTTAATAACTATACACAATGCCATCGAGATAAGACCAAAGAAATGTATAAGGAGATTAATAAGAAAATCCAGGGAATAAAAATCAAAAATATCGAAAAAAGAAACGAAAAACGAGATGTGCCAATAACATATAAACCCTTTTCAAAAGTATATTCCAAAAAAATAGTCAGAAGGAACAAACTCCTCCCACGATTTTCCCCAAAAGTCGTCCAAAACAATAATCCCGTCACCATCGAAACTGAAAAAGCAACAATACACAAAAAGAACATCAAACATAAACCACAAAATTTATTGCAGATGTACATTCAGCATGGGACAAGAAGTAAAAATGAAGAACTTACAAGACAACCCCGGAATACTACCTGTGAACCAGGGCCAAGCAAGAGTCCAAACAAGCACGCATGACTTTATACATTACCTACCACTTCAACCAATAGAAGAAGAAATTAAATCAGTAGAACAACAATACGAAGCCGTTACCACTGCGATTCAAAATGGGTTAAGCCACCCTTACTTCATTAGCTTACAAAACTTCGATCAAGCCCTGCGCTACCAACTGCAGAGCGTCAAAGAAAAATTTCGCTCCATTTCACCAGTCACCAGACCAAAAAGGGGACTTTTCAATGGCCTGGGAAGTATCATAAAAACCATATCCGGAAATCTCGATCAAGAAGACGCAAAATACTATAATAAAGCAATAGAAAAACTAAAAGAAAACGAACAAAATCTGACTTATCAAGTAAACCACCGCATCAGTCTAAATACAAGAATAATAGAAAAATTCAACGAATCAATATCACTCATCAGTCACAATCAGGAAATCGTCGCCTACGAGATCGAAACCATCAACTCCAGACTTAACAAATTGGCCTTCGACTACAACCACTATCTACAAACGAGAAACGTTTTAGATCAGCTAAACGTTATCCTCCAAATCATTCTTCAATTATTAAGTGACCTCGAAGAAGCAGTAACATTTGCTAAAATGAACATTCTTCATAATAGTCTTATTAAAGTAGAAGAAATTCAGTGGATAATGAAGTCAATCTTAAATATCCACCCGAAAGATCAACTGCTATATCCTAATGAAGAAGACTCTCATAAATATTACGACATCATCAACGTCGACGCCTACTTCGCCAACAACACCATTGTGTTTATCCTACATATCCCTATCTTTTTCCCAAGTTCATTTACATATTACCACTTATTTTCTATCCCAACACAGAATTTTTCAACTATTATTCCTCCTGCTCCCTATCTTCTTGTAAACATGGAACTATTCCAGTACAATGAGTTACCATGCAAGAAAATCGACCAAAACTATCTATGTCAAGAAAACCTTCTACAACAGAGAACAGGAAGCGAAGACTGCATTATCCAAATCCTTCAGATTGAAAACGAAGCAGCATCTTGTGAGAATATTCCCGTAACACTTAATAGCACAATAATCGAAGAAGTTTCAAACACTCACTATATTGGTATCTTTCCAACACTAACAAAAATTCATACTCGCTGCTCCACCTCGACAATAGCAGTCTTGCAGGGAACATATCTGATAGAAGTGCCCCCACGATGCGAATTCAGGACCAGCCAAGAGAGTTTCTCAAATTCCCAAACAACTGCCGCAACAATACCCTTAACACTACCCAAAATTAAGACTATCAATATCAAAGATGCCGTCAAACTGAAACCAGTAAAATTGGACAAAATCCACTTAGATGAGTTACACAAATTAATTAAAGAAGAAGAACATTTGGAACCCGTATCCATACAGGGATGGAATTCTGGAAATAATCATTATTGGATGACTCCAATCTACATCATCGTAACAATTCTTAGTTTTTTCACAGGTTACAAGATCTATTTGAAGAAGAAAAACGAAGCCACAACCACACAAAAACCAACCCATGATCAACCAGAGTCCAAAGTTTTGTTCGTCCCTTACAAAACTTCCCCAGGGGATGGACAAGTTATAAGTTGATGACCTGTAATATCCGATACCCGATTTCCTTTCAATGCAGCGGACTTCCCAATAGCAAATTCTGCAATTCAACAGGATGTTACACTCGAGGAACCAAACTTGCAATTCTGCAAGTCTGACGTTTCGATTCCATTTAATCATCAATAATTTTAGTATAAATAGTTGTAAATTTATAATATCAAATCAGTTCTAATTATTTAGTAACCATAGTGCATTTTTGTGTAAAGTTCAGTATAAAGTTTGTTAGTGTAAATTTTGAAAATAAAGTTTTTAAAAAGTGATTTTTGTGAGAAGAAAATATTTCTCGCTCGATATCCGCTTCCGCCTGTCAAAATTTGAAGTAAGGTTGGTTGCATACCGACAAAAGTGTAAACGAGAAGATAATATTATTTAAATGTAACTGTCTTCGGAATAGGTAAAGTTGGTTGCCTACCGACAAAAGTGTAAACGAGAATATAATATTATTTAAGGTGTTTTTTTTTTTTTGGGAATGCTACAGTACCAGTTGCAAGAAGAGCTTTTTAAAATATCTGTAAATATTTTGCTTTAAAATCTGTAAATAGGAAAAGTAGAAAAGCCATAATTAAAAGGCCAAAAACCCACTCTACTGCTACTGATCTCATATGCTTGTACAAGGTAAGCAATATATAACTGACTGATTTGAATTGCGCGCCATTTTTCATACACGTATTTCAGTAGGTGGCGCCGTAATAATTCTTTAAGGCACATGCACGAAGACTAGATACCAGGAGTCTACAGGGTATAGGCTTTTCCATAATGTTTCTGGTCTCAATAATCAACCCAGATCATAGTTCTATTTTTGCCACTGGCGGCGCGAGTAACCATAAGAACTTATAAGAACCGATGTTTATGACATTTAAATTTCGCAAAATTAAATTCAATATATAATATTAATTTATTTATTTAAAATTAGTTGTCAAAAAAGCTGTCAATCGTAACAAAACTTCCCGCGTAAGGATTTAAACGAGTATCTTAGGAACACGAGCGCACTCTACCGGCAATAGTTCTATCCCCTAAATTGGGACCATTTTTTTTAACATTACGTTTAAACTCCTGGTATCTATACTTCGTGGGCACATGTGTCAAATTCATCATGGAGCGCTACACGTGCGCATCAATAACGTTTTACTTAAATAATAAGTCGATTATTGTAACTATACAAAATTTCGGTCGAAATAATGTGCCCAGTGTCATAACTATTTGTCAGTTGGTGCGGAAATTTGAACAATTCGAACTGTTCGTACCGCGTACCAGACATCGTTCTCAAGAACTGGATATTCGTCGCACGTCATTACGTAATATTTTAAAAATTACTTTAATTTCTGGCCAAATAAAATTCAGTTAACTCAAAAATAGCATCCTAGAGTCATAGCTTAATACCCAAACAAATGATAATGGGCGATGGAGCCCACTTAGATATGACCAGATTGTTAATTAGCAGAGTTGCCGTATCTGGGCATTACAGATCCCACATACTAACCACTACATCCTTAACGAGTCACAGTTTGGTGCGGTGTTTGGTTGGGAGGTGTCACTGGACCTTTTTTTTTAAGACTCTGCAGGTAATTCTCGTACGTACTGCAACTATCGTGCGCTACTGTGACATGGTATAAAACTTCCCAGTTCCTCAAATCCAACAATCATATCATACAGCTAGGAAAACAATGAATCTTCTGCGAAAAATTTTTCCGGGACGTTTAATTTCTCGATTTGGTAGTGCCAACTGTCCACCAAGTTCACCATATTTAAGGGCTCCTGATTTTTTTTTATAGAGATTTAAAACAAATATGGTTTGTAACAACAAACCAAATACTGTAGATAAGCTGAAGATCAATATTAAAAAAGTAATTAAAAGTATTCTTCTGGAAACCTACGAAAAATGGACGTTATTTATTTCTAGTAACAAATATTTAAGATTAGTCCAAGATATGACGGTAAAAATAATAGGAAACCTCGCAATTTTTTTTATATGCATCGATTTGCATGAAAATTTGTAGGTAAGCTCAATATACCCTCCACTTCAAAATCTACCCTATGCCAATATGTGCTTTCCCTCTGGGGGTGGCTACCACCCCCAACTCGGGGGTGGAAAAATTAAAAAAAGACATGGTAATCGATTGAATAGTGAGTTTTAAATGTTTTTCGAGGTTTTTGGAAAAGTCAATATTTTTGGAGTTATGGGTAACTGAAAGTTTACAAATTAAACGGTAAAATTAGTAGGAAACCTTATTATGAAACAAATTTTAAAATGTACCCCTAATATATATAAATAAATACACATACATACACCTGTGTAAGTTTATAAGAGTAGATACTGTGTCGGTAAATCTTAGATTAAATTCTTGAATGCTCCAATATACGTGCTCCAAAATTCTAAAAAAAATTAATGGTTTTTTATTCATAACTTCTTCAGTTTTTAAGCTAGGAAGTCCGTAAAAAAACGATTTGGTAAGTAATTTTAAAAGCTACAAGATGACTTAAACTAATTTTTTTTCAAGCCTTTCGTTTTAAAGAGGGTTGCGCTGAAAGGGCTCGAAGACAAGCTTTAAAGAAGCATATTTCGTTTAAGTTTTATTCTATAAAAATAAAAATAAAATTAAAATCTTTAGTAACGAAAAAGCTATTCTTTTGCATGCCATAATTTTTTCTGTATCTTTTCTAGTTCTTGAGTTATTTTCAAAACAAAGAGATTTTTTGAGAAATTCAGAAAATAATATTTTCACTTTAACCTGAGATTTTTTCAAAACTAAACCTTCTAAACCAGTTAAACTCCTAAAGTTTAATGTTTGTATATAAACAAAGTAAATTTTAAATGAACAACAAATAGTTTCAACCAGGGTGGTTTTGGCGAGGGTGAGTTTGTTACTTTTTGCCTCGCAAAAACTATAAGCTGACTTTATTTTTGTTATAACTTACCCAAATTTTCATGCAAATCACTTTTACTAGTGGTGGTTTGAACGGATTTTTCAAGATCTTTAAAAAAGTTCCAATAAGTTTTCTATGAAAAACTTATCGTTTTCCGGTTATTTAACGTCATATGTTTGGATTTTTGTATTGGATGTATAAACGTCTACTTTCGAACAGTCATAACTTTTTTAATATTAAATCTGCAATAATTACAAGAAAACAAATCTCTATCTTTTTATATAAGCTTCATTTTATATTATGACAGTTTTCCCGATAAAGTGTAAATTTTCTGACTTATTCCCGAAAAATCGTTTAAAAACATGCTTTTTTGCCGTTTAATTTGTGAACTTTCAGTTACCAATAACTCTAAAAGTATTGACTTTTCGAAAAAACTCTAAAGGACGTTTTTGTCTTAAAATGCACTATTCTATCGATTACTATGTTTTTTTTTTGATAAATATTTTCCACCCACTAGTTGGGGTGGTAACCACCCCCTAGTTGGGGTGGTAACCACCCCCAGAGAAAAAGCACATATTGGCATAGGGTAGATTTTAATTCTTGAGCCGTTTTCTACCTACTGTCAAAATTTTAAACAAATCCATGCATATAAAAAGAATTGCTAGCAGAAAACCGTCATATCTTGGACTAGATACAAATTGCTCACCTTCTATGATAACGATTTCAATATTTTTATGTCGATTTTGTACAATCATTTCATATGTAGAAAAGATATGCTTTGTAAATGCTGAGGTAAGCTGCTTTAAAATCTTTATTTTATTTATTTAACTGTTTTATTTTTCTTTAAATTAAAAAAATACAATTTTGTTACATGGAAACAGCGCTGTAGAACGCTAACGGGCCCATTCGAGATAACTCATGAGTGATTTATAATATATTTTAGTATAGACATAAGACGTTAAGAGGCTATTGTTATATATTTACAATTATTATTAATTGTTGTAGCCCAAGTTTTGTTTACTGCATAAAATAAGAATACAGCCGTATTCATAAATATCAAATAACGGTACCGTTTCGATAACGGCCTGTCAAAGCAACGGCTCCGTTTGATTTTAGTTGGTATTCACAACTTAACCAGACGAGATATAACGGCACCGTTACAAAACGAGTGAACACAATGTGGCAACGTTGTGTCGGTAACTAAATCTGTAACGTAAGTGTCAATCATACTTCAAACTTTAACCGATCTTTGTTTTTGTTGGTTTGATATTTGTTTGAAATCCTTGTTTTGTAAAAAGTTTTTATATAAATATATACGTGTGTTCGCAGTAAGTTAGATTAAATATTTATGTTGTTGTTTTACATAAAGTTATCCCCAAGATCAATGGCAATACCTATTGTGTAATACAGCACAAGCAACTATAACTGCTGCTGTGGTATCCACGTTCGTCCTCAAACCCACAGACAAACAGGCAAATCTTCTTTTAAGAACTCCAAAACACCTCTCCACAGTATTTCTTGTGGCAATTTGGGCTCTGTTGTACGCTTCTTCAGCTGGAGTTCTTGGGTTTAACACAGGTGTTAATAGATATGTTTTACATGGATATCCACTATCACCTAGGAGAAAATTGTTTCTGCCATATCTTCCACGAGTCAATTTAACAACTAAAGGGCTATCATTTAATATAGTTGAATCGTGTACTGAGCCGGGCCAACGTGATATTATGTGCCTTATTTTTAAATGTGCATCACACACTACTTGAACATTTAAAGAAAAATATCCTTTTCGGTTGCGATACAGCTCTGCATCTCTTTCACCAGGAGATAAAATTTTTAAATGCGTACAATCCACAGCACCAATAACTCTGGGGAAATTTCTTATTGCGTAAAATTGGGTACACACTTCTAGAATTTCTTCCTGGGTCGATGGCATTTTAATCTCTTCTTGCCCTAACAGTGCAATATAGTGCGTAACTCTTTTAATTATACGAGACACTGAGGGCTGCGAAATATTTACATTGTCTCCAGTACAATTTTGAAATGCACCGGTTGCATAAAATCTCAATGTAAGAAGTAGTTGGGCCATTGGTTCTATGGATCGGTTACCATGAACTTTTGGCTGCAAATGATTACCAATTCTATCTAAAATACTTGATACAACGCCTTTACGAAAACGATATTTGGCCTTAAAATCAACATCGTCATATTTCTCAAAGACATTAATTCGAGGTCTTATGAATCGAAAATTCTTCGATATCTTGGTTCCTCTTCTCCATCACTGGACTCCGATAAAGAAGATAGGTCTGTATCCATTAGTAAATATGACTCATGAAGAAAGACTGGTAGCGAGGAATCAAATAACTTTTATTAAGCTAAAATAAAATTAGTTTTACTTTCTCATTATATTTGATTTGATAATTTATTTTAGTCGTTTTTTAAAACAATTTAAGAATGTTTAAATGAAATTTTAAATTGGAATAAAAATATTTCATGAAAAATAAAGATTTAATTTTAATAAAAAACTCATAGAAAGTTATTAATAATGTTTATTTACCTTTTAAGTATTTTCAACAGTAATCCTAAACAGTATAATAAAGCTTTTATTAGCAAGAACTTCCAATAGCTGGACAATAATACGAATTTAACCAGTAGTTGAGCACTGATTATATTTCAGCTTGATTATCTCAAATATAACGGAACCGTTAAACAAAAATTTGGTTTCTGAATACCATTTAGCGTGAAACGGGTCCGTTATATCATATAACGGCTCGTTATATTGACGGTTCCGTTATCATCATTTAACAGAGAGAACTGTCAAAATAACGCCGCCGTTAAAATATAACGGACCCGTTCATAATCTTTTTTATAAAAAGAGGCCTGTTAAATATCAGATTATAAATCTACAAGAGAATCTTTTAACTATACACATAAGAAAACAAACAATTTTTAAATTAATTTAGATGAAAAAGTCGATCAAACAAGATCAAATTTTACAATTAAACTTTTAATTTTTTTTTAATACCATTATAAATGCTTTACAAAAAATTTATTTAAAATATCAGTAGCTGAGAATTAGCATTTTTATATTAAACATTAATATTCTGTTGCTACTTCTTCCAGCGCACTTGGTATTGACTACAATATTCACATACAGCGTAGATTTTTTACGCTAACAAACGTCTTTGAAGAAAAGATAAGAAAAGTTATTTTAAGACAAAGTTGACTTCAAACAAACACGAACTAAGTATCTTATCTGTATAAGATATCATTTCATTTTTTAAGTTATTATAACAGTAGGTATTTAATAAAATTTATAGTTATTATAAGGTGTGAAGTAAAGTGTCTTAAATCGCCAAAAAGAAAACAATATTGAGATAGTTTAGTACATTATTGTATACACAAATAACATGCTGCTTAGGGTCACCTGCGCCTAACAGACGATGTCCGTAGAGGCAGTATGTATGCTCAGTGGTGACCTCCTATCGATTTACTAATAAAAGAAAGGACAAGGCTCCATGGGATCGGCAGAAGACCAATGGCTGCAGAAAGGAAAAATGTGAGGGAGTCGACGTTGGGATCATGGGTGCAGAGATGAGACAGGTTAGTGGTGGCGGGATGGACGAGGGGTGTTATTCACAATGAAGAGAAGTGGCTAGACTGCAAGTACAGAGTGATGAATTACTATACCACTCAGTGGTTTAGGGGGCACAGTTGTTTCGGATCATACATACATCGAATCGGCAAAAGAGACACGGCCACCTGTTGGGACTGTAGCGTAGAGGTGGATGATCCGGAACACACTGTGCTCAGATGCAGTACATGGGATGTAACAAGAAGAGTGGAAATGCCTGACGTCCAGTCCTCTGCAAGGCTTCTGGACTGGACGATGGAAAGCCCAGAGAGGTGGAACGTTGAGGATAATGTAATCAAAAAATAATTAGGGAAAAGGAGGAGCATGACAGACTCCTATATAACTATCTCAGCCACTAAGGAGGGGTTAATAAAAATTACATTACAGTTAAATAGCTATTAATTAAGTATATGTTGTTTATTTATTTTTTGATGATTAAATGTTTTTTGATGAGCAGTTCATCTATAGGTATCGGTAAAAAGATCGAAGGGTAAAATTACATTTGGATTTCATCAAATGTCAGTAAAAAGAGAAACGAGAATTTGCCAATATGAAGCCGATTTATTAATACACCGTATGTAGATTTAGATTATTTCATCTCTGTTATAATGAGAGCGAATAAAATACTAGAAACATTCACTACACTAATCTTCTCTACTTCGATAAAACTCTCAGTAGCTACACAAAAAATAATTAAATATCGATTTGCTGAAAAAAAAAGTTTTTGTACCAATACAGGTTTAAAAATATATAGAAGAGTTAATTAGTACAATGTGTAGCTACTTAAACTCATGTTTACAAAAAAATGTTTTTGGATAAACTGCGCAGAAAAAAAAGAATAGACTATGATCGATTTTTGTTTGTATTAACTGTTATGCTAAGTTATTTATTTAATACTAGCTGAAACCGGCGCGCGTTGCTACGCCAATAACTAAAATAAATTTAAGAAAAATAAAAGAGGAGAAGAGGTAGAGTAGAAAAGAAAGTTTATAGTTTTGTTTTACTTATCGTACCAAAATAGTTATTTGTGACACAAGGACGGAAAATGACATTTTGCAAGAGCGAGTAAAGTTTTTAATATTTTTAAAAGTTCTGTTATGTTCAAGACTTGACTGCTTGTGCTACCTGAACTAAGGCCACTGACTAGAAGAGAGCCGACATATATAAGCGCCACATTGGATGTTTATATTATAGTTGTGTTGTTGTGTATTGTGCAGAGATAATTATATTGTCTCTGGTATTGTGTAATAACTTGTTTAATACTTAATATACGTATTTAGCTTCAGCAGTTATTAGTTTTTAATTAACATATGTTGCAAACACAACAAGTTCAAAAACTTTTTACTTTGTGACATACAAGATAAGATGTTGATATAAAGATGTTCATAAATTGACATAAATGTAAAATTTTAAAATACAAGCTGTAAGAGTAATTAAATGTATTATAAATTAGAATCCTGCTTATCTTTAGAAAAAGTTATAGGTAAGTTTAGTATATTATACGCAGTTTTTAAATAAATTTAATTAAAATTTGTAATATTCATTATGTATTTTTGATGACTTAAAATTCAAACTCATAGCGCCATCTCTTTGGATAATCTAAAAGCTACTTTGCCGGCCTAGGCCGGAAAATGCCATTTTCCGGACGATTTTGAAGTAATTAATAGTATTGTTTCTGGACGGAGGACCAAAAATATATTTTTCGAACTTATATTTATACGAATTCGTATAGATATCTATTAATCAGTATTGTATTTGATACATGGAAGCGCCATCTGGTGTTAACCTCAATTAATACATATATCATATTCATCTTACCCATTAAAAATACATCATCATACCGATTTTCATGACAATCGGTTGAACGGGGCAGAAGTTGCTAATCTGCAGGACCACCTGGTGGCGAGTGGCATCATACAAACATATCATACAAACCTTCTCCGTAGAAAAATACATATACATACCAATTTTCATGACAATCGGTTAAACGGGGCAGAAGTTGCTACTCTGCAGCGCCACCTGGTGGTGAGTGGCATCAATGAGCATACCATACAAACCTTCTCCGTGGAAAAAAACATATACGTACCAATTTTCATGACAATCGGTTGAACGGAACAGAAGTTGCTACTCTGCAGCGCCACATGGTGGCTAGTGGCGTCAATGAGCATATTACACAAACCTTCTCCGTGAAAAAATACATGTTTACCTACCATCTTTTGCTCCCAAGTACTCAACACTTTTGCTGGCCAAGTGCAATACCTTACTTGGTTATGCCGCACTGATGACGGCTAACGAGCCAGAAACATGCATGTCTGCGGTTACCATTCCCTATTCGTGACCCTATGATCCTTTTTGCGTACATGCCCATTAATTTTCCCCCTTTCGTTTGTTATAGGTACGCATACTTGGCACCTTTTTTTTGTTTTACATCCTGGGCTTGGAACGGCTCAAACACAATGAGTCCGTTTCGCCAACGCGGCGACGCTGTTCGTAGCCCCGAAATGTGGGCACAGCTGGCCGAAGCCACAAATGGCGATAGGACTCTTGTGTGAGTTTCGTTGTTTGTGTTTTTTGGTTTTTAATACATGTTTACCTACCATCTTTTGCTTCCAAGTACTCAACACTTTTGCTGGCCAAGTGCAATACCTTACTTGGTTATGCCGCACTGATGACGGCTAACGAGCCAGAAACATGCATGTCTGCGGTTACCATTCCCTATTCGTGACCCTATGATCCTTTTTGCGTACATGCCCATTAATTTTCCCCCTTTCGTTTGTTATAGGTACGCATACTTGGCACCGTTTTTTTATATATATATACCAATTTTCATAATAATCGGTCCAGTACTTTTTGAGTTTATTCAGGACATACAGACAAACATACATTTTATATATATATATATATATATATATATATATATATATATATATATATATATATATATATATATATATATGTACTTTTAAGCCTTTAAAAGTGTATTTCTATATGAAACAGTATTAATACCAATTTTTTGAATCGATGAGCTTCTTTCCCCTATTGTTGGCGCGCCACCGTCGCTCAAAACATGTAACCAATTTTATATACGCTATCAGTACATCTCTTTATTACATATTATCTATGTGCGCACCACTCTACCTGAAAAGGAGTAGGGTGTAGGGTTAATTTAAGGTTTATTTAATTAGTCTATGGCTGTGAATGACATTGACATTCGTTACGGGCGTTTTTTAAAATATGCAAAATTAAATGTCTATTTTTCAATATTTCTCAAAGATTTTCTTAATATTTTCTTCCGTAAGAACCTTCTCCTAATAATAACAAATACAACACAAAAAGAATTAGTAAAATCGGTCCAGCCATTCACGCGTGATGCCATGACCAGGAAAAACGGGTTTCATTTTTATATATATAGATAGAAGATAGAAGATAAAACGTGACAAATAAATCTGCTGATACAATATTATTGTTATAGATCTAAGTTTTATGCAAGTATCTACATGAATCTAACTCTTTTATTACCATTTTTCAATTGTCTAGCTCCAAATAAAATCTATGTTAGGTAGTTACTTTCACATACCGTTGTATACTAAATATACTACAAATTATGGCATATCTTGTAGAAAGATAAAAGCAATGGCATGTAGCACTGCGAGCTTTACAGATCTATTCTGAGCATCCTTCCCATCATCTCTTGGATGGGATTAGGGCACCTTGTCTAGCCATAATGAGCCTTAATAGTCTTGACAGTAACCTTTCAGGTGTTTTCTGAGCCGACAATGTTCTGTCAAGAGACTAAGAATTATTCTGACATCGTTTCACCTTTGTGGTAGCGATTTACAGTAATGTTAGTCGAGTGTCCTGTTATAAAAACTTTAATTTGTCGCTTACCCGGTGATTTTTCCACCTTTTAAAGCCTTTATTTCTCAATGGCTGCCTTTCTGAACGTGTCCCCAAGGGGCCAAATGATTTCGGATATCAGATCTTGCTCATTATTGTGTACTTACAGGAAGCATGTGTACGTATAGTTATATAAAATAACAGCTACTGTGTTTTAATTATTTATAATACTATGCTTTCTACGTAGAAACGTAGAAAAGCTTAACAGTATTTTTTTAAAACCAGCCAGAAATTAGTACTTTCCGGTTCATTTTTAGGTCAGAAAATGTCATTTTGTCGGACAAGTCCGGGAAAGGCTTCTACCCATTTTTATTTACTCTCCGGCCTATCTTTAATGAAAATCAGTTTACATTTTTATAATAAAAACTCTTTATTAACTAATTTTAACAATTTTTTTAACAATTATTAATGTTTGGTTTACAAATATACCTAAACATTATTTTTGAATAGTATTATTATTAGCATGACTTATCTGTAAGCACGGTATATCAAAAATATTCGTTGACGTGAGATTTTTTGAACTGCTTGCATTATAGGGACCGAGCTCCAACTGTAGAGGCAGCACTTTGACTGAAGGCCGCGCACCCTAGTGCGGAAATTAGGAATTAAATGGGCAAAAATTTATTAATAACAAACGTCATAATTAATCAATAATAGAAAAAAAATTAAATACGGATTTCAACCGAGAATTAATAATAATATTCGTGATCAAAATGTCTTTTCACGACACACCAATGTTAGTTAACGGAAAGCAATAAAATTTCACAAATAAATTTATATACCGCTCTCTGCGAGACTTTTCTGTACAGACTTTTATACAACATGATTTTATTAATAAAGACATCGTGAATAATTTCAAAATTTATTTTAATAAAAGGTAAATAAACAATTTATCACATACTATTGGTTAATATTTTTGCCCCTAAGTTTACAATTTCTATCACCAGCAGAGGGGCGGGACGGTCTAGAGGCTCGGTTCCTATAATGAGTTTCTGAGACAATTCCTTTCAAAAATTTTGTATGTTTTTTCATATCGTGTCCGAGATTTCGAAGGCAATAAATCAAAAGTTGCTTGGGTGACCGACCGCCTTAACAATTTCCTCCGGTATAATTTCATCTTCACAATCAAATGCATCATTTTGAATTTCCATTTTCAGGTTTTCAACTAAACGTCAAAATATGACAAGTAATTTTATAGTTTTAAATAGATACAAAACTCGCTTTCCATATTCCTCCGGTATAATTTCATCTTCACAATCAAATGCATCATTTTGAATATTCATTTTCACGTTTTCAACTAAACGTCAAAATATGACAAGTTATTTTTTCTACGCCCTTCCTTTAAAATTCCTTATATTACACCGGTTTATTGCACGGCTGTTTATAGTTAGAGTGAAAAAAAGTAAAAAAGCGTGAAATAAAGCGCCATAACGTTAACTTTATTTCACGCTAACCATTTGATTTATAAAAATAAAATATCAAGTTACCTTTAACTTTGACAGCGTATGAACTGTACTTGATTTGACGTTAATCTTAAATTAAAATAAAAAACCCATAAAAATTCCTAAAAATAAAAAATAAATAGTATATGAGGCATTGATAATTGAAATTTTGAAAATTAAAAAAAAAATAGTTAAATACAGAAGTTAATTTGACTCTTGTAATTCAGCTGTTAATATCCTGTCTGTGATTTGACAACTCTGTCTCACGTTTATCCACACATAACCTTAACCACGTAAGCTTTAGCTGTCAATGTGGAGAACGAGTAATTTAAATAAAAATGATCATAATATTCGAATGTCTCGTGGCAGTCGTGGCAAAGATGCTTGTAAATTTGTAAGTCTTAAACGTATACAGTGGTGTGATAATGTAAGTGCCAAAAAAGAAAAGTTTACATTGAAGGTATTCAATGGTTTGAAGTTCGCGCGCTACGCAACGTTGCCAAATGTTTTGACTCCATTTTAATGTAAGTTATAGTTTATCCAATCTAAATGTGAAATTTTGTGCTCTTTGGCGGTTTTTAAGTGCCTTTGATGACATTTCCGACCATTGGCGTGGAATTAAATAAAAAGGGTTCATAAATTTTTATTAATTTTTATTTTAAATTTCAAAAGAAAAACGGTTTTTGTATATTTGTAAATTTTGTATCAATTTGAAAATTGTCAAATAACAAATTAATTCTTTCAAATTAAAACTTGTTAATTTTAGTTATTAATAAGAACATTTGACTCATTATTCAAATAGTACATAACTCATAAGATTTTAAAACAATTGTCTACAAATAATACTCATTTTGTCTGACAATCTTAAAAGATTGTCTGTCCAGCAAGGAACACGAGGAGGGATGAGCCTTCCTTGCCTGGAAAGGAAAGGGTTGGGTATGTTAGTAAGAATATAAAATTAGTTTGTTTTTGAAAACAAGTTTTCAAGATACATCACGATAGCTGTAAAGGAAATTGGTTGGAATGACTAACAAGAATTGTCAGAGTCTTCTGAAGTAGAATCGTTTCCAAGTTGAATTACTAATGGTGCTATTGGCGGTAAAACAGGATATTCCTTTTCTATTTTTATAACATGTGTTTCGCAATTTTTCCATACATCGCTATTAAAGCCACTAATTACCTCTCGAATATTATCAAGAACAACTGCGCTTAAGGTTGGTGACTGATTATATTTTCGTAAACGTTTCTTCACAGTACTCCAAACCATTTTGATTGGATTAACAATACAGTAGTAAGGAGGTAAACGCAAAAGGGTATGACCATGCCTGCTGCAAATGGTGTCAATGACGTATTCATTTCTAAAATTCTGACTTTTGATCATTCTTATTAATTCCTTCTTTACTGGAATCTTTTTAGGAACATCGATATTTGTGATTGCCATAAGTCTTAAAATTTAATTCTTTTTTTGTGTTATTAGGTATTTTGTTTAATATGCGGAAATGATACGACACATTGTCCATAACAATTACTGAATTGTAAGAAAACCCAATAGATAGTGTTGAATTTCGATTCATAAATAAATAAATAAATAAATAAACGAAAAACTAAGAGAAAGTGGAAAATTAAAAACAGAAAAAATGCAAAAAAAGAGTGTGCGTGTAACCTTTACGCGCGATTGAAGTAAAACTTGTTGACGTACGTATCGGAAAATAAATATTTAATTACATTTCAATCATATTAATTGCCTATATACTTTACAAAAAAAATGAGATGTTATATTTATATTATTCATTAGAAATAGGAATTTGAAAGTTATCATTATTTTTTTTATATATGAATTAGTAGGTTTATGATAACTAAAATGTGAAACATAGATTTTAGTCTATAAATACCATTGATGTATTTGAAACCGTTTGAAAATTTCATAAATAAATTTCGGAAATTTAAACTCCTCCCAGAGCTGAAATTATACAGTTACTTCCATCAGAAACTTCCGTTAGAATCTACCCCTAGTCGTGCCTAAAGAAGTTTTGCTTCAATAATAGGTAAACAACATTAAAAATATACACACATTACGTTTAGAATGTGTGATTTTGTAGCTGTATCTACCTTATTGTAATACATCACAACACAAGAGCCTTCGATAGTTAGATAACCATTTCATTTTGTAGCATTTTATAGCATATTCCATAAAATTTAAAATCCTGAGTTAAGTTTGTTTCCTTCACGTCTACGAAGGATCTGTTATTGGTGGTAAAAGATCAGCAATCTTGACTAGTGGTTTTATGGCCTTTATGGCTACCTAACCAAACCTAAAATAAGTATAAGAAAGTGTTAAAATATTTTGAATATTATTATTTTATGAACAAAAACGTGCAACATGCTTCTTTACTCAACGTAAAGATTCCGTATAAACAATTATTTACTATCATAATATGTATGTATGTATATAAACTTACTTAATCAAATCATAATGAATGTGGCTGTCTCGTCATTTTTTCATTTTTGTCATTTTTCTTCAAATCTTTCTGGCGCTTATAATATCCCCTTTGACGTTCACAATTTCTTTTTCTTTTTAG
Source organism: Altica lythri (assembly GCA_964028335.1). Classification (NCBI taxonomy): domain Eukaryota; kingdom Metazoa; phylum Arthropoda; class Insecta; order Coleoptera; family Chrysomelidae; genus Altica; species Altica lythri. The sequence goes on from OZ034801.1 coordinate 40,686,515, forward strand.
CTCTTTAAGTCTATAAAACGAAAATAGCTAGGTATAAATAATAGGTATAAATAATTAGGTATAAATAGTGTAATTACACACCAAAAATAAAATTTATGGATATAGAGTACCTACCTATTCACTCATTTTCAATCAATATTTTTTCATCACTTTCTTCATTAATAAATCCACATTGTTTATTCATATTTAATACAAACACTTTATACACAAAAAACTATTTATATAAAGCAATGTAAGTATTTCGATTAACAAAATAATCAGCTGTCAATTCATACAATTACAGATTTAATTTTATTTAATATAGGAGGCAAAATCGCATGAGCGCCGCTAGGATTATTTTCAGGGGGTGCATCTGCATCTACACACTATTATGATCTAATATATATATAGAATGTAGAATGATTTGGACAGCAACCGCGACGCCTTTAGTTTTTATTCAAACAATAATTTAATAAAAAAAATTAAAAAATATATAATTTTCTGGTAAATTCAGGTATTTTCTTTCATAGCAGGGGGGTGCAAGCGCACCCTCTTGCACCCAGCTGCCGGCGCCCATGCAAAATCGTGTCAGTATTAGGTTTTGTTTCCGGTTTCTGTTATTAGAATGACGTCACGTCCGTTAGAATAATTTTTTTACTCCTAGTCTCGCTAAAGAAGTTTTACTTCAAAAATAAAGTATAAAAAAAATACCTTTTTAAATCAAATAATATAACGCCACCGTAAGGTGGCGTAGTTATTATATTATATATTTAAACGAGAAATTCTTACTATATTAAGTACTATCAAGCCACCGTAATATATAATATATCTAATATAAAAAATCAATAAAAATCAATCACGCTACTGTGTACCTGTAATGGGGACGAAGACTATTGGCGGTATTTGACTGTTGTCGCATTTTGCAATTTTCCTCTTTGAAGTTCCGTTTGATAAAAAGCGCACCGTCGGCATTTGTTTGCGTTAAGATCAATGCGTTACGAACCGACTTGAAAATCCGCACAGTACATACACAATGTTGCCGGTATTTAAAAATTTCTTTAAGTATAAGTAATATATACAAAATTGATATCATTAGAAGTAAAAACTGTTTAAATATGAAGAACCTAGTTAATTAATTTAAGTATATATTTTGTAAGAATATTTTTATATTATCTTTCTAAGAGTCATTGACGAACAATTGAATAGTAAAGTAGAGAGAAAATTTTCAAAATATCTAAATTTAGGAATATTCGCAAATATATCTGACAACCTAGAATCGAAAGTCGGTTCCTTTGTTGGGGTTAAAGGGCGTGGTTATGTTTTCACATTAATATTAGTTAAACTATACTTGAGATTTGTTTGTGATTTTAGTTATTAATTTCTCAGTAAATTGCACGGTGACTGATATATTTTATTGCAAAAAAAGGAACCTGGATATTTTAAAAATCTAATTTTCAGTTTTTCTTTATTCCATCTAATCGGTAACTGATAGTATCATTCGAGAAATATCGTTAAGGTGTTACTCTCTCATAAGACTCTGTACAAATACTAACATTTTAAAACTTTTTTTTTCAAAAATTTGCACAGTAAGGTATAATTTAAACTTCACTATTCGATAAATAAGGTCTTTAACTATTAGAAAAAAATTAAATTTATGCATAATCTAATATTTTTTATTTAACATTGGCGGCGAAAGGACCTCCCTAATATGAGTAGTGAAAATTCTGAGGTTGAAATATGTACTCAAGAAGAAATTATAAAAAGGCAAATGTGGCGTTTTCAAATTTGCTGCCAGAAAAATCAAAAGAAAATTATACAAGAGAGTATGATACTTTTATAAAATGGCGGATTCAAAATAGTATCCACAGCTTCACAGAGCGGGTGCTTTTAGCTTTTTTTGAAGAAAGATCTAGAAAATTCAAGTCTTCTACATTATGGTCCATTATGTGAACAATTCACTCAATGCAAAAATGAACTGTGCTTCGCGAATTTTACAAGGACCTAATATCAGTACTATTTTTGACCAACCTTCAACGTCATTTAGCCAACATTCTGCATCATATAAGAATAAAGCTAAGAAGAATTTTACTCTTCCAAATATTGAAAATTTAAATGAATCTTTATCAATGAATCAAACAGAAACAAATCTGAAAGGACCAAAAGCACACATTAGTCAACCCAACAACTGCATTTTCAATATTCACATTACCAAATAAAACATTCATAATTTAGTTGTTGATTTTTGTTTATTTATTATTATTAATACTTTTCTAATTCCAATTTAGTCATTTTGTATTCGTTGTGAGTTACAGAAGAAGTTAAATTAAAATCTTATTTATTTTGATTTTATTATTTGTATAGGGCTGTAGAAAAAATATTGTATGCAACACATGCATACAGTGTCTTTTTTTCACTCATGGAATTGCCGCACTCGCCTAACGGCTCGTGCGGTCAATTTTTCCATTCGTGAAAAAAAGTACCACTTTATGCACTTGTTGCATAAATTACTATTTTAGTTTTAAATAGATACAAAACTCGCTTACCATAGAAACCAATGGTCCGCTTTCTTAGATTAACTGTTTTATTGTTTTTAATATGAAATTTATGGTACAACAATGCCCGTTTTAAAAAAATATTGTACGTAATACGTACCAAAAGTGCTTTTACTGGACTCGCAGGCTTGCAGGGCTCGCCTATGGCTCGCCCTGCAGTTTGCCTACTTGTCCAGTAAATTCAGGACTTGTTACTTAAACTACTATTATTGTAATACTTAATGAAGTAAAAAATATTATTAGGTACTTTCGACATACACTTCTTATTACAAATACGATTCACAGGCAGTTGTTGAAAATGCTGATTTTAGACTTTACTGCTATAGGCATTTTATCACCGATAGACAGGTGACGCATTATTGGCCAGATATTGTGATATATAGTGAATAAAAAGGCCAACTCAGTTCGTCTAGTCGATACTGCTATGCCAAATAATAACAAAATTTTATATAAACACAACAAAAAAGTGGCAAAATACACTGATCTGAGAAGATAGAATAAGTGATACCAATGATCATATAGGTGTCGGATCCCCAGGAGTCCCACCTCTGACCTCTTTATCAAGGCAGTCGATAACCTCGTCAAGAGTGGCTCTTTGATCACAAAGCACAATCTGCTGAATTTTGGCCACTGTTCGGTCCGTCAAGCTCAGAGACAATATAATATAAAGAGACTTTTTGAAAGATAGGGGATAGGGCAAAAGCGGTACAATATTTGTTTGTTTACCCCCAGAACTCGGCGCTGAGGTAGCGGTAGATAGGAGAACTATACCACCTAAACTCGATCAGCTGGTGAGGTGAGCTGAAATTATACTATAATGGCGGTTGAAGTGACAGTGTAGCGTAAGTATTATTAGTATTAGTTTTAATTTTAAGATAGTTTTAAATTCGTAAAGTGTATAAAAGTACAGTGTACAGTTTCAATTATGTCATTACCGAATTATTTTAAATATAAATACGCTGTGCCACATTGTTCAAGTATAGTTATTATCCTAACAAGTGCGGAAAGTTATACTTTCCCGCACGCGAACTGCCGATGCCCGAACGACGCGAAGCGGAGTTCGGGCAAGCAGTTAAGTGCGGGAAAGTTAATTTCCGCAAGAGTTAGGATCAATATTTTTTCTACAAGCAAAATCACCTCGAAAATTATTTAGATACTTGAAAAGATGCGATTGGTACAATTAAATCTTTCATAGTGTCAATAAATACACGACTGTAGCCATAGCAACCCTACTTAAACAGGTGAGTTTGTTGTTGCTTTGAGTAATGTTTACAGGGGTGATTTAATAAATTATGATTTTTTTAAAAAATTTTAAAAACAAACATTTTAAAAGTCCCTATTTTCATGTAAAATAATCTTAATTTTTTTTACTATTTGTATGTAGTCCAACAAGATAAAGATAATAATACAATAATTTGTCAAAAAGGTTATCGGAAAACATCTCTAATTAATAAAAAAAAAAATGCGTGCGGGAAAAATTCTTTCCCGCACGCCGTGCGGGAAAAAGTATTTCCCGCACTCCGTGCGGGAAAGAGATATTTTCTGAATTAAAATGCGTGCGGGAAAGTGTTGTTTTACGCATGCTTGTAGAAAAAATATTTTTACCCAATTCCCTATCCAAATTTTAAGAATATAAAGTTAAATAATCAATTTGATACACAACCAATAAGTTATGTGGCAGGTGCTTTGGTAAAAAAATTAAATTTAAATTCTAAAGAATGTAACTCAAATTTGAAAACTAATAGTTTGGAACCTCACCATACTTTTACGTACTTTAAAGAGAATGATAATAAAAGACGTCTGACTTACGTTACGAAAGAAATTGTTAATTTTTTAGCTAGTGTACATAATGCAGTTCACCAAATTTTACCTGTATTTGGCCACATAAAATGTCTGATTCAGAAAATAATCATGTGTTTGTGTGAATTCATTAACTTTGATTGGTTTACTTGCCAAGAACATAAGTCAGACGTTTTTTTGAAACTTAAAAATCAGTGTTTCTTTAATAATTAAAAAATATTATAATGATCTTTTTAGATCGAGGGACAATATATAAAATTTTATACAAAATAGATAAAGTACAGCGGTAATGTTTTTAAGTTTTAGGTTCTTGCGTGTACACAAAGGATTGGTGTCCTATTTCCAATACCTCATGACACAACACTACGTATTGAAGAACAATGCCAATGTATGGAAACTTCTTAAATATTACGTATTAAAATATCTGTATGCATTTTGTAAGATGATCCATAATTTTAAGTTATCGAGTGCGTTGTGCAATCTCTTTTATTGATGGGTTCTACTTTTAATATTATTTGTGTATTGCTACTTAATATTATTCGAAATTTTCGAACATATTATATATATTTATTTATTTGAAATAACAATTGTACTTCTCTGTGATATTAGCGTAATTATTGTGATGTTTAAAACATATATGTTTATCTATTTATTATTATTATTATTTCCGTAAATCCTACCTGGTTTTGTGATACTAGATAATAAGGTGTACAAATAATATTCATATACTTTTTGTAATAAAAGTTTAAATTATACTTTTTTTGTGATTGTAAATAATAATTTGTAATAAAACTAAACAGTTTAAATTGTGCCTACTGTTTTTCTAAGAATAGATAATTTTTTGTAATAATAATATTATTTCATATTTTTGTAATAGTGTTTTAGTGTTTCAAGTGTATATTGGTGTTAAAAGTTGTTTTTTTTTTAAATTTGTTTATTATTTAGTTTTTATATTTATTTACCTATTATAAGATAGGTAATATGCACTTTTAAGCCAATATTTTAATTTTTAATATTTTTACACAACAGTAAAAATATTAAAAATCAAAATATGAGCTTTAAAAGTGTATTTCTATATGAAACAGAATTTATACCCTGTCCCGCCAATTTTTTGAATCGATGACCTTCTTCCCCCAATTGTTGGCGCGCCGCCGTCGCTCAAAACATGTGACCAATTTCATATAAGGTATCAGTACATCTCTTTATTATATATTATCTCTGGTCAAGCTGGTCGGCCAGACCGCGCTTCGTCCTGGACTCGCAACACCACTTACGCACGTTATTGATGTCCATGTAATTGGCGCCGTACATTTGCAATATCTTACGATGAATTTCGATAAGAGAAACTTGTTTGCATTCAGAAAACGTATTACTAAACGGAACGGATTTCGCAATTGGCGGGCAAAACAGAAAGGGCTCCATCGCCGATGGTTGCCACGCTGCGACCAAGCGTTCCATTAATCTCTACCATTTGTCAAACGGTAGATGAGAAACCAGGCTACACTGCTGTGCTGCCAGATTTAGCATAGAAATGTTTGTCTTGACGCAGCGACGTTGGCGACCTTAATTTAAATACTGCCCTCGTATTACATACAATTTTTGTAGTATAATGTAATCGAGTTTATTTATTTAATCACATTAATTTGCAATCACACAGATGCCAAGTTAATTCAATTCCTATTTCATATTTTTTTATTTGTGACGATTTTATCTTTTTATTATTTTACAGTTGTTCCTGTTATAATCTATATATATATATATATATATATATATATATATATATATATATATATATATATATACATAGTTCGAATAGTCCAACCTTCGACAAATCTCATTCCCATTTTTTGTTTTTATTCCTATCGGTAAATAGTTAAAAAAATATTATTACAAGTTATATTATAATTATTTATTGCAAGTAAATAGGAAATAACGCAGTAAAAGGCTCTGAAATTTCAATACACCTTAACCAGGAAAAGACAAGCAAACAGAAGATGTTGGATGATGATATCACTTCTAAATAAACCTAGTTACGAAGTCAGTATCATAGTCTTATAAAATATATATTTTTTTAAATTTATCTATAGTGAACATTTCCCCATTATTTGCTGATCATTCCCAACTGAAATTCTAAATCTATACTAATATTATAAAGGGGAAAGGTTTGTTTGTTTGTTTGTTTGTTTAAAATGAATAGGCTCCGAAACTACTGGACCAATTTCAAAAATTCTTTTACCGTTGGCAAGCTACACTATTCCCTAGTGGCTATGTTTTATTTTCAAAAAAATAGGGATACTTACTAAAATGCCATTAATGTAACCAAAAATGACCTTAAAACCCAGACATCACGTGCGCTGAGAATACTAGCCTCAAGGTCAAACCTTCCAATTAGTAGGTATCGGTTTTTCTCATGGCCAACCGCCTAAGGCGGGTCGAGCACCTGAAAATCAATTTATTTTGTTGCCAGAAAATAAAACAACATGTAATATTGTTTACAGGGAAGCGTTGACCCAATATATTTAGTGGCTTTTGTTATTTTTCTTTAATCCCCGTGCAAAGCCGGGGCGAGCTGCTAGTATAAAATAAAGAATCAAAGTTTTCTTTGATTTAATGTGTAAAAAATATTTAACTGCCAATCTTTTAAGTAATTTAAATAATGTCTTAATTTAGTTCTTTTGTTTATAATTAGTATAATAATTCCTCTTATATTGGCAGCGAAAGATCAACATTCCCATTAACTTCTTCATAAATAGAATGTAGACCAAACTGTAGCACAAAACAGAGTTTTATAATTTGCTTACTTAACTCAAGCCTTAAAAGACCTGTAAATGAAATTTTAAGTACTATAGTACTTACTTAGAAAGTTTTTAAAGTGGATCATTGCCTCGTTTAATTCGTCATTATAAAATTCAGTTGCCCGGACTATTACCAACTATTAAGGAACATAAAGTTCTTCCACACTTCAAAATTAATGAACCTTCTAGCAGTTAATTAATAGACCTCCTTGTAACGAACACACAAGAGCAAAATTGGCTTTGTCACATCAAGTAACGTTCGCTTTATGTTATGTAACACAACTGAATGTAACTGGAAAAAGTACTCTTTGTAGTCGAATTCTCTACGTAACCCTATTATTGTCTCAGCTAGCGGAGTAGCAACTACTTCATAAGAGAAAATCCACAGCGTCAATTACTATGTCAGAGAAATCGTTTTAATTACCTACAATTTTTGACTAAAAACCTTTATTTTAATAAAATTAGTGTATTTACACCTTTCTCTTCGAGAACACTGTTTTATACCATGTAGTAATTGGTATAAAACACTTTAGGTTCTGCTAATAAGACTTTATTTTTCCAAGTAACTTTTTTAAATATTTTCTAATAATAAAAAAATAACAGAACATTTTAACAAAAAACAGAGTTTAAAATTTTGTCAAGAATATGGCCATGAATCTTTAAGAAGTAAGCAAATGATCGCGAATGAGATAGTACGGGCGCCAGGTTCGTTGTCGTTGGCATAAACCAAGTGTTTTTTATGCATTTTGACCTGCTGATTGCGAATTGTGAGGGTTACCATTCGACAAATTGCCAGAAAATATTTTATTAACAATTTAATTATTTAAATGGCTGCAACTCTAAAACTAAGATAGATAAGCATTTGTTTCCAAATTATTCTGATTCATTATAAAAAAATTCGAAAAGAGGTTGACCTTAGAGGCCATCCTTGCAACTTCCCGCTATTTTTAACCGTAAAGCTATAATAACGTGACGTATTTTGACGTTTTTGACTTTTTTGACTTTTTTTGAAATATTTAAAAAGCGCGTTATTCGATTTTAATGTTCAAGATGGCATTCGACGAAGTTTTTTGAGACCTAAAAACGTTACTAGAGTGCAAAATCGATTAGTCAAAAAATCTGAAAAAAAAATCTTGAATCTTGAAAAAAAAAACACTTTTTTTGAAATTTTTCGACAACGATATCTCACGAACGAATCAACCGATTTTAATTTGCAAAACGGCATTCGATGTGGCTTTTTAAGCTTGAGAGCTGATTAGGTTATGAAATTGATCGATGCAATAGCCAAAAAGATATGCCCAAAAAACATCATTTTTACCAATTGTTTTTTTCGGTTATTTTGAAATTTCTTGAAATCTACTGGCTCGAATCGGTTTAAACTTACAGGGAATCTAAGTTAGATGGAACTCTTTGGAATGCTTTTTATTTCATTCCGATCGGTCAAGCCGTTCAAAAGTTATAAGAGGTTTACATACATCCACACACACACACACATCCACACGTACATACAGACATACAGACACCCTCGTAAAAATAGTCAGGGGAGGTTCCTAAGACCTCAAAACGTTGAAATCCGATGAAAACTCGATTTTCGAAAAACGGGGTGAAACCAATAACTTCCCGATTTTAAAAAAAAATTTAATTTTTTTTAGCGGGAAGTTAAAAAAGACAGTAAACCAAACTTTAATAAAATAAAATCCATTCATAAGAATTTAAGATATTGTCAATTTAGTTCACAGGTATTGCAAATAACTGAGCTTCTTCTTTACTCAGCACATAATTCGACTTGCAGTAGTGAAAAAAATTTTAACGAAAAATAAATTTGTTTATGATCATGTTTAACATGCAAAAAAAAACGCATTCCGATCCATCTTACGTTACAAAATTCGGAGGTTTTGGTGCTTTATTTCCTCCACTATTGGTAAAAACTCTGTTTATGTTGGCAACAACCTTAAAAGCATGGAGCAAAATATACTGCAACCATGTGACGGTATTTTAGACTACAATACAATACTTATTACTGAATATTATTATTAATATAAAATGCTAAACTTTGTATGTATACTAACGTGACAGAATTATAAAATAATCTGTCAAATAATCATGTGGTCCATCACTATAATATTCATACATTAGTTCAGACTGTTTTTTGTATATCTATCCCTTTTCAATGTACTGAATGTTTAAACGGTATTCAAAGGACTTATAGTTATGACTAATAACATGTGGTATATATTTTATCTTTGTTTTTACCGACCAAGCTACCGTATAAGTGTTTCTGTCTCTCTCTTACTCACACCATTACATATGTAATGATTTTTCCCATTTAACTCTATACAATCTTTTTCTACAGGGTGTACGAATAGAATTATAACTTCAAAAAATTAATACTGAATTGTCAAAAATATTATTCTTTATTCAAATGACAAAAATTTTAAGCGTTTGTGGACCATTTTAAATTGATTAAATTATCGATTTTTAGCTCACGATCGGAGCGAGAGTGATTCTTGGTTCCTACCAGCTTACTCGCGCGTTAAGGATGCTTCAGCGCCATGTGTGCAGAAACTGGACATATTATTTTTGATAGTTTATTTTATATTAAATCCAATGGTTACTTGTTTTACGAAAATCTTGCCACATTATCTTTCTTATACATAATAACCGAAAATCTTTTAAGTAAAGCAGGAAACAGTAAATTATAGTACAAAAAGATAAAGGAAACTAAGTTTTCTGAAATGTACCAAAAAGGTGACTTGAACACTAAACACTTAATTATTAAATAATTAAGGAAGTATTAGATCAAAACAGCCGCAATCTCT